>VZTF01006011.1:339133-403084 GCA_013397755.1 Cnemophilus loriae
GCGGGGCGGGCCCCGCCGGCCCCCCCGCCGCTGTGCGGGCAGCTCCGCGCTGACGCGCGGTCGCTGCCCCCGAGGGGATCTCCTCTACGATGAAGACGATAAAGATGGGGAAAGCGACAGGGCGCGGAAGCTGCGCCCCTGCGGCTGCTCGGCCCCCCGCTGCCCCGGACAGCCGAGGGGCTCCGTGCCCGGCGGCGCGGAGGGCGGTGGANGCGCCTGGGGCCGCCCGACGTTTACCCGCAGGACCCGCGCCAGAAGGAGGTGAGACCGGCCGGGCCCCGCCCGCCCCCGCGGCNGCGCCTCCCCCGAAACTTCTGAGCGGCGCCTGCGGCTGCGGAGCCGCCGCTGACTTGCATTTTTTGCGGTGAGCGGGGGCGGCCGTCCCGCTCACCCCCTCCCCTCACCGCCCCCGCTCACCGCATCGCGGCCGTGGCACCGGGCTCACCTGCGGGGAGGGTGGGAAAGGAGCAGCCGTGAGGGTACAAGTGCCTGCTGTGAGGGGCACCCCGGGCCGGGAGGGGTGCAGGCACCCCCGGCCTGTGAAGGGCACCCTGGCTGATGAGGGACACGGGCTGCCCGGAGGGTGAGGGGTGCCAGCGGCCGGGCGTGAGCGTGGTCCTGCTCAGCTGCCCACCGAGCGTCTGACCTGATGGCAGGGATCTGCCGTCAGAGGAATGAAACGCCTGGAGGGTGTTGAAGGTCGGGAAATGCATCTGAAAAGAGAGGGTAGAGGCTGAAAGTTGTGCTCTGCCATCAGGCTGTGGCTGTCCTTCTCGCGGATACCACAACCCAACCCACAAAGACCCAATATCATCAGAGCTGGGGCAAGCGTGTAGCTCAGGCAGGTGCTGTGATGTGGCTGGCTCGTCCAGCAAAGCTCCACGGCATGCTGCTCTCCCTGGCCTGGCTTCACAGTTTTACTTCCCAGCTGTCAGTCCTTCATAGGGGAAGGGAAGAAGCCTCTGGAAAGGGTTTGTGAACTGGATGTCTCCCAGCAAAGTCATCAGTATCTCTGAGATTGGCCTTGTGTGCTATGCTGTGGCTTGTACACAAAGCTGTGTATGCAGGCATCTCTGCCCCTGGCCTCTGGGGTGTCCTGTGCTGATGTCCCTGGCTGCCCTCTGTCCTGGTGAATTCGGTACTCATGGAAGTCATCAGGCTGGCGATGAGGATGAGCACTGCTTAAACTGGAGCAAGTACAGCCGGGCAGCCATGCAACTCTCTCTGTGCTTTGCTCTCTCCCTGGTCTGTCGTCGTGTTGTTGAGGTTTCCAGCAAAGTGGCTAATTAGGGTAATTTGTTAGTAGTTTATGAGCACCATCATCTGGTTCACATAGGCTGGAGAGCAGTCATAACAGTGACAGTTGGTTAGTGCTGCCTGAGAGGAGCTTAGACAACAGGCAGTAAAAGATGTGGATTTAAGTAAATTGCTAATCCTCTGAAACATACCTCAGTGTCTTTGACCTCCAGTATCTTTCTGTCTCCTTGCTCTTGCACTACTATGCGTCATACTCACAGCCTTGGTGGTCACAGTAACTGGAAATATTCGTCTAACTTGTAATTTCCATGCTGTGACAATTTATATCCTGACCAGGCTTGCAGGACTGCATCCAATCTTGGCTGTGACAATGTACGGAGACAAATTTTTAGTTCTGGACTGCTGAATATTTTTAATCAGGTGGTGAATTGATTCTTGCAGACAAATTTATAAATATGCAGCCCATTACAATAAGAATGGAAGTGGCAAGTGCCCAGATGGTTAATATTTAAAATAGGTTTCATGGGTCCTGTGTCCTCCAGCCTGGGGGCTGCTGGAGGCTGTCTGTCGTTTGAAGGAGACTGACACAGACTCACAGGTCCCAGTGGAGCTGAGATGGGCTCTCTGGTGATGTTGCTGTGACAGGCTGTTGCTCTGTGCCTTTCTAAGCTCCCTCTCTGCTAGGAGCAGCACCTCCAGGGGCCCTGGGCTCTCATGCTGTGGAGCCTGCTCACCTGGGTGCCAGGTGCAAACCTGTGTCCTTAGGAAGGTCCCCTGTGACCAGCCTGGGGTAAGGCTCAGCCCTTGAGCGCTGGGCATGCACCCTGTGTGCAAAATACCCTCTGCAGAAATGAGGGGCTGGGGGAGGGAAGTCTTCAAATGGCACAGGCTATCTCAGGAGAGGGGGATGCATTGCTCTCCCAGTGCCGGTCGAGGGGGCCTGTGGACTGACACCATTTTCACAAGGAAGATTTCAGGCTGGGTGCTGGGGAGTGCTCCAGGTTTTACAGAGGATGCCAAGGCCTTGCTTCCTGCTGCCCGTCTCCTGGGCAGCAATTCTCTGTCAGCAAAACCAGCAGCATCCGTCAAATGATGGCCTGTAGTCTGTAGTGAAGTGAACACCTGATGAGGACTGGAGGGTAGCAGTGGCATCGTGTTCCCTTTGCCAAAATCCTGCGGGTGTGCAGAGGGCTTTGAGCGTTCAGATGAACACAGAATGTGACGTACTAGCAAATACAAAAATTCCCCGTATAAAAGCTTGCTTCTTGGAATGATGCAACTTCTTAAATTGTCATTTCATCTTTTGCACTTAAAACACTCTTTACAGGATGAGCTTACGGCAGTGAATGTAAAGCAAGGCTTTAGCAATCAGCCTGCCTTCTCTGGAGATGAGCATGGATCCGCCAGGAATATTGTCATCAACACCTTAAAGGTGAGACAGGGCTTTTCGATCTGGGTACACTCACTGAAGTTGGAACCAAGCTGGCAGTGCTGGTACTTGGGTCTTGAATGCTTGGCTTTCTAGTCAGAAGTCTTGGTATGAAAGTTAATTACAGAATGAATATCAGAATGCTGAACTACCTGCTGTCATCAGTCTTCAGAGGAAAACATGGATGCCAAGTTAAAGACACAACTAGCACACTTCAGCGTACAGGAGACATTACATTTTTGCTCTTGTTCTTTTATTTGCTTGACTTACCGAGACAGTATTGACTCCTTCCGTGGAAGTCCCTGGTACTTACACAACTATAGCTTGCTTTGGTGTTGTATCTGTTTTCCCGGGATATTTTCTGCCAGGAGAAACTGATCGCTATGGTTCAGATCTCTTGGAAATATATTCTTGGACTGTTTAGTGAAATTTAACTTAGCTCTTCTGTGGTTGTTTTTGAGAATCAAAGAAGTGTAAGATTCATAAGAGCAATAAAAATTACTAAAATATTAGTTACTATCTTGCAAATTGAAAATAATAGCTGTTTAGAAAAAGCCCTCCTATATTTCTTTGAAGGATCTGTCCAGATTTATGTACCCCTTTGTAACTTTTTTTTCCTGTTGAAAAGGCAGGAAGAAAAGATTTGGAAGGAGAATGTTATCAAGAAACTTATAAAAATGTTTTCGGACAAAGTAATTTTCTGCTGTTTGACTTTGAAAATCTCTAACTTTTTATGGCTTGTTAGAAAATATGAAATTACGTATACAGTGGGACTCTTTTAATGGAGGAAGAGATGCAAGTAAATGACAGGGTTGCTACTGTTGAAATTTTAAAAGTTTTCCTGTTACCTTCTTCTGAGTTGTGGTTTTTTTCCTAGAAATGTTACCTACAGGCATTTTCTCTCATATATTAATTATTCATGTTTTGACTATTGAACAGAACTGTTTGAAATGTAGAACAGAAATTCACAAGGAAGTGCTTGTAGTTCTTTGGATATTTAAGTCTAGAATTACCAATATAAGCTCAGTATCTCCTAAAGGCTTCCCCTATATTTTAGAATGACCCAGTGATGATTATTCTGACTGGCAGGCCTATTATTTATTCCTGTTATAGTCATTCTGCAAGGTAAATAACCTTACACTGGAAGTAAAACCTCTGGGATTTTTTTCCTGCTGTTTTGGGACTGAGGGTACCAGGGGAGCAAACCTTGCAAAGCTTTTCCTTGTGGAGGTACCGAGCTGTGGTGGAGGGGCTTTGAATAGGAGTCAGATGTGAGGTTCCCTGGGACTTTGAAGCTTTGGCTGCTGTAGCTGCTGGTGGACAGGCAGTGGATGCAGTTCCCATGACAGTTGATCTAAAAAGAAGTGAAAAGTGTGTATTTACACACTTTGTGCTTCTGTAAAGGGCAGAAGGGGAGGGATGTTCTCTTAGGACCCACTGAACTGGGGCCTGCATCCAAACACGTGTCAGCTGGCTAGACATAGCTCTGGGCATGCAGTGGCTGTCCCAAGGGGCAGCTCAGCCCTGGTGGCCTTGAGCCCTGGTCCCCTAGGTTGTTTTTGCTGACCCACAGCCTCTACAGTGGTAATGCAGATGTATCATACAGGCATTTGATATCCCAGCCCCCCTCTCCTCTCTGCAAGGAATTAAATTGTGAGCCCATTACACTGCTCTGGAGTGAGGACTGCATCCCATCAGATGGAAATCCTTGTGCATTGATGTAATGGTAGATACTTAATTACTGGATTGTCATACATGTTTTGCTTGCCGCCCCCAGATCAGTGCTTACTTCAGCAGCATCCTGGCAGAAAAGCTCAAACTCAACACTTTCCAGGACACGGGGAAGAAGAAACCCCAAGTGAATGCCAAAGACAACTACTGGCTGGTGACTGCTCGGTCTCAGAGTGCAATTCACAGCTGGTTCATGGATTTGGCAGGAAGTAAACCCCTGACTCTCTTAGCAAAAAAGGTATCAGAATATCCTTCCTCTGTTTCCTGGATATTGGATTGTACTGAGCTGGGCTATAAGAATAGGGTGGTATTTTGGAGCAGGCTGGATGAAGCAGGGTGCTGGAGGCAGCTGGTGCTGTGCAGTGTGTTCCTTCTCTGCATGGAGGGGACTTGGGCAAGGGGCAACTGCTGATCTAACTGGCACAAAGTTCCTTTGAATGACTGCAGTTCATCTCCAGAATGTTTCTCTTTTTGAACCCTTACCCAGAGCCTTGACAGAGCTCTGTTTTCCAGAGGTACTGAGGATCAGCTCACAGGATGGTTCCTGCACTTTGGATGTCAGTGGCTGTTGAGAGGTTTGCTCATGGCCGTGTAGGCATCTCTGAGTAGGGCAAGGATGCTCCTGATGAAGTCTGGAAGACTGTAGGGCAGTGTCTCTTTTTTGTCAATCCCTTAGCTCCCCTGTGCCTGGACTGTTGGTGGTGTCAGCACAGTGGGTTCCTGGGTTGATGCAGAGGTCTGCCACTCTCCAGGCTGTGTGAGGCTGAGCAGTGGAGGCCTGGGATGACCTGCTGGAGCCAGCTGCTGTTATACTGTGTGCTGTAACATGCTGCCTGTTTTCTTTCAGGTTCCCATTCTCAGTAAGAAAGAAGATATTTTTGCTTACTTAGCAAAATACTCTGTGCCCCTGCTGCGAGCAGCATGGCTGATCAAAATGACATGTGCCTACTACGCTGCTGTTTCTGAAGCTAAAATCAAGAAACGCCAGGCCACTGACCCAAATATTGGTAAATAAATGTCTCCATGCATGATAATAGCGGAAGGAGCCTGCTCCTCTTTTTCATGGCTTTGGTGTTACTGGGTGTCCAAAGAGGAATCTTTGTAGTGGGAACTGGAATAAAAATGTTTTTAAATCAGTTTCACTTAGAAGTATGTGTCAGAGTACAAAGAGCCATGGAGCAGAACTACTGCCCTGTTGGCTGCTTCTGCTCCCAGCTGATTCCTCCCAAAAATCTCCAGGTGCAGCACCTGAGGAGATGGCTGTGCTGCATCTCAGCACGGACACTGGTCACTGTGGGACTGGTAGGAGTGGTAGGGGCTGTGCCAAGCTAAATGTTGCTTGGAACTGAACAGAACTGCTACTTTAGAATGAATGTGCAAATTTCGAAGCTTATTTATTAGAACACAGCTGGCAATTTATTTATTTTAAGGACTACCCTTAAAGGACACGGTGTGGCACCAAGCCAGTGGGCCAGGCAGTGACCACCTTTAAGGTGTTCAGAAGTGCTTTAATTATTATCAGAGCTGTGGTTTTACTCTCACAATTTGCATACGATACCTACAGCAATTCTGCTATCTGAAATGAACATTTTTCTTCTTTCCCCTCAGAATAATTGTGTTCAGAACAGACAATTTCAGTGCTGTTTAGCAGCATCTCTGTAATGCTGGGAGAAATGTCTGCTTCTTCCTGCCAACTCATTCTCATGGGAGGGGCATAAGGAGGAGGTGGGAAGGCTAAGGCTGTCCACTCTGTTGTGATAAATATATCTGCACCTACTTGGCTCTGGCTGGAGTAGCAGCTCCTTATAGCAAAAGGAGTTCATGTTTCCTGGGAAGGTGCAAGGTGGGCGTGTGTATCTGGGGTTGGCAGATGCTCCTGCTCTGGCACCCTCCTCACAGTGAAGCCAGGCAGTGTCTGTGGGCTGAGGGGCCTGTGGCTTTATCAGCGCATGTTCTGGGCTGGGTTACTGAAGATTTGGTCCTCTGTCCAAATTCCCTGTTCTGCAAAAGTTGTTGAGAGCTTTTTGGGAAGTAGTTTGATGTGTGTTACTGAGCAGCCTTTGACATTTCCCAGAGTGTTTTATATCTGTGCCTCAGACACCAGAAAGGTGGTATTGCATTGTTTCCGACTCAGTGGCACAGAGACATTGGTAATTGCTTTGGGAAAATTATTCTGTCGTACTGTCACATGAAATAAATTTGAACT
The DNA here is from genome assembly GCA_013397755.1 of Cnemophilus loriae. Lineage (NCBI taxonomy): Eukaryota > Metazoa > Chordata > Aves > Passeriformes > Corvidae > Cnemophilus > Cnemophilus loriae. The sequence continues at coordinate 345,757 of VZTF01006011.1, forward strand.
AGTGGATTTGAAATTGTTTTCCCAGAATCAAGCGAATGTTTGATGTAAATGTAGTTAAACTGCTCTGTGAAAACACTAAACCTCGCTAGCTTCATCCAGAAATTGCAGTGGGTTTGGGTAGAAAAGCTTGCAATGTATAGTCTGTATATGTTGACAGAGCTGCCAATTACAACTGCAGAAGGTAAAAAGAGGGAATGTGCTAGCTGGAGTCAGATGGGCAGTGGACAGTGAAAATGGTTGTGTTTGAGAGTGGTGGTTTCTGTAGCTCTGACAGTAAACAGCTGTGGTTGTCAAAGCAACTGCTTTACAGAGTCATGAAAGAGGCTGCTCTTGTGAAATGTTCTGTTTGCTGATATACACAGCTCTGCCAGAGGTTTGTTTCCGAGATACTCACAAATATCCTGGGTTGTTCCAGTTTCTGCTGAGAGAATTCCTTCCTTATGAATCGTCTTTTCCTCTTTTCACTGTGCCATGCAGACCTGCTCTGTGCTGGTCACACTGACCACAGAAACTTCTCCTGGGCTGCTGCAGCCTCGTCAGAGCGAAAACCTGGATGAGCTGGCAGTTTTGGGGTGGTTGTAGAAGGAATGGCTTTATATCCCACTGCTTGTGCAAAATTCCAAGCAGTTTTATGTTGGCTCTGTTTGGAGGGGGAAGGGGGAAAGCAGTAAAGCTCCAGATGGAAGGAAATAATATAGTATATTTATTTTGTCTATTTCAAGGCTGTTTTGTGACTGATGGTTGAAATCTGATGAGACAGACAGGGGGTTCCATAAAGGCACAGCTGTGTCAGTGAAGGCTGCTTGCACGCTGACAGCACCTGTTCTGAGAGCAGCTGCACGTGTGAGATACCCATTAATTTGTCAGAGGTACAGGGGTGAGGCTGGAGAGGAACATTTCTGATGGCAAAGACAATGTACCTCTGTTTCGATTCTCACTGTACAGGAAGCCTTTGATCACCTGAAGTTTTCTAATTGCAAACTTATTTTGTAGAATGGACTCAAATTGTAACCAAATTCCTCCGAGAGCAGCTGGCAAAGGTTGCAGAGTTCTATCATGGAACTTCGAGCCAAGGCAACAGCTCTGTGGTGATGCCTTCAGAGGTGGAACAAGCCCTGCGGCAGTGGGAATACAATGAAAAATTGTCATTTTATATGTTTCAGGTAATACTTTTAGGAGTGCAGGGATTTTTTTTTTTTAAAGTTACTATTCGTGGAAAATCCAATTTTAGAACTCAGTGGTAGCTTTTGTCGTAAGACTTGCATAAATTGTAAATGCTAATTCCTTTTAGAGATTTGTTGGCTGAAAAAGCTCTGATTTGCTCAGTCTGCCTGATTGCAATTGCAGCAGTGCACTCAGCTATTCCCTCTCATATATTATCCCATCTTTTCAGGGTGTTTTTAGTGACTGTGGCTCAGGCTGAGGCCACTGTGGCACACGAGGCCTCAGGTGTTGGAGTGGTGGCCGGGCTGTCGGTTCTGCCTGATTCTGGTGCAGCAGAGCACTCTGGTTGTTTCCAGGCCAGGACAGAAGTAGCAGGAAGGTTTCTGGGAGGGAGCTGTGGGTGAGGGAATTGGTAGTTCTGTGGTGACATGGGTATCCAGGGCTCACGCAGAGTGAAATGAACCGTGGAATTACACATCTGCTTGTTGAGTGCTCCCGGGTAACATGGGGTGTGTTATTTGAAATCCTTTAAGGAAGGAATGCTCGAGAGACACGAGTATTTGACGTGGATACTGGATGTTTTGGAAAAAATCAGACCCACTGATGATGATCTTGTGAAGCTGTTATTACCACTGATGTTGCAGGTACGTGCATGTTTTAAGGCCAAAATCAGTGTGTGATTCACACCTGTTAAATTTGTGGTGGTAAAATCTATATAAATATTGCGTGGTGCATGATTGGAGTTTATAAACACCTATGAGATGTTCATGCTTTATAATCCTTGACTCAGTTTGGCAGAGGGAATCTGTTACTGTGACTGGTCCTCGAGGGCAGATGAAATTTTTAAGAGAAAGAAGTATAGATTTACATTTGAGCTGTTCTTTTCTTTTATAACTTCTGGAATCCTATATATTGGAAGTGTCTCTTTCCAGTTCATGCATGTCCACTGTTAGGTTGTCAAGGAAAATGGGTACATGGAGTAGACCATGTAGGAAACTGTATTTTTTAAAATTTCAGTATTCAGAAGAGTTTGTTCAGTCAGCTTACCTGTCCCGTCGCCTCGCGTACTTTTGTGCCAGACGCCTGTCCTTCCTGCTCAGCGATGGGCCTAACCTTAGGGCTGCCCACTCCCCTCACGTGATGCTTGGACCAAGTAACCCTCCCCTGGCAGTGCCTAGTCTGACTGCCCCTGGTCCCGGGGTGAGCCCAGCACAGCTGACCTGCTCGGATTTCCTCGCCTGCCCTCAGCACCGCCCACTGGTGTACGGACTCAGCTGTATGCTGCAGGTAGGCTGCTGTTGTGCTGCTCTTTGTTTCCAAGGCTATGTCCGTTCAGTGTGTTGGAGAAAAGCGGGGTTTGGGTGGGACAGGGTGTGCTAGCTGTGGTTTGAAGTGTACCTGTGTCCATTAAAGGGTGAGGGATTTTGGGGGAGGGGATGGGGAGGTCTCCGCACCTGCTGAGGCACGATGGAGGAACCTCCTGGAGAAGCTCGTGGTGCCCATGTGTCTTCTGCACCTCTGCCGGGGGAAGGAGTGGCTCTGCTGCTTGGGGTGGCCAGGCCTTCCCTCTGGGATAGAGGGTTTGCTCCGTGCATCTCCTCCTGTTCTCGCCACCCATGAACCTGCATGGTCCTGCCAGGCCCTGTGTGCCTGCTAGAGTGTGGCTGGGCAGTGACAGCACCGCACTGACCTCTGTGAGGTCTGGCCTGCAAGGGTTCCTTTGCTGTTTCCAGCCTGTCACTGATGCCTGCTGCCACAGCAGGAACACCTCGTGTTGGTTTTGTCAGATTTATGAGCAGTTTATATTACATTACCAACTTCTACAGTTTTCAAGACTGTAGAACAGAAGAGTCTGTTTGCTTGTGTGTGTTGCTTGGCAATCACAGAAATATCAAGAGAGTAATTATTTTCTGAAGAAGGACGCTCATGACGAGCTGTGGTTGTTTGCCTTCTTGAGCCCTGATGTAGTGAGACCTCCCCAAACCCTCCTGCTGTTGTTCGCTCAGTGTCTCTCCCCAGGGGTTGCACAGCGATGTCCTGCTGCTGGTACCAGGAGTCTGCTGATGCTCATGGGATCACAGCATCATGGAACAGGTCAGGGACCTCTGCAGATAATGTGATCTGTGCCCTCCCTAGGCAGGGTCAGCCAAAGCAGGTTCTCCAGGACCATGTGAGGCTAGGTTTAACACCTACCCCAATGCTCTGGGCAGTCTGTTTCACCCAAAGAGCTCTCCTGGTAGCAGCTCCCTCTCTGAGGGCTGCAGCTTTCCCCAGTCATCGCAGTGTGGGAAGTCCAGAGCCCAGGGCAGACAGGCTTGTTCCCAGGGAAGGTGTGTTGGTGCTCTCTGAGGAAGGGAAGTGTGAGAGTATCTTCATCCCTCTCTGCTGATGGGGCCTGAGCCAGGAGGTTAGATTCCCTCTGGTTCTCAGTGTGCTGTGACTTTTTTCCTCTTGAACGTGGATGTGTTCTGGAAATGCTGGGTTTGTCTCTGTCCTGGGCTGCTGGGCTGTGCTGTGGCCTCTGGCAGCGTTACAGTGCTTCTCTACTGGCAACACAGCTGGTCATCTTCCTGCTCAGCCTCTGCTGTTTGGGTTTGTATGTGTGCTTGTTCTGCTCTTTTCTCTCCCTCTTTCGCTTGTGCCACCACATGGGTCTGTAGCTCACCCTGGATTCAGACCAGCTCCCCATCTTTCCAGAGGAATGTTTCTCTAGGCAATGTTTGCCAAGGTGCTGCTTTCTAATCCAGATCTGGACTGGGGGAGCTTCCCAAGAAGCAGTCCAGCAGTCCCAAAAATAAACATCTATAGGATGAGTCAACTTGCATCATTTCAGGTGATATGGAAGATCTGACCCCAGAGAGCAGAACATTCTGCTGTAGCTCTGCTCGCTGCCAAGTGCTGCAGGATGCTGGTACCTGGGACAGGCCATTGTAAAATGACTATGTTGAAGCCTGTCAGTGCAAAATGTTTCTTCTGAAGTAAATGAGAAGTTCATGGTGCATTTAAATTACTCCTTTATGCTTTAAAATCTTGACTGAGGAGTTGATTTTAATGAATTTCTTAAATTTTAATTTTTCACATGTAGCTTCTTCCTCTAAGCTGAACAACAAATGATTTCTTTTTTGTTAAGCCTGTTACCATTTTGCAGAGAGGATCTGGCTGAAGTGAACCTTTGGTGATGTTCTTTGATGGTGTTATGAAAGCAATACAAATGGGAATAGAACACGTATATATATATTTTTTTTTTAATAATGAAGAAGGAAAATAAAAGAGTAGTTGAATTTCCTCAAATGGAAATTCCTCTAAAGTGGTTCTGCATAGCCCTGTCTTGTTTCTTTCACTGTAGCAGCTGGACCAAAAGTGATTCTGATCTCATGGACTCTTACTGTTGGTTTTGTCTATCACACATGTTTAGAAAAAGAAATTACTCCTGTTTTGTGCTGTTGCTTGCAGACTGTAACTCTTTGTTGCCCAAGTGCCTTGGTGTGGAATTATTCCACTAATGAAAATAAGGACATTAATCCAGGCTCACCTCTGGATTTACTTCAAGTTGCTCCATCTAGTTTACCTATGCCAGATGGAAATTCAGCCTTTAATCAGCAGGTAAGATCTATTTCTGGCCAGATTATTAAGATCTGGTTTATATCCCAATAACCATTTTGATCATTAGGACTGCAGCCAAGTTTGGATATTTCTGTGAGTCTAGTATCATGGCTAGTGCTGTGCTGGTGTTGACCTTCATTGTAGGACAGATTTTGGGAAAATATCAGGAATTTTATTTACATTCAGATGTTTTCCATTATTAAACGGAAATTACTTAAAGATGTAAAATGGTGAATAAGAGGAAGCTTGGTGTATGTACTGGGAGATGTGACTTTTCAGACATGCTAAAAGTTTAGTTTTGCTGGTGGAATGAAAGGAGATGATGTTTTATTGTTCAAGAAGATTCTTAGCAGAGAAGATTTGAACAGAACATCCCTCAGTTTGTTGTTCCCAAATGCAGAGAGTGTTGTGGAACACTGTAGGCTTCCTTGTTCCTGCTGAGAAGGCTGTCACAGTCTTGATGTGGAAATTGACACTTCCCACCACCAGCTAATTAGCAGCTCTATTTCTTACAGGTTCGGGCAAAGATTTATGAAGTAGAACAGCAGATAAAGCAAAGAGGCCATGCTGTGGAGGTGCGGTGGTCGTTTGACAAGTGCCAAGAGTCAACTGCAGGTAAGACAATTCCAAACAAACGTTGGAGATTTATGGTTTACATCTGTTCTTCCCTGAACAGTATGATGAGTATAACTCTGTTGCACCACCATTTATCCCAGCAATAGTAGATTGCCAGGTGAATGTCTTCCTGTGTAAACCTTTTTTTTTTTGGCCCTGCTCCTCTCTCTCTCCCATCTCCAGGGGTGACCATCAGCCGAATTCTGCACACCTTGGAAGTGTTGGATCGGCATTGTTTTGACAGATCAGATTCCAGCAATTCCATGGAGACACTTTATCATAAGATCTTCTGGGCAAATCAGAGTAAGGATAACCAAGAGGTAATGGCTGCAATCTCCTCTCAATTCATAATCTGTGGACAAAGGATTTAATTTTTACTTACATGAAATGTGTGTGTGTGCATTAGATAGAAAAGCTTTGGGTTTTCTTGGTGTGGTTTTTCTTCGCTGGTGGACAGTTGGTTTATAGGCCACAACAGGTCTTTGCTGTTGTAATTGTACTCTTCAGTTCTGTGTACTGCAAACCTTATTTACGAGAAATGATATAGCAAGGTTTTTTTTTTTGGATGGTGCCAAGTAAAATTCCAGATCTGGAGCTGAGAAGAAATTAAACTGCCGAATTATATGCAGCTTCTTAACTACCTTTGGAATTTTCAAGAGTTAGTTGTTACTTGGCTCAAGCTCAACTTTTGACACTGGTGCAGAGTGCTTGATCGGTGGTGCCTGTGCATTTTGATATTTGAACTCCCAAAGCCACATAGACTGGTTTGGGTTGGAAGGGGCCTTACATATCTTCCAGTTCCGTCCTCCTGCCATGGTTAGGGAACCCACAGATCCACGTTACCAGTGCAGGTTCAGGTGTCACCTGCTGGGCAGGCTGTGGTGAGCACCTGGCAGGCCTGCCCTGCCCTGCCCAGCCCCGGGAGGGGGATTGCTGAGCCCCGGGAAGGGAAGCGCTGCCGAGGCTGCCGAGCCCCGCCACGGCCGCTGGGTGTCGGCCGTTCCCCGCACCCGCCGCGCTCTGGCGCTGTAGGGATGTCACCACAAGGGGTGTTGTTTATCTTTTTTTGTCTCTTGTTTCCTTCCCCTTAAAAAACTTTTGCTTTTCCTCGGCAGAAGAGGCCATAAGTTGCGAGGTTGTGTACACTGTTTTCAGCTGGCAGCTCGTGTAAGCCTGTAAGGATTTTTATTTTGTAATTAGGATGTCCACTACTAGGACGTCTGCCTACTGACATTGTTATTGTTGTTAAAAATGTTCTTTGAAGGACAGCTGTCTGCTGCCTGTGTTTTGACATGAGCCCAACTGAAGCATGTTTGGAACCTATTTCCTGTCTGTTTTTCCTGTTTTAATATCTTGGTTTGAGTCTTAATCATGGATCACAGTGTTTTAGTGGTGGGCTTGGCAGTGCTGTCTTATGGTTTGACTTGATTGTCTTAAAGGCCTTTTCCAACCTGAACGATTCTGTGATTCTCTCCCAGCTGGCTCTTGCGTGGCAGGTCTCCCTTCAGGCAAGGGGCTCCCATCAGGCTGCGTGCAACCCAAACCCCAGCACTTAGTGTAGCTGGCAGAGGCTCAGCTCTTTGTTCATGAAGTTTCACATAATAATAGTTGTTGAATTGTTTTGGTGGGAAGGTCTGATGGCCCATAAAGATCACAATGAATACAGTTACAGGGTTTCTGCTCGGTGAGTGTGGCCATGTGCACTGAGCAATGAAAGGACCTCTCATTTCTGCTTCCCTTTGACTTGTGTGGGTTCCTCAGGAGATTTGCCAGAGTAGGAGGACTTGAAATCTAGAAATCCATGGTGTGTCATAAAGCAGTAAATTCACTTTCTTTTTATGTGGGATTGCAGAGAAAACTACTGACCTTATTTGTGGCCACAACTATTTTCCATCTGACATTTCCTTGACTCAGATCATCTCTTGTGCACAGGTTCAGAATGATTTTCACAGTGGTGATTATTGTGAAGGTGTAAATCCAGTAAACAGTCTGTATTGCTACCGTACAGTTTTAAATTGGAATAAAATGTTTTGCACCAGTCCGGACTTGGAACACCTGTGACTCGTCTGCAGCCCCAGTTAGCGAGGAGTCCCTGTGAGAGCAGGAGCTGATTTGGGCAGAAACAGAGTCCTCAGAAGGGCGAGCTGGAGAATGCAATAGAGACTTTCTCATGTCTATGACAACTCTTCTGTGAGTTCACCTGTCATTTTCCTAGGGCCTTAAACACACTCAGATTTCACCTCATATTTGAACTACATGTATTTTATCATCTGTCATAGTTTGTCACAGGTACCACTGTAGAAGGGAACTGAGAAAGAATGACTTTTTCACCTCGTAATCGTTTTTGGTTTAGAATGGTTGGTGAGACTCTTGAACTTGTCAGTCTCCTGTGTAGCAAAATACAGCTTGGTTAAGTACAGCTTCAAATACACCTCAGCAGTGGGGGGATACCTGGTACGTGCAGCTTGGTACCAGGATTTTCTAGCCAGTGTGCAGTAGTGAATGGAGGACAGAAGAGACTGATTGAGTTTTGAGGACTAATGTTGAATTTCTTGAAATCACTATGTAGAATCCTGAAACTCCATGGATATTTATGCACTTAGGGCTCTGCTTTTAAAGGTTAGGGCTCTGCACTTGTATTTAGTCTTGCTTCTGATGTTGTCTTTGAAGTCCATCTGAATTCTTACGATGCCAAGAGATGTTTTTCACTTTAGAGTGAAAAAGTCCTGTTTTGAATATGGTTCTCACGAATGAGGCTTGTGACAAATGCAGAGAGTTGATATTTGTCGTTCTGAGATCACTTCTCTGGAAATGAAACAAACAAACAAAACTCCCCACCCCACTGTGGGAAAGGAGCTCTGATGGGTCTTGGAGTCACAGAGCTTCGCTTTAACATTTGTAACTACGTGAGAGACGCAAATCTGACTGTGTTAGGCTGCTTGACAGGAAAGAGAGACAAGATAAGCAAAATAATATCTGCAGAATCAGTCTATTTCCCCAAGCATTGAGAAAATAGAGCATGTTCTGAGCAGTCTTGTAATAGTTTTAATAATGCAGTTAGCATTGCTTTGGTTGCTCAAAAGCTTGCTTTTTCTTGTGACCTTAATGCTGCTCTTTGAGGTAGCAGTTTGAGCCCCTCTGAAGCGTGGTCTGTGCTTGTCCAGGCCAGACCAGCTGCAGACGCAAGACCTCAGATAAGACAAATCCAGAGCCTGATTATTCCAGAGGTGCTGCTTGATGCATTCTGAGTGTGTGTGAGTAAATGTGGCGTTGGAAGGGAGGAAGCCCTGAGGTACAGCCTTTGTGAGACAGGAAGCCGTGTGGCTCCACATTTGTTATTTCCAGTCAAAAATACGTTATTGGCTATCTGACAGATAATGCCTTTAGAGATTGGGGGGGGGTGTTTTGTTTTGTTTATTGTAATGTGTCAGTGGGATGCAAGTCGCGGTCTGGAAACAGACGGAGGAGGTCTGGAGGAATGAGCAAGTAAATCCTGTGTGGTGAGTGGGCTGGGAGGCTCTGTGGGTACACTGTTCCTGTTCCTCTTACCCACAAAGCACATCACCTTTCCCTGGTTTTGTGAAACAAGTTTATCATAAAGTAAAATTTTGATTTGAGTACCACCAATATGAAAACTGGGGATTTCCATCTTTGGCTTCCAGCTTATATTTCATGTGAAAACACTGCAAAGAAAGCAAATGTGTGCAAGTGACAGCAAACATGTGCATCGGAAGACCAAACCCCAGCTCACTTGGCTTTCCTTCCTGCAGAGCGCTGGCTGCTGCAGGCTGTTTGGTCAGAGATCAGCTTGTGGGTTGTGTGGCTGAGCTGATTTCTCTGTTCTGCCCTGCACAGGTAGCCCCAAATGACGAGAGTGTGGTGATGCTGCTCTGTGAGTGGGCCGTGAGCTGCAAGAGGTCTGGGAAGCACAGGGCCATGGCCGTGGCCAGGCTCCTGGAGAAGAGGCAAGCAGAAATTGAGGCAGAAGTAAGTTGTTTCTACTTCAGCACAGTGTGACAGTTTGCCTAAAGAGTAAAATATTTCTAAGGAAGCCTCACTTAATTGTCATTACAAAAGGAGTGACTTTGGCATTTGGAGGACTGGGGATCTTTGTCATCAATTTACAGTTTATAAATTCTAGAAGAGTTTAGCATGAAAAAGCCTTCTATTTACAGTAAGAAATTGCACCCTAACTCAGGAAGGTCTGTATTAGCTGACTTACATTTGTTAGAAGTGTTTCACTTTTGTGAGCTGCTTGTCCAGCTAAAGGGATGCCAGAGGAGCTGGAGTCCCTTCCAGAGGGGTGTGGGTGGAGCAGGGCTGTCAGCTGGTAGGGGACTCTAGGAAGGTTCCAAAGCCAAGATCCAGTCTGAGGCAAAATTAGAGTGTAACTTTAAGTCTTGCATTCTGTAAAATGCCTTTGTTTTCAGGGGAAACGAGATCCTGCTGAAGCAGGATGCTATAGTGCCATCTCTGATGTGAACTGTTGTCTATTGTGGCAGAAGATCCCACCTCAGCTTGCCTAAGCTGCCACATCTGGAGCTGCAGCAACAGCAACTCTGCCCTGCAGTGAGGCTGGGGCAGGGCAGTGTGTCCCTGTAGCCTCTGGCACTGCCAGAGCTGCTGCCTCAGTCTGTGCTGCATAGGGGTTCTGCTGGGCATTGTCTTCCTAGAAAAAGGTCCCCAGCAAAGGAATGTGTGTTGTCTGTTCAGCCCAGCTGTGGGACACACAGGTGAGAGCACTCCAGAGGTGCACAAGGACTTTTGCTTTCAGAAGCTTCTCTGCCTTGTCTGCTCTCACCACAAACCAGCTTAGGGGAAGGGAGTCACTGCATTGTTCCTGCCTTACTGCACCCGAATCCACCCAAGGCAGGGGGCTTTTCCCTGATCATTGTTCAGTTTGTAATTTACACAGACAAGAGAAGTTTCCTTTTGTATTCACAGTGGTCCTGGAAGTTCCTTTCCAATCAGTAACCCAAAATGATTAGATAAAACACCTCAGAAGTAACCAAACTAGTGAATAGGAAAAGCCCGTCATTCTAGAGTGAGTCTGGATTTTATGCAGTGGTAAGAAACAGTCACACGTGTAGTGGCCTCAGACGCCAATGCTGGAGATATTGTGTGCATTTGTGTATAGAGACATGTTTTTTTATTTATTTAACTATGCAGAAATGTGGTGAATCTGAAGTCCTAGATGAAAAGGAATCTCTGTCTTCAGCCTCCTTGACAAGTTCCAGTCTTCCTGTTTTCCAGAATGTCCTGCTAAGGTTTTTGGATACACAAGCTCCCTCGTTATGTGAGTATGAACTAATCCCAAATATTCCAAAGTAGGTCAGAAGCAACTGGTGGAGTGCCTGGATGCTGAAGTTACTGGCTTGCTGTAGCAGGTGTTTCAGATTCTGTGATCATTGGCTCTATTGTCATATGGACATTTTTTTTTTAATTTCTTGTCTTGTTATAGGATCCTTCTGTGGTTTTTGATCAGTTTTTTATCCCACAAAAAGAAAATTGGCTGAATATGTATTTATTTCTGTTTAAGCTCTGTGAGATTTGGGGAAATTGCTTGCACTCTGTGCATATTTAACACCAAACACTTGTCTCTTTCTGACATCTCCGTGTTCTCAGTGATTGGCTTAGAAATGGCACATGAGTGTTACAGTGAAAGCTGTTGGCTGACAGATAGTGGATTGAAAAAAGGGTCTTTGTTCATCGAGGGCTGCTCCATGACCTGTCTTGTCTGGAAAAACTGCCTGATAGCACCTGATAGGATACCTGCTGGTTCTGGCATCCTCAGTACTGTGGGTTAAGGCACCTTTTTTTCTAATGCCCATAGTAATTTGGGAGGAAAGGCAAGCTGTTGGGTAGCCTGTTATAATTCAAAGCTTCAGGTTAATTTTTCTTCACACAGAGAATGTCCTTGGCCTTCTTCTTCCCTCAGTTTAATTTTCAGATGTGTTTGAACATTGTACTTGACAGCTAAGCCCCTGTCCCTAGCTGGGGCAGGTGTGTATGGGAGGGATGCTCTGGAACCCACTGAGATCTGTCCCATGCCTGAAATTGACAGGGAGGCAGGACCTTGCAGGTCAGATGGCGAATGGTTTGTTATTTGGAGACAAGGAGAAACCTGTGCAGATTCCCAAGATGTTTTTAGTAGGTCTTGAAAATTACCATGCTGGAGTTTGCAATGTGGATAGTTCAAACCCAAATATTTATAAGCTGAAACTGCCGTTTAACTATTTTATTTTCTTTTTCGTGTAGCTGACCCAAGCAGTGACCTTGAGAAGACAGAGTTTGTGAATTTGGTGCTGCTTTTCTCAGAATTCACTCGGCATGATGTTTTCTCTCATGATGCCTACATGTGCACTTTGATATCTCGTGGGGATCTGTCCATCGCTGCAGCTCCCAGACCATGCTCCCCTAATGGGGAAGCTGTGGATGAACACTATTCTAAGGATCGAGATGTGAAACTGGAGGTAACACTTCATGCTATTCCCATGTTTGTTGTTCTGCTTTGTTAAATGAGGGTTTTCATCGAAGCATCAGTATTTCAGATATGAGATATTGGGGGGTTTAATCTCTGTCTCCCTGTCTTTTTCTCTTTGAGAAGGCTGAAAGGGATCCATAAGCTTCATTTCTGTGTATAGCTGTAAATATTGCTGGTTTGGTGCAGATGTACTGAACTGGCAGCTGCCTGGGGATCTGAGTAACTCGGGAGAAACAAAGGCACAGCTTTGAAAGAGTTGGAGTGCTTGGGTTTACCTGTGATTGGTTAAATGGATCTTCAGTAAAATATGACTGATACTTGTTTTTTTCTCTGGCAATTATTAGGATCATGGTATTATGGAACATATGAGCATTGACTCAGGAACTGCTGGTGTTTTTGATGATGTAGACAAGAGTGACTTTAAGGCAGATTTTAGTTCGGAATTTCCAGTAGGTTTGCCTTTGATTCTCTGCATGCCTGTGATACCTTTGGTGCCTGTAGCTGCTGTTGCTGTTGCCGCTGAATGTCCCCCTGTGCCCCAGCATCACCTTGCTCCTTCCATCCACAGCCAGTGGCCTTCGGCATCCAGTCTGCACTGTCTCTGTGTCAGTGCATTGCCTCATCACTCTGCACCCCTGCTATGTGACAGTGCTGCTCCTCTGTGCTGCCCTGCTTGTCCCCCTGCACACTCACACACACTCCTGTCCCTGCTCCCCTGGCCTCAGTGTATTGAGCATTTTGTGTTACAGCAAAGCACAAATAAATGTGCAGAGCTCCCCACTTGTTTGACATTGAGGACCCCCGTTGATGCCATCTGCTTCTCAAGTGATAGTTTTGTGCTTTGTCTCCGTTTCCAAATCTGTTTCCCCCTCTTTTCCCTTTCTGTTTTGCATGACTCTTGAATCTCCTGGTTCTTCCTTTGGATTTCTCCTTGTTCTTCATGGACTCCTGTGCCCACACCCATCACTTGCAGGACGTTGGGACTCTGTTTTTGCCTGGTATCTGTCATGCTGGTGGTTTCAAGCACGTCCGTTCCTGCCTACGGTGTCTCTTGTCAACTCCCACTTCCCCCTTCTCATTATTTCCCTCAGTCACTGGAACAGCTCATTGTGGTTTCTGTGTCACAGCAGCATGAGCAGTTTGGGGATTCCTCAGAATCTGAATGCATTTTCCCGGACTAAATATCTCGAGGTTAAAACTTGTCTAATAACCACAGAGATATGCATAGAGATATAATTTGTACATATGTCTTAAATCTCAGGCTTATTGTGACTGCCCTTGCTTTGTCTGTCTTTGAAAAACCTCAGATGTTTAACAAATAGCTGTAAGCAAAAACAAATTCTGTCTCTGGCTGCAGCTGCTGGATTTCAGAAGCTGGAGATTACACTTACCTTGAACCTTTGCTTTACATGTCTCAGATCTTTTCTCCGATGCCTGGGGAGTCTTGTGAGAGTGTGAACCCTTCCTTTGGCAGAGGAATCTCAGTCACCAGTGAGAAGTCAGCCAAGAGGGACAGGCTGAGAGGACTGATTTTCCCATCCAATTATAACCTCCTTCGGCACCTGCAGTATGCCACACACTTCCCCATACCCCTGGTGAGTGACCAGTGCCACACCTTCCCCCCGTCTCTGTGAGTGACCAGTGCTCGTGCCCCTCGTGGTACTGCCTCATGGGACAGCAGAGCGTGTCCAGGGAGGGAAGTGCAGTGATCATTGGGATCTGAGGACAGGCACTGCAGTAACCGACCATGGCCCAGGGTCTAAGCAAAGCTGGCTAAATAGAACATTTTATACTGAAGTTGGGCAGACGAATTAACACCAAAACATGTGAAAGAAATACCTCTGAATTGTATGTGACGGGGTGGTGTCTCTTCCTCCTGCCCACCCCACACTGCGTCCAGCCTGGATTTCTGGCTGCTGCTGTGCTGGTCTGTAGGCTCATGGGAACTGGAGGAAGCCCCATGAGTGACATTCCAGATCCCAGCCCTTGTGCACATGGGTGCTTATGTTTTCCACCGTGCTGAGAAAAGGCCCCAGATATTGAACAGGCCTCAAACTGGAATGTACCTGCTTAAGAATTATTATTATTTTAAAACAACAATGATAACTTTTTAACAATGTCCTTTTATCCTTTTAAATCCTTTCAGTCCAGGGAGTGTCAGCTGAAAGTATGATGTGATATATGCCCTTTCCTTTTCTTTAAATTTCTTATCTCACAAACTTTGGGTTCTGATTTGTTGCATTCTGAAAATACTGAATGAGTTGTTTTGAATGCTTGCTTAAAATATGATTCATATTTTGTCCCTTTTGCAAAGATTAGAAAAAAGATAACTTGATTTGGTTTTGTTTCTGAAATAATTTTGATTTGCAGATGGAGATAAGCTAAGCAGCTGGATTTTGCCAATGCAAATTGGTTTTTAAATTTCAATTATTGATTATTCTACATATGCATAAGTCTTGAAAGTAATTATAAATTAGAATATTAATAAACTTAGTTGCTGTTTTATAAATTTATATGAAAAGACAGCAAACAAAGAGAACATGCTGGATACTTACACTTTTTATCTCCATTTTACAATTCACTTGAATTTTCTGCAATAATGTGCTGTTAGCTTTACTCATATTCATTGAGGCAGCAGCAAGGAGAGACAATGGAACTTGGCAAGAAGCAGAAATTTATTTATGAAGCCTGCAGGTGTGGTGTAAGCAGATACAAAAATTTTTAATCAGTACAGTTTAAAATCCCTTTCTGGAGTAAATAATGCCCTCTAAAATGCTTTTTGGTTAATCTTCTCAAATCAGCTTTGCAGCTGAAGAACTGCTGTTAAATAATTTCTTCACTTGATAGCACCAAGTAATTTAATATAGTAAATGCACAATATTTAACTTAGTAAAGGTGAGTTCAGGTGTCTGCCATAAATAATTCTGAGGTATGTTTGAGTCTGAACACGTATTCTTTTGCGTTGCTGATGCCTGGTAGGTCACTACTGTTCATTGAGCTGTTTGTGAAAGGCATCCCTGGAGGCCGTGCATGCTCAGACGCGCTGCGTGAGCGTTTCACACAGCGATGGGTGTTTGCCGGTGGGGTGTTTGCCTCCTGCTTGGGCTCATGGCTCATCAGGAGCATTGCCGGCGGTGGTGCCCACGTGTGCAGTCACCCAGCAGCTGTTGGTGCTGCAGGTGGGCACACTCTGCTTGTGTGTTTGACAGGCAGGGCTGCACCTCTGCTGTTCGCTGCTGTGCTGCGCCTCCGCGGCCGTGAGGGCCCGTGTCTCCTTGGGGGCTGCAAACGTCTCCGTGAATTTCAGCCTGAACGATTTGGAAAGGTGGTAATAGAGAATGGGGTCAAAGCAGAGGTTCGAGACTGCAAACAGCAAGGTGGACTCCTTGGCTTTGAAGAGAGCCCGTCTGAGGGGGCAGCTGGTGATGGCGTTGCTCTGGCTCAGCGTGTAGGGGATGCGCACGGCGTGGTAGGGCACGAAGCACAGCAGGTACGCGGCTGTCACCAGCAGGATGTGGGTCAGCGCCTTCCGCACGCGGCCGTAACTCTCGCTGTACTTGTGCCGGTGGAGCTGTCTGACAATGAGGAAATTGGAAATCAGTATCACAGCTGAGAAATTCAGGAATATTGCTGTGCAGATGAAATTAGTGAACACGTGCCAGTCTCTCCCAAATTTTGTTTTGAAATCAATGCATCCTATGCCAGGTCTTTCTTCAATGTGTTTTATGGGAATAGCCATGTTAGGTACAGTTACGAGGAGAACCATGATCCACACGACTGCAGACAATGTCTTGACAAATGCAGGCTCCTGGATGCGGTAGATCTTAGAGCTGTGCATCAGCTGGAGGCAGCGATCCATGCTCACAAATCCCAAAAATATGATTGATAAATACATGTTCAGGTAGATGAAGCAGGCCGTGACTTGACAGTGGAATATTCTTAGATTCCAGGATGCAATTCCTAGATCAACAATAATCTTCACTGGCAGTGTCAAAGTCAACAAGAAATCTGCAGTGAGGAGGTTGGTTAAGTATATGCTCATACACTTCTGTTTCTGATCCTTCTGTGTGAATGCCCACAGTGCAAAACAGCTTCCAATAATTCCCATAAGAAAAATCAAATAGTAAAAATAGGTAAAAGGTTCCATTTCTTCATAGAGATGACATTCAGAAATGTTGCTTGACATTGTAAAATCCTTGTGTGAGCTGGCTTTGCTGACAGGAGGTATCAAGGACCTACAAAAAGAACCAAGAGGACATCAATGACATCAACTTTTCCTCAGCAACAGTAGTTATTATCTTAGAATTCTGGTTGATTAATTCTAAGAAAAAAAATACAATTAGGAAGAAGTATTTTTCTCTCTCTTCATGCTGCTTCCCAAATATTCAGGAGGGCTTTGTTCTCTGGAAGAAATGAATTCCTAATGCTGGAAGAATTAGGAATGTATTAGGATTTGTTTCTGAAATGGTCTTGATTCGTCCTAAGGTTTGCAAACTACTCTCCATTCCTACTCGAACAGAGAACGAATCGATTGTATATTTTTATGAAGCACATTTTAGAAAAAGCATATTTTGAAAGAAGCAGATAAAAAATAATTTTGCTCACTTTCTTTGTAAGCTTCAGTAGAAAAGGAAAGTAGAAAATTTTGGTCCTATTTTAACTAAATATGCAGCTCCAAGACTGAGGGGTTTTTGTTTGTTTGCTACACTGTGTCAGTCTGCTACAGAGAATGGCTGTGGGAAAGGCTCTTCCTTTGAATTTCTTGGAACCAACACATTTGTGTCTTGAGCAGCATCAGACTGCAACACTTCTATTTCTGTATAGTGTACAGAATTTTTTATACGATATAAGAGAACTACTGCACATATAATTTCATCTGTAAAATTCTATCCAGATTTGCATAGTTTGTAAAGCCAAAATGATTGCAGATACTCCAGTGGTTTAAAATATTGGAGAAAGCAGTTTGTTCCTTGCAGTTGGCTCTCTGCAGGTGTCTCTTGTCCTGAGAACAGGAGCTGGGTTGAACTGGGTCTAGGTGAGGGCAGGCAGTGCTGCTGGTGGCAGTGTTGGAGCTTCCTGCACTGTGGCACAGGGCAGCCCGGCTTGTCCCCATCCCTCATGGGTGAGGGGTACCTGGCACACCCAGCCCTGAAGGGCTGTGACCAGTGACACTGGCTACTGCCACAGCTAGGGTTGGTTTGCCAACAGCTGAGCCCGACCTCTGGAGCGTTTGGCAGTCGGATTTTGGGCTGTACGTTCATGGAGATCTAAATAGGCTGGAACAGACAGAGACTGAAGCCACATACCTGTCCTTGTGGCCTGGGGTCTTCTGAGCATTGGTCTGCAAAGGTCTGATGTCCCTCAGCGACTGCTCTCCTGACCCAGTGGTGTGTGACCTGCCCAGGCTGCCTCTGCCGGGTCTGAAAGCGTGGCTGTGGTTTCCAAATGAGCTGATTGACGCAGTTAAACTCAGTGTTCAAACAGCTAAATCACGTGGAAGTTACCCAGAAGAGCGGTGACAGAAAGAAATAAGTGCTCACGGAACAGCCCAGAGCCCTCTCTTTCCTGTTCCTGGGGGAGAGGCATGCGAGGGGCTGTAAGTGTATGACATCAGTGGCTGTTCCTTTGCTTTTGTTTTCATAAATCTGAAACTCTGTTTCACCCCTTCCCCGCATATATCTCACATTTAAAATCCGTCTGGAATCGGGATTTTGCAATGTAGTTGGTCCTCATTCATTTTAATCCTCCTGCATGAAATTCTAGGTTCTGGGAATCTCATGGTGTTTGTTTTAGAGTTACACCTTAGTTGGCAGATTTGAAGGCACCTAGGGATTCTGCTGATTGCAATGAACATTCTAAATCTTTGGATATTTTCTAAGCACTATTAAAAATAATGACACATTAGGGAAGTTGGGGAAATCTTTATTTTTTGTTTGTTTGGTTGGTTTTGGAAGCCATGAGAAAAGATCTGGCACTGTGCTGGGAGTGTGGTACTAACAGCAACACTGAAACTCCAACTGGTGGCCCTTGGTTGTAGTTGAGAATCCACAGGAATTTACAAACCCTGCTCCAGAGCTTTGTGGAGAAACAGATGAAGAATGTCTGGTTTTACGTTTAGTCATAAACTGAAAGTTCAGACCATATTTGTTAAAATGTTTGCAAAGCTTCATAATCTGGAATGATCCTGTGTCCAGTTGTGGGCAAACATGGACTCATTTTATGGTGTTCTGCTCATGCAAAGCTGTTCTTTCTATACTTGACAGGCTTTTTTTAAACCCAAACTGCGGCACTGGCAGTTGTTTCTGTCTGTGTGTCTCTGTCAGTCAGTTTCCCCTTTTCTGTAGAGTCAGTTTACGGCTCAGGGAACTTTTCCAGATGTGAAAAGACATGGTGGTTTGATAAATCTTTACTGCGTAATGGTCTGCCCTTCCTGCAGAAGTGTTTTGGGAAGAGAACAGATATTGGAACGTGAGTTCTCTGAGTGTGTGAGGAGCTGGCTTGGGGTATCTGAGGCATGATGTGCTGGGAAAGATGTGAAAGGATTAATTTACCCAGAGCTGAAAAAAAATTTACCTTGGTTCGTCCAGCAAAGCAAGGAGCAAGGCCGAGGAGATGGAAGAGAGGCTTAGTTTGACACTGGTATTACTTGGGACTTGTCACTCACAGGTGGGATTGCAGCAGGAGCAGGAGCATGGAACCATTTCCTGACTAGGGAAGCTCATGGAGGAGGATTTTTTCAACATGAACAAAAAGCTGGAAATGTAGCATCTCTTTTGAACACAGGTGTTGATCACCATCCGTTCCCCTGGTGCCTCTATGCAGATTCTTGTCATTCTAATATCAGTAATCTGGTGAGGTGTTGAACAATTACACAATATACATAATTTTTTCAAAGCTTGCAAAGCAATTAAAAAGTTATTCAAATTTATATTGTGGAAGTGTTTTCTATGCCAGTGATCTTTCACAGCCACAATTATATAAATTTACATAGGCAAATATCAAGCCCTGCCATGTAGGTAACTGAATGTTTTTGCCATAAATGACAGAAGATCTCCCACAAAGCACCCGATTCCCTTCCCCAGCAGGCTGGTTCCCTTGCTTGGAGGCAGAGCCTGCAGAGCCTCAGTTTGACAGAGTCAGGGAGCTCTGAAAGAACCATATAAATAATCTGTTATGTATTTTCTTTTAACAAACACAACCAGAACTCAGCCTTCTCCTGTAGTTCCTGTGGGCAAGTTCAGGCTGGTGACCCCCAGCTCCCACAGTCCGATGGACACCCAGGCTGCCCCAGGCGTGGGGTACTGGTGCTCACTGGGATCAGGCTGGACCCACTCTGCTGGCGGGTGGGAAATACATGGAGCTGAATTTACTCCACAAAGCTGTGTGTGAACCCAGTGGAGGGTGTCCAGACCTTTAGCTGGAGTACAGTCCTGTGGAATGGTAGAATCCTGCTGCTGCTGACTGGTGGTCTTGGATCAAGAGAAGTTACCCACAGCCTTGGAGAAGGTGCAAGGACCAAATGTTTAGAAGTTTTTCACAGTTAGATCTGTGAGTTAGTTTGACTAACTGATCTGAGTTAGTTTGGACTAAAATGAAATGCAGTGGCAGAAAGGTGAAGGACATGTTACTTCTGTTCCTATAGCTTCTTTGTTAAGTAAAATGAAGATATTCAGCTTCCAGAGCCACTGTCTGAAAACTTTAGTGGATACTTTAGGCCCTGGTAGGTTTTCCCTGTACAATGATAAAATCAATTAAAAAATAAAAAAAGCTGCTCTGAAAAATAAAGTTATAAAAGATATTATATTTGTATAGAGCAGGTTGGTGGCTTTCAGCTGTTACCTTGGTACAAACAGAAGTGCTTTACTGCTGTGTAAAAATCATGGGAAAACCAGCAAACCATTCTTTCTGGATCTAAATGTACCAGAGTTTTTAGACAGCTGTACATGTGTGTTACCAGACAGCTCTGTGATGTTCTTGCCTCCTTCTGCACCAGCAGTGAGGGAGTTGCTGCAGTTTGGTGTGGACGTGTTTCTGTTCATGTAAGTCCAGGGAAGCAGATTGGTGTGGGTTTGGGTCTGTTGGAGGGTCCTTTCAGAGACCCATGGCCTGGAGCTCCAGAATGTGCTGTTCCCTTCTCTGGTTTTGAGATTCAGATGGGTCGTGTCACACCTTAATGCAGTCAGAGCATCAGCTGAAACAGCACGTAGTGAATATACTGGCACATGCAATACTGGGTTTAGACAGAGGAGTAGCACCTGGTGTTACGCTGAAACCCCTCTCCTGTTTGTCGCTGGTTGTCTTGTGCTCCGTTTCTTTGGGACATTTGCATTCATGAGTAATTTCCTGAAATGTGCGTTATTGTAGAGACACAAACCTACACTATATTTATATTTTCCTGAAGTGTATTTGATCTTCTGGATTTAGAAATTTCAACCTCACTTGAAGCTTTCAGCTTGAGATGCAGTTTTTGATACAGCTTTTCTCTAAAGGGAAGGCAGAGGGAAAAATAAATAATGGGGTCAAGGCAGACGTTTGCAGCAGACAGCACCAGAGTGAACTCCTTGGCGTAGAACAGCGATTTTTGGGACTGGCAGGTGAACCAGGAGCTGGTCTGGCTCAGGGTGTATGGAGTCCTGCAGAGGTGGTAGGGCACAAAGCAAATGACAAACACAAACATGATGGTGAATATGTTCCGGCTGGTTTTTCTCTTGGCCACATCTGAGCTCCTCCGGAATTTTTTGTAAGAGCTGTATATTTTTTTGGATATAGAAGTGTAAAATACGATTAGCAGAAAAAAAACAACCCAGAAAATCCCTGTGCAAATATAAGTTGTTGCTTTGTGCCACTGTCTGCCAAGCTCGCTTTTAAGACCTATGCATTTTCTGGAGTAATTGTCTTTAGTGATTTCATTAGTTAAAATCATATTTGGAAATGACATTATCATTAATAATAGCCATATGATTATGGAGACCACCTTGCTGTAGTTAACTGTGTGAACAAAGGAAGTGAACAAAGGTTTTACAATTTTGTAGTATCTGTCAAACCCTATGAGGCCGAAGAAGGTGATCCCGATGTACATGTTCATGTAGAACACAACGGCCGAGTATCTGCACACGAACAGGTTGAGCTCTGGAGGTGCAATTCCTGAATCAGCAAGGATTTTGAAAGGAAACGTGAGGCTCATGAGGAGATCGGCCACAGCAATGTTCTTGAGATAGACAATAAAACTCTTTGTGCTGGAAACGTAGAGGAAGACCCAGGCTGCCACGGCGTTGAGCGAGAGCCCTGCGAGGAAGATGATGCAGTAGAGCAGCGGGATGACTGTGGTAGTTATGGCCGTGCTGTGGCTGCAGTTGTTTCCCGAGGAGTTGGTGCTGGAGTTGAACATCTTACAGGATCCTCGTTCCTAGAAGGAGAGAAAAGAGTATCTCAGTAGGACAGGGTGGTGCTGGGCTTTCTGCTAATTACTCTAAGTTTTCTACCCTCACTTCCAAATAATCTCGGTATGCCTCTCAGAAATGACCATGTTCCCACACCATAGCATTCCCAGCAGGGAATGCAGAGAATTTTCTGAGTGGTGCCATCTCCCTTTCTAGTGATGTTCCAGAGCGTGTTGCTGCTTTGAACAGAGGATCCATTTGCTTCTCTGTTTGATTTTAACCCATTGCCTTTCAGCCCAGGGCTGCCTCTTTTCTGCAGGCATAAGCCCACGTGCTGTGAGCTGGGACTGACCCACAGCGATCTGGTGACTCAAAGGGTTGATGAGATGTGTTTAAGGACTGGCATTTTTAGCATTGATTTACCATGAAGCATGAGGGATATGAATATTCCTGGTCAAAATGTTCTGTAAAAACTCCTCTTCTGTTAGTCAAGTGTGGAGATACCCAGTGTATGCCCATATATCCCAATGTTCCCTTGCAAGGAACTCGCATGTGCAGCTGGCAGAGTTTGCTTTAAACTTCCAGCAGCCCAGCACACAGGAGTGTGTCTGTGTGTTAGCTTTGTAATGGGGGAGCTTAAGCTGGCTTCTCAAGTCTGTCAGATGTATATTTTAAAGGATCTCCAAGAAGAAATCACATCTGCTGTCTGCTTTTTTTTTTGCCAGAATGTTTGTGGGGGTGGATTATCCTCTGTGGGGAGGGCAGTACAAATATAGATATAAACATAATGCTGCTGTATTTGGCAAGTGAAACCCTGGGCAACTGGAAAATATGTGCCTTGGAGCTGGGAAAAACCCCACCTTGTCTTTTAGAAAATAAAGAATTTCCTTTTATCTCCAAATCTGAGTCAGTAGCCGATGTCTCTGTGGAGCGGGTTGGAGCCTGAATGCAAACTTGCAATAGCTAGAAATGGATGTTTTCGCTCAAATAGGTAAAATGATCTCCTTTGGTGTATTGTTTTCTGTGCCTCTTGCAGATGGTGTAAAGGCTGATCAGCTTAGGTGTGTTCTGGAGCCTGCACGGATGAGAGGAGCATGGAGCGGGTGTGTTACCCTGTGCACACCCAAAGCCTGCATTTAACCTCCTCCTGGAGGAGCAGCCTCTTTGTGTTTCAGCTCTGGTCATCAGGCATGTTTTTGTTTGGCTGAGGTTTTAAAAGAAAAAGATGGTTTGGAGAGCAGGTATTAAACTACCACATGAATCGGTGTGTTAGAGCTGGGAGGTTATGTGGGTAAAGCTTGGAGTGATACTGCTGAAATCAGAAGGGTCTTCTGGAAAAGCACTAATAGCAAATGGCATTTTTATTTAAATAGTAACACACTGTATTTAAAAACTATTCTTTTCTGCTGTGTCCCTGTTCACTTTCTCCCTCCAGGCTGTCTCAGCAGGACCCTCTCTCTGCATATGGTGTGTTAAGAACTTGTTCCTTCTGTGTAGGGTTTTCTACAGCCAAGAACCCACAGGTGGGTCTTTCTGTGCTTGCACTTAGGGGTAGATATTAAATTGTTTAGGAAGTTCATGAAGTATGTTTTGTGCTGAGGCATCACACAACAAAAGATTATTTCAGAACTGTGTGACTAGAGATGTGGACATCAAATCTTTGTAAAGTCCATTGTGTCTGTGCAGCATGGAGCACACCCTAGACAAATTCTACATTTGATAGCAGCAGATTTATCAACTGTCTGTCATTGAGAGGGAGCCATAGGCCAGGCCAGACTCTGTACATCTTTCTATATCATTGGCCTTACCTTCCTCAGTTGCCTGCTGTGGTACTTTGCTAGGGGTCTAGGGTGCTGTCCATTCCCAGGCACGGGGCCTCTGCTCCTGCTGGGACACCTGTGGGAGAGACAAAGATACAGTCCTGTCTCGTGCCAGTGTAAGCCCGTGGTGCTGAGGGGCTCCCACAGCACAACACCTGATTAGTGCTCAGACGTGGCTTCAGAAGCGCTTAGGGACACAGTCATGGAGCAGTCATGTTCAAGCCAAACCCCGTCACTGCATGGGTAAGGCTGGAGGCTCCCGTGTCCCCCTGCTGAGTGTCGCAGCTTTGTGTTCATGGTCAGTTTTATCTGTTCTTTTTGTCACCTTGTCACACTCGGCTCTTTTTGGAGGGTCTTGTCCTACTGCTGTGAATAGTCCAGCACGGACAGCAAACACTGTCACCTTCCTGGCCTGTCCCCTCTGTCAGTTGTGGGGCCCAGGTGGCTCCTGTAGTGGCTGCTGGCAGGAGGCAGAGGGAGCGTGTTAGTGCCAGCATTTGAGAGGGGTGTCACAACAGCCTTCGTACTCGAGCAGCTGTTCTTGTCTGAATGCTTGGGCCAGCATAAAGTACATTGATTCTGTGTAAATAATGTCAGCTAGTTGTGCAAAACCAGCAAACTTGATTCACCAGATGACCAAGATTGATTTGGTAAAATATAAAAAAGTTCTGAACTTTCTCAGCCTGCAAATCATGTTGTCTTGGCACAACACACAAAAGGGAAGCTGCATAAACCATTAGAAGGGCTCAGTCCCTTCTGAGGTCAGGCTCTTGTGCTGTCCCCTGTGACTCTTCCACAGTAGCATTAAGGCAGCTATTGACTTCTGTAACTTGGCTGTCAAGTTTCAAAGTTCACCCTGCTTTACTGAACATAAGAATAATATTTATAAGTTGTTTTATTTATTTATTTATTTACCCTGAATTTACCAGAGGTTGTGTAGTTCCAAGTACACATTTTAGCTATTTATGGAAACTAATGCAGCTGTTTAATAAATATGTAATACAGTTACTGGGTCTGGAGCTGGTGAAGTGGTCACTATCACCAGAAATCTTTTTTAAACTGCAAAATGGAGTTAATCAGGGGAGATGATCGTGCTGGATGGTACCTCTGATGTTAGGAGGAAGCTGGAGAAGGAGGAAGCACAATGCACACCATAGCCATTTCAAGTTGTGCTGAGTGTGCTAAAAGAAGAATCTTATTTTAAGATTTTCTCTCTAATGTGGTGGGAATGTTGGTACTGGTGGAACCTGCAGTGCTGGCCATGCTAGTGTAATCCAGTGGGAAAGCTGCTGTGGCTGTCCCTGTGGGGCAGAAGGGCGGTGAGGCTCAGGAGCACAGGGTCTGGGAGCTGTGCCGTGCACTTGGAGTGCAGTCCCTGAAGTGTGAGGGGCCAGGCAGGGGCTGGCTGAGGGAAGCCCTCTTCCCCAAACACTGGGGCACTTCCTGGGCAATGTGTGGTCAGGACTGCTCTGACCCTGCTCTGTGTCCCCAGAGAGGAGCCCAGCCTGGCAGCCTGTGGGGTGTGTGCCAGGTGGAGATACTCAGGGTCCCTGGCTGGAAGTGCTGGTCTCCTCTGGAAGGCACTGCTTGTGGTGACTGTGGAGATATATTGGTGCATTTCATTTGTTGCAAGTTTGCCAAGAGACTAACATTTTGTTATTTACTGTTCTTATTATGACATTTGTCATAGGGCAATGTCTGGGTTTTAATACTTAAGAGAATAAAAGTATGCAAAATACACTAATGGGCTATTTTAGCCTCTGAAAGTGGTATGTTGGGTGGTAGTTGTTCTTGCTTGTCATAGAATGTAGTGGAGGAAAATGAGATGAATGCTGGAATTAGGATGACAGAGAAAGTAAGTCTCATTCCCGTTGCAGGAGGCAGTGAGGAAGGATCTGCCATGGCATCGGACGTGGCGGTGAGGGAGGATCTGCCACGGCATCGGACGTGGCAGTGTCCAGTGCTGCCCTCCCGACGGGGCTCCTGGAAGGGCTCGGTCAGTGCAGCAGTAACCACCAGAGTGTCTCATCCTTGCCTTCCAGCTCTTGCTTTCTGGACCCCTCAGGTGTGCTGTGCAAGGACAGAGGACACAGAAAGCCATGTCTCTACTCAGCTGCTCCTTGGCTTGCCTGTGACAGTGGCTGAGAACGGATGCGTATCCTGTGGTTGTCAATTGTGGCTGTGGCCCCGTGAGTAGCAGTGGCCCCCGTGAGCCTGGTGACACTGGGGCTGTGTTCTGTCTGCAGCTGCAGTTAGTGAGGGGAAGGACAGGTGGGCAAATGGCTCTGTCCACATTAACAGGACATCCCACCTCTGATCCCAAAAGGCCAAATCCAGGATGTTGTAGTGAGGAGGTGGCAGTGGGTGACCACAGTTATTACATCAGTGAGATCATCTGTGATGTTTTCCTGGCACCTGCAATGAACTTCTGGTGCTCTGAAGGACACGGAGAGGAAAGCCAACAGGTACACAGAGCAGAGGAGATAAGGTTGTGTATTTGCTGTTAAAGCCATGGGCTCCTTTGGGCACCGTGTCAGGACACCTCAAGGGCAGAATTGTATTTCTGTCTTGCAAAAACCACCAGTAACTGTTTCGTTTCTTCTTCCTGTCCAGCAGTCTCTGTGCTCTTTTGAATCTGATATTTGTCTTTGTCTTCCTGATAAGCTAAATTTTTCATTCTCTTTTTATTTCTGATTTTTAGACTAGAGTCTGCATTATTCTGAGCACACCTTTAGCCTTAAAAGATTGTAGTCTGTGGAGTATCTGTGCAAACCCTGATACTCAGATGGAAACTCAGGCAATGCTTTGAGCTCTTTGCACATTAGCATAATTTTCAGATCTAACTCAAATACTCAGTTTTTTAAATTGTCTCCAAATTCCCCCACTGAGATCCTTCCTATCTCACATCAGTTATGATGTTGGAATTAGGGAGTGTTGGATGTGAGAGGAAATGTTAGGTCAGGTAAGAATAGTTTAAGAACTGAATAATAATAACAATAATAATAGATTGTAATGAAGGAAAATAAGAAGGAGAGAGATAAACTCCAAGAAAAACAAGTGGGTCAGCTGTCCTGGTGTGCCCCTCTGCACTGGCAGGGTATGAGAAGCTGGAAAGTGGTTGACTTGGTGCAAGCTAAACCATCTGGGTGTTATCAACATCATTCTCATCCCAAACCCAAACACACTTCTGTACCAGCTACTGGGAGAAAATTAACTCTATCCCAGCTAAAACCAGAACCCTGGGTCAGTAAAACATTTTGATGATTATTAGTTTCATTGTCCTAAACCTGGGTTTTTAAAAGTAGTAAAATGTGGCTCAAGGAAGTTTTTCCCTTTAATATTATATTTTAATAGTAGCATTTGTCATTCAAATATTTTATTTTACATTCTATTTTCTGATGTTTTAAACTATGAGTTTCATATAGTTACATTTTCTCAGTCATAAATTAGAACAAAAGTAGTTGCTAAAGAAAAATATTTTTTTTAAGGTATATGAGAAGAATCCTTGCCTGTGAGTCCTCTGTCTGCTGGCGCAGCTGGAGCCTGCTCCACGGCTGAAACAGTAGTTTCTGTACCGGTTTCTGCAGTTAGTTAGTTAAAACTGCTCGTTTGTGCTATTAGTTGTTAGTGGTTTGCTGAATGCGTGGATGCTCACCTTATTTGCCAATTTAAAAAGTAAAATTGCAGTGGCAGTTACTTAAAAATACCCGAGGATGTTCGAGAGCGTTGGCAGGGGACGGGAGCAGGTAATGGGATGACTCACCTGGACAGAAGTGTGGGATGGCATGCGTGGTCCCTCTTCTGCTGTGCCGCACCGAGAGCCCGAGAACTTCGCAGCTGCCGTGGCACGGGAAAGAGCCGAGAGCCGCTCCCGGGAACGGTCCTGCCCGCCGGGAGCCGCTCCCGGGGACGGTCCTGCCCGCCGGAGCTGCCCCTGCCCGCCCGCCGTGCCCGCGCCCCGCTGCTGCTCCCAGCGCAGCCCGTGCGGAGATTTCGGAGCAGAAAGGGGAAGGGCTGGCGAGCCGGGCCGTGCCCCTGCCCGGCTGTGGCCGGGCTCTCAGCCTGCAGCTGGCCCGGCAATTCCTTGGAGACCAGCGCTGAGCAGCTTTCGGGAGAGACACAAGTGCAGCTGGCACAGCAGCAAGCGGTCTGAACTGCAGGGCTGGAGTTTGCTTTTCCTAAACCGTTCCCAGGGCTGGCTGCGACCTTTCCTGTGACGCATCCTGCCCTGAGAGCTGCGGCTCTGTGCATGGGAGGGTTTGAGCTGGAGCCATGGGCTTGCGTGGAGCCTGCTCAGGGCATGCTCAGGCTGGGAGATGGATTATAGGGATACATGATGGTCTTTGGTGTTTGGCTGTTTCCTTTCTCTTCTTTTTTGTCCTGTTCTTTTCTTTTAACCTTAAATACCTGCTTGGCTTCCTCCCTTCCTGTTCCTCCCATAAGTTTTCTGGGAGGCTTTGAAATCGAGCACAGAATTAGTGGAAGCATGTGATAATAGAAGAGCTAATACCTTCTCTGTGGATGTAGGAAAGGAGTATATTCAGAGAGAGAGCTGACGTTTGGGGAGATATAAATTGAGGTTTAAATGTTTATTTAGAAATAATGAAATATGTACATCGTGTACCTTAGAACGAGTAAACATTTAGTGCAGGACTTGAGGTCTGCTTGACAGTGTGTCATCCAAACCCTACAGAAAATACACAATTCCTCATGGACTTTGCTTCTGTGAGGGTTTATCTGTGTAGAAGAAGAGTCCAACAGCACGGGGAAATGCATGTACCTTCTCCCAGCATATCGCTGCCACGTCCACATCCTTTACTTGGGGCCACTGTGAGTTACCCTGAACCTCCAGTCCCTTCGTTCCCCCAAATTTTGTTGAATGTCTCTCAGTGCAATAAGGGGGGTAACTTGAGAGGCAGAATTGTCTGTACCTTCTTGTCAGTACTCTTGCCCCTCTCTCGGTCCTGAGACTCACAGCTCAAAGCTGTAGTGGTCAGCTCATGGCTTTGGAGTGATGGGTTTGGGTGTTGCTTTCACTGACAGTTTCATACTTCCCGGATGGATCAGGCAGAATAAACAGTGCACGACACTTCTCAGGTGCTCCCCAGGAGGCACCAGTCAGCCAAACTTCTCCTCTCTTTCCATGCACCCTATGGTCATTTGTTGAAGCAGGGATGAGAGGAGTGAATCAGATACGGCTTTGGTTTAAAAACCGTGGGCTCTGTAAGATAGATGGGAGCATGGGAAGCCCCAAAGAAGAGGTAGTGCAGTGTTTTCCAGTGTAAGATGCCATTCTGTGATGGATTAAATGTTGCAGCACAGATAACTTTTTGCAGTGAGAAGTAAGCAGTTGTCCAGGGCAGAGGATTAAGGGCTTAAGGGGTGGGTGAGGCGCCTGAGCTCTGTGTACAGCTTCACCCCATTGGAATGACTCTGGCCGGCAGGGCAAACCGAGGGGTTGCTCTGTTATACAAACATGGGTATTTTTCCAAAATGCCAGCCAAATCGAATGTTTAAGGATCTAAAGATACGGCTGCTGTTTCTAAAAGGTTAGAAGGCAGGCAGTGAGCATGGTCACTAGAAGGCCCTGCACTTTACCATGCACTTCAGGTGGCTTAAGAACAAACTGATCGTGTATTTTACCTTTTGCCATACAAGTCTGCTTCTTCCCCCAAAATCCAAAATTCCCTACTGCTGGTTGTTTAATTAAGAGAAGCTTTTAACACTTTGTCTGAGCTCAGGGCCTAAGAAGGCAATCCTTTTGTATGATCCTGCTGATGGACTTCTGTCCCAGAGCTGGGAGATGCAGAGCGAGAGAGGGAAGAACACTGCTGGCGTGTCCCAGCATGTCTGGTGACAAAAAGACTGGGGGTGATTTGGTTCTTCCCATGGCTGGTGACAACAGTGCAGGGTGGGGTGACAGAAGTGGGGCTGGTGGGTCCTGGCTTGTGTTCTAAATTCAGGATCTTACAGTCCCAAGCCATTGCCATGTGGAGGTGGTATCTGTGACTACGAATTTTATCTGTGCCCTTTGCAGACCTGCTAACAGAGCTGTCAGTGCTTCCAGCCCTCCTGAACATGAAATCATGCAGATAGCAGGGTATCAGTGGCCAGCTCCGGGAATTGCTAAAAGCAGGATGAACAAGACAAATGTTTTACTAGGATAATCCAACTAGAAGGGCAGCTAATTACAAAAGTATTGCAGGACTTCTGGTTGGGTTTGTACCCTGTCAAATCTGCCAGCAAATGTTTTTCTGCTCAGTTTTGTTTGGGTGACGGGTGGATGTCTGTGCATCCTCGTGGAACAGCCTTCTGAGGCCTTACAAGGGTTTGTCTGGAGCTCACTCATCAAGCCCGTGCTCATGTTCAGGTGGCACCACTGCTGCTCCAATGTAGATGTTTTGCCTTACAGGGTGGCAGGAGATCCAGAGGGGCACTGAGGGAGGGGACTATGCTGGACTGAACTAGAAAATGCTTCATGTGGGTTTTAATTAAGTAATTTTCCTTACTTAATCAAAGTAGGCTTTCCTGCATCTGGTTCTCTTGTCTTTCAGCCACAGACAGCAGTTTTTCTAGCTGCACATTTGTACTTAAAAGACCATCTACATAATTTTTGCAATTTGTCCTGTGTCTTTCTCAAAAGACAATTGTGTTTAAAGTACCTAATTTTCTGACTACAGAATCATACATTCTACATGTGTAACCTTTTCAGGAAATGGGAAGCTTTTGATTTCCTTTTGCGTGCAAGATAAACTCTCCTCAAAAATGGCACAAATAACTCCTTTATCTTTTCCTCTTTTTTCTTTCCCTTTTTTTTTACCTTTTTCTCTACTGCCTTTTTCTCATCCTTCCACCATTTCTGGTTGCAAAGTTAATATCTGGTCACAAGCGTCTCGATCACAAGCCTAGTATCTGGGTCAACACTCAGTACAGACGAGGACAAAAAACTTACCAAATGGTGTCTCTTCTGGAGAGGGTGAAGAGGAAAAACCTGTCAATCTGTCCCTGCAGTTTTGTGTTAAATTCTCATCCCCAAGTTAGATGCAAAATTGGGGTACCTTTTATACCTTAGTAACCACTAATGTGCAGAATTCTGTGGGTGGGACTGTAGTCAAACCTCTTGTGATTTGTGGGTGCATTGTACAGAACATATGTGTAGGTAGGAGATGGACTTGGTTTACAGGGCATTTCTGGTTAATGCAGACCACAGGACCTCCATCTGGTTTTGTGCCCGCACCACGGCCTCCATTGCATGTTGAGTTTTGCATTTCCTTCACTGTTTTGTGCTTCCAACCCTGATGCACGGCTGGGTGAGCCTGTCACGGCCACGCTGCCTATCAGTGCTTTCCCAATGCTTAATCCATCATGACAGGCTGGTGGGTGCCAATGCAAACACAGATCTTTAGAAATTTGGGTGGTTTTAGTTTCCTTTTTTAGGATTCCTGGGAAGCTGCACTGGTGGAAAGTCACAGGAAAGGTCATTACTAGAGAAGTCACAGAAGCAGAGTGCAAAATAAATGTGATGACAGAAGTCCTGCACCAGTAGGGATCTGGAGCTGGCTCTGAGTACAGGTTCGAATTGCATTTCTCCCACAATAACGCCCTGGCATGGAGAGTTCTGCCTGGGCTATTCAGTCACAGTATGTAAAATATAATTACCTTTGAATTACAAACCCCTGTAATGCAAATCTTTCTGAATGTAAAAAATCCCAAATGTTCATGAATTGTTCAGTTGTTCAGGAATTGCTCCTTGCATTCTTGGGTCAGATCTGCTGTTGTACTTCCACCCAGAAAACTGTGTTTCCTCTTAAAAATGGGGCTCTGGGACTGCACAGCCATAGTTTATATCCATGTTTGCCCTGATGTGGCTCTCTGAAAGGGCAGTGATAGGTCAGGGACTGAGACTTTCCATGCAACTTCCTTGTAGCTTTTTCTTTCAAGATGAACTTTCAGAGACCAAAATTCCATGTCGAATCTGGATAAATTAAATATAGTTATCTGGTATTTGGAGATTGGGATATTGTTGTATAATTCATTTTTAGCCCTGGGAAAATACTTCACAAACAGCATCTTCAGAGGTGTCACATGTGTGAGTGTGTGTACAAACCAGTGATGGAGGATTTTCACAGATACACTCTGTCAAGTAAAGGAAACTGTTCTCAGGGTGATTGTACAGTGGAGTGTTGTCTGCATCCGAGGGGTCAGGCTGCAGTGCAGGGGCTGGTCCTGGCTGGCCTGTGTGCTGGGAGTGCATGGCCGTGTCTTCCCTTCCCAGATTTCATATGGATATCCCGCTGCTGGGGTGGGATACACTACACTTCCCAAGAACTACTGATTGCTTTATCTCTTTGGTCTCTGGGAACGGGGGACCATTCTTCAGGCTGTGCTTTGAAGGGCATCATCCCATCCCCTGAGTGTGGCTGCTTTGGGTAACAGATTTTTTGGCAGAAAGCTCTTATGAGGAATCAGCAGTAGTGTCTCTCCTAGGAGGAAACACCATGAAAATCCATCCTTTAGTTAAAAAAAAAAGTGGGTAGTGAGAAAGGTGGTGTGTGTGCATCCTGCCAGGAGGGCACACAGTGCACTGAGGGATGCAGGTGCCCATCTGGTTGTGTTTGCAGCCACCCCTGTGCTGCCCCAGCAGCTCCACCCTGTGCCAGGGCAAATCCCACACCCTGGTCCGCTGTCTCCTCACCTGCCTCTAGTGGCCTCTGGCTAGGGACCTACAGGGATATTCCCACTGAAGTGGCTCTTTGGGCGTTGCTGGGCTTGTGTGGGAAGTCCGCCATCGACCCGGGAAAAGGTCACTGTGAATTTAACACAGCAATTATCAGGCACAATTTAACAAGCCATAAACCCTCGGTGATTTACAGTTGTAAAAGGGAGACCAGAAGCACTCCGTCTCGATTTGCTTTAGCCAAATAAGACCTAAGAAGGCAGTCTGTGGTTAGGAATGTTTGCAAACAGAACTGATCTTCCTAAATACTATCTAGTCCTAAATACTATCATTCCATTTAATTTGGTGCTTGTGAGAATTTAAGCTATGCAACCCAGTCCCCAAAATGGTTCTCTTAATATGGTTTTGTATGTGCATGGACTGCTTAGGGTGCAAGATGGCAGATTTGGTCCCAGAACTAGTCTGGTGTGTGTGAACAGTTTTCCACAGAGCTGATTGGGAAACAGGGTTTATCTGTGGTATTTTAGCCATTTAAAGTATTTTTATTTAAAGTAGGATAAATACCCAAAATATCCTGTCTTCTTTCCAGAAATGTTCTCCCCTGAACAATGGAAATGGTTTTATAATACTTGTGTCAATTCAAATATTATCATACTTACTTTTTAACTTCTTAATTATTAATGAACCAAAATCTAAACCTAAACCCATAGTGTTAAAAATAGACGAAAGTAACCCTTCTTTCAGTGGAAAACTTTATGAAAGATGTTCTCATGAAGAACTTAATCTTGTTATTTGAGTGCTGCATTTTCAAGGTTTTCTTGTCAAACCCTTTTTTTTTGTGTATTAAAAGGAAAGTCCCTCTGTAAGGCACTGGCCGACGGACTGTTGCCATCTCCTGCTTGTGCAGCTGCACTGCATCCCAGGCTGGCTGAGGCACGGGCTGCTCAGGGCACCTGCCAGCTGCTGCCAACCTGCCTTTATTAGGTTGGTTACTTTTTGTCTGAGCAGCTTTTGCTCTAAACAAATCTGATTTAGTCCCCAGTGAGTCCAGGACACACTGATCCACGTGAACATGGTTGGGTAAGCTGATTCCTGACAATGGATCCCTCTCTGAGGACAGAGAGTCCATCCTGCCTGGAGCCTCCTGAGCTCAGGGTTGTTTTCTGAGCTGAGGCAGCCTTACGTTGGTTTTTAAACTAACCAGCCTGCCTGCCTACCTACCTACCAGAACAGCCCCCAAGCCCCGTGGAGTGAGCCTGATCCCTGCAGGGATGTAATTTGAGATGGATGTTGGTGAGCTGACACAGAAAAGCTGAATATGTCTGCACATCCCTTAATGAGCTTCCATGGTCAGATATTTAAAGAGACATTTTATTTACATGATATACAAGCACTCTCACAAGCCAGCAAAGTCTCTGTGGGTGCCTTCAGACATCCGTGTACTCGTGGTAGATGCGTACCTCTGATCTCCTGACGCTCTGGAGGGACCTGATGCTCTCGCTCCTGGTTCTCATGTTGGATTTCCTGAACAGCCTTCGTGAGAACGATCGACACATGAAAAAATAAATGATTGGATCCAGACAGACATTGCATGCAGACAGGAACAATGTCATTTCCTTACAATAATACAAGATTTTATGTGCAGAGTCATCTAAAATTTTGTCCAGATGACTAAAAGTAAAGGGTATTCGGCACAAATGGTAGGGTAAAAAGCAGGTGAAGAACACGGCCACGACAACCCTTATACTCTGGTTGTGCTTCCGCTTTCGGCTGGATGAGCTAATGAACTGTTTGCTTGATTTATAGATGTACCTGGAAATGGCAATATAACACCCTATCAGCACTATCAGCACCACCACGAACATGCAGGTGTTGATGTAGATGACAGCCGAGTGCCACTTGAGTCCCAGGGGAGACTTCAGCTTTAGGCAGTCGTCGATATTTCTCTTGGTGGGGTAGCCATTGGTGAGGATCAGGTTTGGAAGCGCCAGGAACGCCATCACCACCCACACGCAGGCTGACAGGATCTTGGTGAAGGTGATGCTGTACATTCTGGAGTCTCCAAAGGGCTTCACCACCTTCAGGTAGCGGTCGATGCTGATGAGCCCCAGGAACACAATGGTGGTGTACATGTTGGCGTAGAACAGGACCGTGGTGTAGCGGCACAGGAAGGAGTTGAAGTGCCACGGCCCCAGCTGCGAGTCCTGGATAATCTTGAATGGGAACGTCAATGTCATGAGCAGGTCTGCAACCACAATGTTCTTGAGGTAAAAGATAAAGCTGGTTTTGTTTCTGATGTGGAAGAAGATCCACACTGCTAGGCCGTTCAGCAGGAGGCTGGCCAGGAAGATGACGAGGTACAGCACGGGCAGGACAATGGTGGTGAACTCGTCATGTGCAGAGCTCCCGAGGGAGCTGGCATTGGGCGAGGTGCTGTTGTCTGGGCTGAGGCGATTGTCTGCGGGAATGAGGGAAAACAAAGGGTTAACGCTTGTTTCTGGAGTTTTACAAATGGGGCTAGTTTAGAACTGTCCTCTCTCTGGGCAGTCTGAGGCTGTTCGGGTGAACCATAAATCAGAACAGCAGGTTGTCAGCTCGTGGCTTTCTTGACAGAATGCGACTTGTGAGCTGAGATGTTGGTCATGAGACAGGGCTCTGGAGAGATACCTCAGGCCAATCAAAACGCTCATGTAAACTTAGTTTACTTAAATGTATTTAAAAATCACAGTCTCTGGGGGGTTTTAAGATTTCATATGTAAATGTTTGTGACAAACGTATAAACTGTCATAAAATGACAGTTCATTTTGTTTCATGTTGTTTATGCTCTGACTTTGGCTGGTGAGGCAAACCAGGCGGGCTGGCTGTGGGGCAGCGCTGGGCAGTGCTCAGACAGCCTGTGCTGGAATGACTTATTTCTTTCAAATGTTGGTAGGAACTGACAGTAATAAAGTAAACACTTATCAATCACTTGTATTTCCATTGTTATTTTACCTGGCAGCTTTCCATAGGACAAATTGTACCCCATCCTTTGCGTTGCTGTAGGTTTTCAGCTGAAATGCTCTTCAGGAGTCCCACTGGCAGCCGTGGATCTGGGATGCAGCAGGGCCTGTGCCAGGATGATGTTCTGCAGAAAAAAAATCCAAATTAAAACCAAAGCAAAATAGAAAAGCCCACCTTCTTGTCCTCTGCATGGAGAGGAGCTTTGCGAAAGGAGCTTCCTCTGGAATTCCCAGTGAAGGGCTGGCTGAGGTGGCTGAGGGCTGATATCTGGTTACTGCACAGGGGTTCTGTGGTCAGGTCTTCATTGCCCTCTTCTTGCTCATTTCAGTGATGGATGACCATGAGTGGATTTTTTTTTTAAATCATCACTCACTTCTTGAAGTAAAAAAGTTTCATCTGTAATTATGAGATATGTGTGTATAACTTCATAGTGTATCCCCCAAATTGGAGTGGAAGTGGCAAGTTCCTGTTCCTTTTTCCTACAAACTGGCACACAAGGAACACTGAAACCTGTAGAAACTCATTTACGCCATGATGGCATCATGATGTTTGACATTGTTCAAAAGGATTTTGCAAATACCAGTTTGTAAGGCTGTGCTCCAAATTGTTCTTTCTTCTATCGGTATGCAAATGCAGTAACTTTTCTGTGATTCATTTTTTGCTTACAAGTTTTGATAGGAAAACTGGCAAAATGGTTCGGATCTCACCAATCCCACCAGACCTGACTGCTCTAATGGGAATGAAGAGAGGATGGAATTCCTGCAGCCCTTTTGCAGATCAGAACCTGTTTTAGATGTAGGAACTGGTTTGTGTGGCACTAGATGGCACCAAAGTAAGTAATGGTGTGTGAAAGCATCAGTCAAAACTTTAATTTAGACATTTTAACCTTTTTATCAGTCTGGCTTCTTGGCTGGCACCGTTTGCTCTGGCACTAACAAGACTGTCAAGGGTGTTGTAGGTATTTTGTTTTCTGTGGGTCTGAGCAGCAGTAATCCCTCATGTTTTGCTGTTGTTGAGGATTTGCAGCTCTCTTTTCTGCCCAGGAGGCACAGAGATCAAAAGAATACGTGATTTTACAAAAAGATGCATATCTAACTCCTTATGTAAATAAGGTGCTTGTTTCCCTGCTTTTCAGACTTTCTTTTGAGTCTGCATAATTCCTGGTCCCCGGAAAACTCCTTGTTCTCAGGCTCTTCAGGCAAGTGCTCTACTAAACCCTCAGTCCAGAGAAGTCAGTGAGGCATTGGATGTGTTGGCTGGGATCTGAGGCAGAGCAAAAGGTGGCTGCTGTGTCCCCCTGCTGTAACCCTGGAAGTGCTGCAGGGTTCCCTGGGGCTGGATCTGTGTGGCACGGACTGCACGTGTACTGGTGTTACACTGCAGTGTCCCAGTCATGGAGCCTGGAAAGCCATTCTTGTAGTGAATCCCACAGAGCCCTGCTGAATTCTGCCCGGGGCAGCGGCCGTGGTGGAGCCCTGCCACATGTGTCCCCTGGTCAGTGAAGGTGGGACCACCCCAGATGGCCCAGGGACAGCCAGGCCCTGGGAAACTATCCTGGGAGCTGTGTGCTGTTGTGCAGGCCAGCTTGGACCGAGCCTTTGCGTGGATATCTCTGAGCCTTCTTCTTCCTGATGGTTTTAATGTTAAAATATGTTCCAAAATGATCTCAACAAACTGTGGGGTGGAAAAAGAAAGCAGCAAATTCTTCACCAGTGTAACCTGTGCTGGCTGTACTCTTTAAAGAGTATTTTAGGATATTTTGTAAATGCTCACTGACTGTGTACTCTGGTTGTGGATTTTTTTACTTGTTTGAATACAGTATTTTTGTGCTCGGCAGGGCTGGCTTTCCTCTCCTCGTCCAGTTTTCTGGACACTTACCTCACCAATTTCATCCTAAGCAGCTGTCTCAGTCTGCTATACAAATATAAGCTGCTTGGATGGCTTTGAAGATGCACTAGAAGCTGCTCCTTTATCCAGGCAGCTTTGTAAACCAGAATACATTTTACTTCTTGTATCTTCTGCGCTTTGCTGGTGGTTGATGAGATAATCTCTTGCTGCTGATGTGGACAGACTGGTTTATGTGCATGACTGATGTAACCTCAGAGAAGAAATGAAATAACAGGCTGCATGGCAGCCTTCAGTGTCAGGTGAGCAGGGAATGACTGCAGAGTTTTTCTAGTGACTAAGACTTCAAGTTACCATCGTGTTTAAAGAAATTTTATATTCTCAAATCTAATCCTTTTCCATCTTATTTAAAACTCTTTAGAATTAGAGAACTCTTTTTGTGACCTAGACCAGCTATTCTAGGTCATGGGGCTGCAGAGTCTTAAGTAATGGTTTTTATTTTACCACCTAACTTGTTGATGTGTGCCTTCTTTCCAGTCCCTCTGCACTCATCACCATAAGGTTGGATAAATGACAGGGTTAATGCAGCAATAGACATGTGAGGCACATATTAAACCTGCTGTAGGCTGGCTGCAGTGCTGTTCTTTTCTGTTGCCCATCAGAACTGAGTCACAGAGTTGTTTGTAAAGATTTAGGGGGGAAAAAAGCATTGGTGCAGGGTAAGAGCATGTGTGCATGAAGCTGCTGCAGACAGACATGGAGCCTGTGTCACTGCTCTCTGTGTCACCTCACACCTGTCCCGTGTCCCCTGAGCCTGCTCCCATCCCTTGCTCCCTGAGCAAGCCTCGATGTCCTGGTTTTCCCTGCCTGCATGTCTTTGTCCTTCTTAGTGCTTTCTCTTGTTCACTCCTAGCCTGGTCCCAGCAGCTAGGGCACTGCCACCTTTCCCTTCCTTGGAGGCCTCTGTCAAAAATGGTCCATCTCCCTTCTGGTGAAGGTATATGTTAATGTGCTGGTAATGCACACTGGAATAACCTGAAATTCCTGTTTGAATTGCTGCCTACATCAGTGAGTTGCCCTTCTTGCTGTCTTGTGCTTTGCACAGTCTGATGGTTTTGGTGTTTTTGAAGCCAGTGCATCCTCGTCCTGGCCCTGCCTGGGGTGGGAGCTTCTGGGGTCCCCCCGTGCTCTGGGCAGTGCTAGAGCCCCCGAGTAGCCCCTGCTGCTGGCTGAGCATAGGGGTGTCAGACCCGGCCCCCCGGCACGTGTCCTTTCCTCCAGCTGGGAGAGGGTGAGAGCAGCCCTGGGCCCTGTGCCCCCCGTGCCCCCCGTGCCCACTGTCCTGGGAGTGAGGCCAGCAGGGGCTGGTTCCCCGTGCCAGGAACGCTGCCCTGCTCAACCAGCCACTCTGCAGAGAGGCTGCAAGGAAGGGACTGGGGTATAACTGTCCCCAGCTGTGGCTTATGGTGGATATCTTCTGAGTCCGAGCCAGAAATAGGAACCTGCCTCTGCTTGGAAAGCTGCTCGTCTGCTCCAGCATCTGGCACAAAACCCCCTTCTGCGTTTTCAGGTTCCTCCTTGAACTTCCCCTCATTTCCCGCCTAGCTCTCCTCTCACGTGTCTTGGAGCAGCATCCTGCCCCGGGGAAACTGCTGTGTAGCTGGCTTCCCTCTGCCTTTGGCTGCTGTCTCCAGGATCCTGTCCTGTCCCTGCCCTGTCCTGTCCGTTTGTCTTCAGGAGAGACAGGAAGGGCAGTGGTCAGGGCGCACACCTGCCCGGGCCCTGAGCTGGCATCCACGTTGGGGTGCACACGGGAGCAGCCCTCCCTTGGCGCTGTGCTGGGACACGCTGCTGGCAAGGACCAGTGTCCCCACTCTCGGTCTGCCCAGGAGAAAAGTCACCTGTAAGCTGCAGAGCCCCCACACACAGGCACTGACTGACAGCGCGGGTTAGTGTTCCTCGGTCCTGTGTCTGTGACAGCTGGGAGTGCCACGCGTGGCTCCAGTGCCTGGATGTACCTGGAGACAGGGCAACCACCTAAACGTGCTCAGTCTTTACCTATGCTGCAGCTGAAATTTCACAGCCTGTTTGCTCCTGTAAGTTGTTATTGTACAGTTGCACTGGAGGTAGCAAAATGCTGGCGTAAGCATTCAATAATACCATCTAGTATGCAAAATTCTCATTTTGGGGGAGTATGCCCTTAGGATAACAGGATTTCCTCACTTTAAAAAGAAATAGTAAAAGTATTTGGACAAATCTACCTTTCTCAAAGCCACTTTTGGAGTATTTTGTCCAAATGTAGCCATTAATTTTTTTCTCATTTCAAGTGAATTATTATGAACCCTAATGGTCCCCTGTGTGAGACAGCTGACATGAGACGTTGCCTGAGCTATCAAGTTCCTTTTTTCTGTCTTTTGAACTGTTCCTTGCTAAAAGTTCATGGATTATATTACCTACTTTGAATTGGATTTTCTGTGCAGAGTTTCCAAGATCTAGTAACTGTTGTTAATTGTTACAGTAAGACTGGTTTTTAAGCTTATTTGCAGAACCTAAAGCTGCATGAATTCCCTTTTCCCTTGCATAGGCACTGCAGATCCCAGGTGATGCTGAAGGAATGCTTCCCGGTTTTTTGCTGCATTAATGACCAGCACGTGCACTGTCCATGGCCAAAGGCAGGAGGTACCTTCAGTGGTCCTTGTGGGTCTGGTCAAGAGTGCTGGGCTGTGGTCCCGTGTGCAGGAGGGGCTCGGAGGGGCCCAGCGCCTCATTGCCACCTCTGAGGAGGTGGAGAAGGAGTGTTGTGGCAAGGTACAACTCCACAGCTCCTGTGGACTGCAGTGGTTTTTGCATGAGAAGTTGAGAGATCTGCCAGCAGAACTGATATCACCTGGGTAGCAGGTGAGCAGCTGCTCTCGGTGCAAGAGAAGCCGGGTTGCAATTGCTGGCTGCTTTTTTGGGGGGAAAGAAAAAGGGAGTTCAACACAGTGGTTGGTGGAGCTGGGATAATGAATGTTTTCTCAGTAAGGCAGCCTCTAATTAGCAAGGAGGAAAGGAACTCTGGAATGTTTCCTTCTTTCTAGAAGATGCTGCTGCTGGTTGGTTGTGGTGGCACAAACCTGCTGGTAGTGGGAGCTGTGCTGTAGCCCTGCAGAGAGGCTTTCCTTGCGCCCCCACCAAGGATACACCACGTGAGGTGCAGCCCCCGTGAGCAACCACATGCAGGTGAGGGTCCCAGAGCTCCTGTGCAGGTGAGCAGGCGGGTCCTTGGTGCTGCTGCAGAGCGCAGTGCCACGCTGGTGGTGCCATGTGCCTGTGCCATGCCACTGGTGACACGGCTGCCACCGGGGAGCCACGGCTGCCATGCTCTGCAACCCACCAGCAAAGACCACAGGCTTGAGTTGGAGGTTTTTACCACAGGCTTGAGTTGGAGGTTTTTACTGGAAATACCAGCTTTTAGGTTTGATTATTTGTGCCATGCAGTGAAAAACATTAAGTAAAAATTTCAAAATGACACTTTAAAAAGAATCAAGATGTCTGGGGCACAAACACAAAAATGAAGGTGTGTAATTGGTAGCATTGCAACTTCATCTGTTGGACCTGTGACTATTACGCCTCTATCACATCCCTCAGGGGCCACTGTGAGAAAATATATTGGGAAATCAAAATAATTATTGGTATGTGCATGTAGCCAGTGCCATTTAACTCTTTCAGTAATTCCAGTCTAACTTTCAGGCATTTTTCTTTGTGCTGAAGCAATTTCTATTGGTTTTTTTTGTATGCGATCCTAATTCACATCACAGAAGCACCAAGAAATCCTCATGTGCCTGTGTCAGCTAGTTTCTCTGTGCTCCAGTACATCCT
Source organism: Cnemophilus loriae (assembly GCA_013397755.1). Taxonomy (NCBI): domain Eukaryota; kingdom Metazoa; phylum Chordata; class Aves; order Passeriformes; family Corvidae; genus Cnemophilus; species Cnemophilus loriae. The sequence continues at coordinate 386,206 of VZTF01006011.1, forward strand.
GCTGCCACACAGTGCTCTCTGTGCTACTTGCAGCAGCACCACTGCTTGAAAGAGGAAGGAAAAGGACACGGGGATTTTTGGGTGCGACTAGGAGAAGTCCAGCCTGGTGCAGCGCCGTTTTTTCATGCACAGCCCGGAGAGTTCCCTGCCCCCTCTCGGGATGGACAGGCTGCTGGCCCTGGGCAGGGCAGCAGGCGCTTGCTGCGAGAGCTGCTGCTCCTCCTGCCACCCAGCTCTGCTGCTCTGGACTCCTTTCATAGTGGCAGCACCTGCTGCTGCAGTGAGGGTGATAGAAGCTGATAAAAGTCCAATTTATGCTGCTCAGCATCAGTTGTCCTTTTGGCATGACATTAGCATTTTCTTGAGGAAGAACTAGAAGCAGTGGTTGCTGCAGTACCTCGTGTGAGGTTCATTGCTGGTCAGAAGTGGAAACCCAACTTCTGATAATCAACAGTGCAATGTTTTAATTTATTTAAGATGTTATGGTAATTTTTTATGTTGGAAAGGGTTAAGACTGCTGAAACACAGGAATGAATCCTGCCTCCTTCCTCCACAGTTTTCCTGGCAGCCCTGGGGTTGGTGTCTGCTGCAGCCTGGGCTCCTGTGGAGCTGACAGCTGTGCAGGGGGTCTGGAGCTCATGGTGTGTGCCAGGTGCGTTTTCACTCTGCTCCAAACCGTTGTTAAATACTGCACAGGTCAACTTTAACGCTGTAGTCATACCACAGGGGGTTTGCCTGGCTTCTTCTGATGCTCACTGGATCAAAGAAGAGGTTCTTTTTGAACTTTGCTGTGTGAAGATGAGCAAGGGACTGATCGTAAGATGAGGAGAAGGAGCATTCCCTGTCACTGTTTCCTAGCCTGTCTCATCCAGGGCTCTGTGCCGAGGCGAGCGGGAAGGAGCCTGTGGCCTCTGAAGTGCTGCTTTGGTGTCGAGCACAGTGTGGATGGTGCCTTGCTCCTGTCCCAGTGCTCACGTCCTGTTTAGCCATGCTGCCCGTGTATCTCCCCAGCTCCACCACGCTCCCAGGATCCGTGGGGCCAGACGACTCTCCAGTGTCTCAGCCCATGGCACAGTGCGTGCCAGCACATGATGGGCTGTGGGGTGCAGGTGCTGGGTGAGCTGGTCTCCCTGCTCCCTCTCTGCCCCGCAGGGGCTCTGTCAGCCTGGGAGGGAGCAAGGGTGAGACGCTGAGCCGAGCTGGGACAGGCAGCTCTTTGCAGGTGGGGAGGGAGGAAGGCTCATGGCTGATGCTGCTGAAAATTTGCTGGTTTTCTCTCCCACCCTCCTAATGCAAACACATGGTTTCTGTGTGTGAGATCCCCACACACCGTTCAGTCTCTCTCCCTTCTGCCTCCTCCTGCAAGAACTGCCCCTCCGATTATTCCTTCACTTGGGGGTTGTCCCAGGTGCTGCCATCCCCCCTCCCCGTGGAGTGGGGAGGCAGGAGGGGCTCTGTCCGGTGCCCCAGGGCTGCTGGCCCACCTGCAGAAGGAGAGGAGGGGAAGCTTCTCCTGACCAGAAAAGTGCTGGTGGCTTCCGTGCTCAGGGCCAGTGCCTGTGATTGAATCAGCGACATCAGCAAAGGTTGCCTGAGTTTCCTGGTTTCCCTTTCTAAATAGGGCTGCAGAATTCTTTAAAAAGATGGAAAGCAGTGTGAAATACTGCCAGTTTCCAGACGGAGCACACAGAAGGAGAGTGGCTGCAGGCCGTATTACTGCACAAACAAGTAATTTTTTAACAAACCCTCGAACCGCGCTGCTGCTCCCAGTGCTCTGTAACCAAGAACAACCTTTTCAATATGAAATCTCCCTAAAAGACAGAGATTTTTGCAAGCACCTCAGATATTTCCCAAGCTGTGAGACTCATCAGATCTAGTCTGCCCATTCAGAGCTATGTGGTTTTTCCAGTGAACCTGACAAGTTTTAACATGACTTGAATGAAGGAAGAGAACATTTATTCTGTTCATATAGTGAAGAGAGCTCAAGTTTGCTTTCCTGTACTGAAAGAGGTGAAAGGGAATATAGTACAAACCCTTCTAAAGCAAATTCAGATCTTGTAGTTACTGAATCTTATTTTATATGAGTTAAGCTCTGTGAGGAAGTGAGTTACTGAAACAATGGACCTACCTGCACTTTGAGTCATATCTTAGAAGGAAAGATTAGTAGAAACTGATTTTTTTTTGCCGCCATGAATACTATGTATGAATGAATAAGAGGTTGGTAAAGGCATGCTATTTGGAGAACTTTTCACACTTTTAATTGATCTGACATTCAGTTTATGGTTCCAAGTCTGGTTTTCAGCAACTATATCTTAATTCCTGTTTTTTCACTCAAGGGTGAGAAAGTGCTAGCAGATTCACTGAACAACTTATCGAACGCTTTTCCGATGGTCAGAGCTCACTTACCTGTCACCATCGTCGCCTTCTGCTTGTCTCGGAGCTGCATCCCGAAAGTGCCTCAGACTCCTCCAAAATGCATCTTGAAACTACAGTAGGCAGGAGAGTATTTCCTGGGAGAGGGTAGCTGAACAAACCATGTCTGGCAGTAGGATTTTTGGGCTTCCGATGGCTTTTTTTTTGGTGATACCTGATCAGAGAGTCAAAATTCCCCTGGCCAGGAGCAACTGGAGCAACTGGCTTTCTCATTCCTGGGAATGACTCACATGCCAGGGTAGGTAAGCACGCTCCTGCTCACTTCCTGGCTCCGGAGCAGCTGGGGCGCCCAGGATGCAGACAGTGATTCACCTGGGAGGTGGATTCGTGCTGGGGAAGGCAGCAGCCTCTGCGCGGGGAGACGCTGCAGGAGCCTGCAGGGATGTTCACTGCAGCTGGGCTGCCCTGCCTCTGCCTCCCGGGGTTACAGCGTCTGTAGGGTGCATGTGGGTTTAATGTGAGCCTGAAAAATCTGCTGCTGGATAGATGAAAACATCTGCTAATCAAGATTATCTTGTCAATTATTAATTTGATTATATATGTAGATTATCTTTCGTATTGTGCTTCAAAGAGATCCTCCCTTCTAAATAATGTGTAGGATGAAAGTAGAACACTGAGTCTGTCACTCAGTATTGCAGCTGAAATGACCCAAGTGTCTATTTCCTGCCGCGGTGGTCCTTGGGAATGACTGAGCCCACTGTCTCTCACAGGCCTGCCCTCAGTGGTCCTGGCTGTACATATGTTTACAGTCAGACTATTTAGTGTCTTTAGAGCACTGAAATAATCATGGGACAAAATTGGGACATATTATATTGGGACTGTTCTATTGGGACAAAGTTCTGCTTCATGTCAGTGGAGGATGAAGTGGGTAATTTCCCATCTCTGCTGCCTTCTTTAAAAGAAAGCAAATTCCCATCTCTTGTTAAAAATTTAGGAGAAAAGAAAAAATAATCTCAGTGCTCTGAGAGCAGTGGCTGCCCAGGCCTTTTTCTGTCTGTTCTGCCTGGACTGTTGCATAGACTATTTTTTTTTTTTTCCTCAAATATCTGAAGGACTGAGCCCCTAGTGCCCCTCTGCTGAGACTGGACACCCCCCTTCACAGGAGCCCTGTCAGCTGCATGGAGCCTGCGAGGGGCCAAGCCAGAGCAGGACCCACCTGCTGCCCCTGCAGTGCTGGACAGCTTCCTCTGGCCTCTGTCCAGGGAACCCTGTGCTAAATCCCACATTTCTGCTTGTGGGCCAACTGTAAAATTTCCTCTTGCCTCAGGACCTCTCCCTGGAATCAGGCACAGCCCCTGATCACAAGAGACTGCTGGCACAGCTCGCCTTTGAAGAACGGCTTTTGCAAGGCAAAGCAAACCCATGCAGATGAAGCTGTAGGAACAGGGGTTCACTCTGTTGTGTTTTCAGCCTTTTTATCCCAGACTGCCAAACTCATCCTGGGAGCTGGATATCCTGACATAGGGGATGGTCCCTGTTGCAGGCACATGGCACCCCCTGAAGGTGGAGAAGGCTTTCCCTGCAGGTAGGGAGAGGAGACTTGACAAAGCCTTTGCCTTGCTCAGACCTTGCACGTGACTGTGTAGGACAGTGTTTGCCAGCCTCCTCCTTCTTGTGGCTGTCCCTCGTGCTCTAGTGTTTGGCAGCTGCCTGTTGGAGATAGGGGAACAAAAGTCAGAGGGTGTGTAGGGGGTTTGTACCCTCCTGGAACAAACCCCTGCACGCTCGACTTTGCCCTGCACCAGGCAGCGTGCTCCAGAGCCAGGTGCTGTGCTATGTCCTGGCTGTGGAGCACAATTCCTGCATCCCTGCTTAGGGGCACAGCTGGGCTCCGGGAGCACAGCTGGACTCAGGGAATGCAGCCGCTCCTGTGGTCTCAGGCCTGTGGTCCAGGCACAGCACAACAGCACGTGATGCCTACATTTGTGCTGTTGCTTTTCAACACTGCCAGTGCTGGTGGTCTCTCAGGCTGGGGTCTGCAGCAGGATGTGCTATGGGGAAAGAGAGAAGAAATTGAAAGTGAAACATGAAATGTTTAAAAAAATTTAATTTAGTTGCTCACAGAGACCCAAGTGTTTAGGGGTTGGCACTCTGGGAGTAGAGTGCACGCACCAGAACCGGTGTGTTAGTAATGGTCAAATAATAAATAAAATCTGCACCAGAATGGGGTTTTAGTTTGTTTAGTTTTTGAATATGGTGCAAAGGCACATTAACTTTTCGTTAAAATCTCTGTATTTTGGTGTACCAGTAAGCCATGATGGGTTAGAACCCGGTGCCCTGGCATCCCTGAGCAGGCTCCAACGCAGACGTGTTGCTGGCTGCTCCCAGGCTGGAGCAGGTCAGGACGAGCTGACACATGAATCACTGAAACGTGGGGAGCTTGCTGTAAAAACAGCACGGAAGAAATGCAAAGGTCTGATGTAAAGAAAAGCTGAAGGTAACCTGTAACTTCACTATTGTTCACATTATTTACAGGCTTGATGTCCCTTTTTGTATTTTGATTATTAGAGAGCAACTCTCAGATTTCATAAGAGCCTGAACAACGTTATTACAACAATTACTGTGTTGCTTCATTCTAAAACGTCTTCACTGCCATATTTAGCAATGTGAACTGCAAGGTTGTGTTAAAGCAGATTCATCACCTGCGTAACGCACAGGACTGGCTGTTTCTGTTTTTTAAGCAGAAAAGTGTCAGCAAAATCAGAGCTTGCAACACAGGGAGGATTCTGCAGCGTTACAGCTGCAGATGTGAAGGTGAAGGTGCTTTTGTCAGGGGAAGAGTCTTGGAAGAGCTGACATTTCCCCTTTCCTGACGTGGATTATTCCAGTCACTGTATGATGCCTGTCACTAACAGGGAAGGAAGGAGGAAAGTATATAATCAAGAACTGACTTTAAAAGCTCAGTTCTTTTTCCCTTTATCCTCAAGTTCCTCCCAGTGTGCTGATAGGGAACCTGTAGTTCCAGGCCTTGGCTGGCTGATCCTGTCTGTAGGCTCAGGTCTGTCCTGGTGCTTTCAGTCCTCCCGTGCCCTGCTGGGTCTGTGCGTGTGCCGTCGTGTGGGTCAGAACTTGGCTGCTTGACTTGTCTGCCCAGCTCTTGTTCAGGATGCAAATTGTTTGTTTGCGTTTCTAATTAATTGAAGCACTGCTGTGTGTTAAGAGAGTTTTCTCAGTATTCAGAATTGTGGGAGCCTGAATGGAGGGATGTGTGTAGCTATGCCAAGGGTCAGGATGTCTGTGAAGAGCGGTTTATCTCTGGGCACTCAGGAATTACTACGCTGTCCCTCTGAGGAGAGGCAGTCCAAAGACTGGAGGGTGCATGTGTTAGGTGAGGGTATAAAATACTTTCTTTTTCTGAAACACAAGTAAAATAAAAAAATTATATAAGCCTTTATGTACCCAAATAAGTGACTTCCTATTAAACTCAACTGCTGAGTGCCCTGTAGTTCCCTTTTCGGGAACCCAACGACCTGTAGAGATGTTTAGGACAAGTGTCTACTTTCTGTGTGGAACTGGCCTGTGGGAGCCTGGGACAAGGGCCATTTCTGCAAATAGGTTCAAAGCCTCGTGCCAGTTTTCAGTTTCTAGGTTGTCTGGACTGAGGACAAACCATGCAACGGAAGGGAGAGCCCTGCTGCTGCCTCATGGCGTGTTGGGCTGGAGTGAGCACGGGTAAGGTGGGAATGGTGTGTGTGTTCGCTGTCCTGTACAGCTGCTGTATCAGGTAACAGCAAGGGTTTTGCTCAGGGCAGTACCAGCACATTCTAGGCGGGTTGGGAGATAAATCAGGTTTGGAAAAATGGTGACTGCTGTATCAAATATGCTGGTAAACTTTGCTGAATTCCATAAATCCCTTGGCTGCACTGAAGGAATCTGGGAGCCCAGCGAAGGAGCTCCATGGCATGCTGCTATGCTCCCTCCCTGTGCTCTGGGCTTCCTGCCAGGGGAGATCTGCTCTCCAAACATGGCTCTGTTTGGTCACATGCGAAACAAAATACTGCTTTGGGTATTCCTTTGAGCCTTAAAAAGCGGAGACCTAAACTGTGAGGCATTTTAACTGTTGTAATTTTTACTCCACCTGGAGGCAGTGATCTGAAACTTCGTAGAAAAATGTGCAAAATCCCAGGTGTTAGAATTCAGGGACTTTTTTCCCAAAGTAGATCAAACAGGTGTTCTGTCCTTGCAGTCACCTTCACTTCTTTGCTACAGAGTTTGGTAGCTTTGGCTCCCTTTTACCTACCTAAGAAGCAGCAGCTGAAAAACAGATGATTAAGATGCCTCAGAAACCTTTGGCACACCCTTTATTTAAGGACCAACTCATCCCATTTTGTGGTTACACCCACCCTAACACACAGGCTCTCAGCACTGAGCTGTGTGAGCTGCCAGTGTATGTGCACAGTGCTGGATGAGCCTCGATCACAAGCAGAAATCAGAAAATAGAAGAAATTTCTGTTCTTCAGTGTCTTCTGAGTTTCTCATTGCCACACTGCTCTGTAAATCCAGAGCTGGATGCAGTCAGTGCTGGGAGTCCTTGGGACCTCTGTGTTAGCTGTGCTGGTGTGATTCAGAAGGAAGAGGGAGGACTGAGATGGAGAGTTTTGTCCTGAATTCCTCGCTGACACATCCGATATTTGGGAGCACAGATTTCTGTGGGCACCTGCCTGGTGGAAGGTCACAGCTGGTTTACAGACCCTCTTCTCCCAGTGTTTAGCTCAGGCCCGTCTGTTAATTGTCACGCTGTGTCAGCACGTTGAGAGGAACATTTCCAGCTTCCTGTATGTTCCTCTAAGCAGTTACTAAAGTGCTGACTATTTCAGCAGCTAAGAATTTATTATATTTACTTTTCCTAAAGGAGCAAAGTTAATCCTGTTAACAGTGTATGTGTGTGGGGAGAGCCTTTAATGCAACAGGATTTAATCTGAGAGGTAGACAGTGGCTGAGATAACACTGATTTATAGGGAAATTCAGAACCCATTGAAAGCTGGTTGGGGATTAGTTCAGTTTCCAGTTAGAAAGGGTGTTACAGCTGTGCAAGGTATGTAACATGCCTGGTGAAGATGTAGTGGGTAGAAGTTGCTAAATAAGACATACATCTCCCTATGTGGCAGAGGCTGGGGAATTCCAGAGGCAGATGTAATTAATGCACAGCAATCTAAAACAGCTTTGAAAAAATCAAGCTGTATGGAGCAACCTGCTGGATTGGATTAGGCTGCTGTAAACAACGAATTTCTAAAAATAACAGTCAAATGGTGATCAAAGTGTCTGGCATGTGTGAGAGAGTGTAAAGCTGTCAGGAGAGCTGGAGGAGAAGGGGTGGTTGGGGATAAGGGACACTGCTGTCTTGAAATAGGGACATAAATTCCAGAACTTTGGATTAGAAAGTAGTTTCTGTCCAGGCACAGTCCCTGTGGGACAGCCAAGGGGGAGCTCTGTGAGTGGTCTGGTGAGCTGGGTGGAGAGGGATTCTCTGGATGGAGAGGCTCAGGCAGTGTTCCCTGCTCCCTTCTCTTTGCCTGTTGTTGGGACTGGGAAGGATGAATGTGCCACCAAGGGGGACGTCTCTGGGGGTTCCTCTCTGGTGAGCAGTAGGGTGGGGCTGAGCACCCCGTGGCTCTGGGGTCCCCTTTGTGGCGGACGCAGTCCTGGGTGCTCTGCTTGGGATGAGGAGCGTGTCCTGGGGGAAATTGGAGTATTACCAACACTGTCCTACACTAGAGACCTGCTGGGAGCAGAGAGGAAGGATGATGAAACAGTGTGGGTGGTAGGAAAGTAGTTATATGTGTGAGAGAGGCAAGGAGGAATGGGAAGGGACCGTGTCCTTCCCTCTGTTCCTCCTCTTCCCTACTCTTGATCTGCAGCCACGCTGACACTCAGGGTAGGAATTACTGACATACACAATCGACAGCTCTGGAGTTTAATCCCAAATAAAGCTGAATTACCCTTCGAAGCAGCCGGAGTCAGTAAGTTGCTCAGGTGTTAGCAAGTGAGTAGTTTTAGTTTAAATCAGATAGAATTAACCTGTGGATTTTCTTAGGCAGTTTGAGCGAGAGCCTTTTCCCCATTAAGGCTATGCAGTGAGTGTACACAGAAAATCCATTTTGCTGCATTTATTGAGTATTAATATTACTTGGCAAACACCCTTTTGTGTTCTCCAGCAGAAGTAAACCAAACTATTTTTCAAGTTCTTTATGAACATGCGGAGTAGAGCATGCAGCTGCGAATCAAGATTCAGTAGGAGACACTTGTGTGTCCAGTTCGGTTTTCAGGTTTGTCTGGACCGTTCTCTGAAGAGCCTTTACCCTGCTGTACAACACCTTCTCCACGAAGGGCTTGCACAGGAACATGTAGATCAGGGGGTCCATGCAGACGTTGGTGGCTGCCAGCCACAGCGTGCTCTCTTTGGCCACGAAGAGCTGGTTCTGCAGGCGGCAGTCCATGTGGGCACTCGTTTGGCTCAGAGTGTAGGGGACCCTACTGAAGTGGAAGGGGGCAAAGCATAAGAAGAACACGGTAAAAATGATGAATACTTTCCCCTTGATCCGTTTTTCGCTTTTGTTGCCTTTTCTCTGTGTTTTTATATAAGACTCATATACCTTTTTGGCAATAATTATATAGAATAGCAACATGAGGATGAGAACAGTCCAGAAGATGAACTGACAGATATAGTTGACGGCTTCATGCCACTTGAGTCCGAGGTAACTCTTCAAGGAGGCACACTTCCTCACGGACTGGGGCGTCGCTGTCTTGTTGGACAAGATCATGTTAGGCAGAGACAGAACAAGGAAGAAGAGCCAGACCAGACTTGCGAGGATCTTTGCTGAGGCCAGATTTTGCACCCAGAACTTCCCAAAAGGTCTCACAATCTTGAGAAATCTGTCAAAAGCGATGAGGCCGAGTAGCACAATGCTAATGTACATGGTGTCGTAGAATATTACAGCTGAGAAGCGACACACAAAGGCTTTGAGCTGCCATGGTCCCAGGCCAGAGTCTGTCAGGATCTTCAGAGGAAGCATCAGGGTCATTATAAAATCAGAAACTAAGATATTTTTCAAGTAGACAATGAAAGTTGATGTGCTTGGAATGTGGAAGAAAGCCCAGCAAGCCAGGCTGTTCAGCATGAGTCCCAGGAGGAAGACGAGCGTGTAGAGCACTGGGAAGAGCAGGTGGGTGATGGTGGTGTCGCGGTGGCACTGTGCAGGGGAGGGTGCTCCACTGGTGTTACCAACAGTGCTCACGTTTGCAGAGTCTCCCATTGTTGGAAATAGGCTTGGGTGAAAAGGAGGGAGAGAACACAAAACATAACCTTTTGTATGTAGTATTACATGTTTCTTACAGTGACAGCAGGTTTGCGTGAATAAACACGAAACCTGAGTGTGTGTTAAATAGACCAACCTCTTTCTCTTCTGGTTCATGGAAAATCTAAATCTTTGCCGAAATTTCAATTGTTTATAAGCTAACATCCTCTGAACAGTTGAAAAGGTTCATGCTTATTTTGAAGGCTTTGGGTAATGTCATAGCAGGGTATAAGAGCAGATTGCCTGGAGCACCACTGGTCTTTCCATGGAAATTTATTTGAGCATTGAACAGAAATGTCAGAGCCGTGGCCTAAAAGCCAGCCACTTCTGGGTAAGTGACTTCTGGTAATTCTTTCCCAGCACCCAGTGTTTTACATTCTCAGCACAGCTTTAGATAGCATTCCCAAGATCAGGTACACACAGGTGGCTCCCAGCCCTGAGCACCAGCTGCCCAAGCGCCTCATCACACACCCTGAATCATGCAAGTACCTGGACAAACCTGCAGCAGCTGTAGAGGCCTCTGTGGCTGTCCCCGTCTCATCCGCTGTTCCTCTGCCAGCAGAAGCCTCAAGCAAACTATTAAGAGTGGGGAAATGTGTAGAAAGATGAGACCTTTTTCTGTTGGTGTGGTGTGTGGTTTCCTTCCTCCTTTTCACGTATTGCCTGAGTTAGTCATATTTGCTATTGCTTTTGTCTCTTCCCTTTGGTCTGTGTGAGAAAACACACCATCTTCTCCTAAACTAGAAAAGGAAACCTGACCCTGTCCCTCAAGACAGACCCATTTCTGGGTTTGTGTGTGCATGGGACAGACCTGCTACACCTGCACTGGTAGGATGAAAAAACACAGAGTGTTTCCTGGCAGCATTCCAGGATAATCCTCAAATGTAGCTCCTAGTTGTTGTTTGTGTGTGAATTCCATGTTTTAGATGGCACCTGTCATTGCCAGTGTGTGACAAGAGTCTGCTCAGAGACACCTTACAGTGAGTACTCGGCTCCGAAGCCATGTGCACTGACGTGCTCAGGGACTACCCTCTCTCCCTGCACCTGGTATTACTGACACATGGACCTGAGCATGACTTTGGATCTCCAGAATGGAAACCTGGTTTATTTTGGCCCGTGTAGCCAGGGGATGCACTGTGCCACTTACAGCCACTTTCTGGTCCTGGCAGGAGCTACTGCTGCATGGAAAGCTGTGGATTAGTGATGTGTTTGTTGGGTATAATGCTGGAATTCGGTGCATTTCTCTGTGACCAGAGCTCTTTGTGTGAGTTTATTGCTGCCTGCTGATGTGACAGCTCTGGCTCAGGGCTTGCTGCCATGTGGGAAGTGGCTCGTGTTCAAGCCGTTCCCTGGGGCAGGTGTGGATTGCTCCATGAGGTGTTCAGGTTGTAGCTGTGGCAGGGAGTTTGTGCATCAGTACCTGGGACATTTTGGTTAGTGTAGGTGCTGGTGTCAGTATTAAATGGCTGCTGAGAGCAAACAGCCTTGAGGAGCGCTGGGATGAAGCTCACCCTCAGCACTGTCATCAGTGTGATGTGTCCCTGGCTGCCCTTCCTGCCTTCTCTTCACCCACTGGTGACTCTGTAAGGGTGTCACAGTCCATTGCAATGCCCCATCAGGACTGATGTGCAAGGCAGTGCCTTCCATGTTTTCTTCTATGCTGAGCTCTTGATGCTGTTCCCAGCTGTCAGAGGCAGCAGGTACCAGGTACCTCTGCACACCCCATCCGTGGTGGCTCTGGGGTACAGGTGTGTATGTGGTGTCTGTTGTCTGGACAGCTCATCTCATCAGGGAAAGCAGCTCCTGGGTAATTGCCACTCTCTCTCCATATGTAGGTGCAAAAAATGTGTGGAATGAGTACTGGGTGGGAGTGGGGCATTTGGCATTTCCCTCCCTGGGCATTAATGGGAACTGATCTGGCCTGGGACCTGTGGGCTGGAGGGGGAGCACACTCTGGGGTGACTGGACACTGTTTCCAAGGAAATCCTGGTGCCCTGTGTTCTGTGGTGGACCTCAGTTACTGATTTTATCAGCTGGAGCAAGGTCCAGCATGAGCAGGGCACAAAACAGTTTGTGAAAGGGTTTATTCATCCCAGCAGGTTATCAGAGATGCACAAACCTCAAGGCCAAGTGTGGCAGTAAGTGAGCAACAAGTGAGCTGCCTTTTAACTTCTTAGGAAATTGGGTTTCAGTTGTAGAAGTGCCCTGGCAAGCAGGGACATGTACTGGAAAGGGTGGACAGGTGGTGGGATGGCTTTGGCAGGATGAGCTCTTGTGTGATGGTGACGCGGCTCAACTGGGGCTGTTTGCAGTGCTGATAAATGAACCACAATTTATCCCAGTAGACCACAATCTATTTCATGTGCAATTGCTGTGATACCTCAAAATGTCATGTACTTGAAAATACTTCTCTGGTTTTTTTCAAGTTTTCCAAGTGCAAAAGGGGAACTGGTTGAGTATTTTGTATAGTGCAAAAAGCTGCCCTTAATCATCAGTAAAGAAGTTACCATGAACCTGTCTTTCCCCAAGATCTCAGTATGATGTAAATTGAGTCTTTGTATGTTTTCTAATATAATATATTGTTCTCTGTGAAAGCGTACAGTTTTGTTTATTTATGTAGTAAGGGGAAGGATTTGGGGATTTAATTCATGTCAAGATAAGCCTGATTATGAAATAATTTCCTCTGACATGCAATTATTAATTATTGGTCAATGGATTAGGAACTGCAAGCACAGAATGAGATAAGCAAAGTGTTATTCTGTTACCAAAAATCTGCACAAATAGCTCCTCTACATCTGGCCTAGGTTTCTGTTTGTCTGCCAGTTGCACACAAGGTGACAACTCCCTGCATTGAAAAATTACATCTACTGTGGATTTTTTCTGCATTTCTCAGATCCTGTGTTGTCACGGACTTTAGTCTGGCCCAAGTTTAGTTATTTCTGCAAAATCTTTACAGTTCATGATATCGTCTGTAGCATTTCATGATTCTGTTTTAAGTTTTTCCTCACAGTTCCACGTTTAAGACTTCTTCCCAGCAGTTCTGACAGGCGTGGAGGCTGGGGTCAAGGGAGCTCCTGTTTTGGCAAGGATGGAGGTTGGGAGCAGGAGGACTCCTCTGTTATTTAAGCTTTCTATTTTTGCAGCCAGTGGTGGTGGTTCCGGGGTGCTCGTGCTTCATCTGCAGGACTGTTTCTAAAGCAGTCAGTGAACTTCTGGATACTCTTCATGGATTTGTGCTCCTTCCACCCTCAGTAAACGTGTGTGGCCGGGAAGGGGCGTGTGGAGTCCTGAGTTCTAGAGCGGCGTCTCGTCTGTGTCATCCCCCTCGTTCTGTTCCTTTGTCCGTGCCCCAAGCCCTGATACTGCCATGTGCTTGCACAGCATGTCTAGCAAGGATTTCCTAAATGATTTGCAGAGGAAAAAGTATATGAATGGGTCCAGGCAGGCATTGAGGGACGTCAGCCACAGCGTGGTCTCCTTCAGATAGAACAGGGTGTTCCGAGCAGAGCAGTCAAACACATCTCTCGTTTGGCTCAAGGTGTAGGGGATTCTAGTAAAGTGGAATGGCACAAAACAAATAAAGAACACAGCAATGATTATGAAAACCTTGAGATTGACAGTCTTTTTGGATGCCTTCCCTGTGCATCGTGTCCTTTTATAGGATTTGTACAGTTCCTTGCTGATGAGGATGTAACATACCACTATGACTGCTAAGTTAACCCAGAAGATGAGCTGACAAATGTAGTTTACAATTTCATGCCAGACTAAGCCGAACTCTGATTTCAGGACAGCACACTTCCTAACGTTGTTGGGTGTTTTCTTCTTATTAGTTAAAATCATGTTGGGTAACGAGAGAGCAAACATTGATACCCAGATTGCTGTGGACAGGATCTTGGCAGCTAAAAGGCTTCGTGGAGTTGATGTTCTGAATGGTGAAGAGGCTTTCTGATAGCGATCGATAGTTATCAGACCAAGAAACAGAATGCTGATGTACATGGTGAAGTAAAACACAACCTGGGTGACCTGGCACACAAACCCTCGCAAGACCCAGGACACCAGCTTTGCATCACTGAGGATTTTAAATGGAAAAGTCAAGATCATGAGGAAGTCAGAAATTACAGTGTTCTTGAGGAAGATGATGAAATTGGATTTACTGGATATTTTAAAGAAGACCCACATTGCCAGGCCGTTCATGGTGATCCCCACCAGGAACAGAAATGTGTAGAGTAAAGGGAAGATGACTTGGCTGATCCTGCTGTCGCTGGTGCAGTTGCTGTCATTCCTGGAGGAGCTGAATTGGGTTGTGGCTTTCATTTGCACTGTGGTATTCCCTCTCCCTGGAGAAACAAAGAGAAAATAAAAGGAGTTGTGAGTTTTATCTGTTATGAGGCTTCACCCTTTTCAGTCAGCTTTGAATTGTTGCGTTGTGAACAAATGCACTCAGCTGGTGCTGGTGAGGCCCCAGCTGGGCCAGGGCAACATTCAGGTGTGTAGTGATGCAGTTGTTCATGTGCCTGTATCTCTGTCTGGGCTCTGTCTGTGTAAAACAGGCACTCGGCTGAGTTGGTGTACTCTCAGCTGATGCCCAAATGCCTGACAAAGCTTTATTTCTTCCTATAAGGTAGGAAAAAATCGGCTTTTGCTTTGAAGAATGAAACCAGTTCATCTGCCACGTCCAGTCCTCTCGGAACCAGCCCTCCCTGAGCATGGACACATTGTCCTCCAAAAGCCAGGGGCAGGGTACCGGGAGAAGCAGAGAAATTCAGGTGTTCCCTGCGGCAGAGGTTGCTGTCAGTGAGGGGGGGTCCTTGGCAGCCCCTCCGGCTCTTCACCGTGAAAGTGGTCAGGAGTGTTCCTGTGGAATCCCTTGGAGCAGGGAGAGGCGGGAGGTGCAGCTGAGAATCCCAGGCCTGAGGCTTGGACCTTCCTCTGGCTGTGAACTGGTTTCTGAGCCGGTGACAGCTGCAGATTCCAAGTGATGCACTATGAGCTTCTGCTTCTGTTTTCTGTAAAAAAGAAAGAGAAATTAAATATTAAGAAATAATTAGCAGTTTACTTCCTGCCTTTGACTGACTCCCAGAGGCACTGTTTGTAAAGGGAGCGGGGATTTGTCAGATTGTGCAGCTTTTCTGAGGGCAGAGCTGCGTTCCTGTCTGCCCCTTCTGGCCTTGTGATTCCTTACTGTTATTTCTGTACACAGCCTTGTTTCTTAAAACTTCTAAAGCACTTGAAAGAAATAGTGATTGGTTACTTTGGAGAAGGTTATAACTGAAGGAAATATTTCTACCTTATGTGACTTGTAGAGCAGTGCTTCAAGTTTTTAAGCTACCTACAGTACATCAACATTAGATGATATATACATTTAAGTGAAAGACTAAATATAAACAATTACAATGAAATCAACTACGCATATTTCAATTCCTTTGGGATGTGCAAGACAGAACTTTAGGAGTTGGTCTGCATCTTTTTTTTCAATGGATTTGTATGTAATAAATGTCACACAGTTTCTAAACACCTGTCTTCTATTTACTGATCTGCTGCGGAATATTGATCCAGGGAACAGTTAAGAGGGGCATCCGTTTGCATCTTCTGAGTCTGTCCTTGCAGGTACACACGGAATTCATAATAACTGATTGCGTTTTCCCTTCTGTGTTTTTCCCCCACTCTTCAGTGATTCCCTTTGCCTCTGTTTCCTCCCTGTTGACAGCCACAGTTGATGTTTTTGTGTCAGAGTCAGTTGTTTCCCGCAGCCTAGGCTGCTCGGGTTTCCTCAGGTGATGGCAGGGACAGGCAAGGAGACTTCACTTGTATCTGCTCTTTTCAGGATGAATCCTCCAGCCATGAGTGTAACCAGCGCATGATTCTCCTTTATGGTGTGGGTAAGGAGCGTGATGAAGCAAGGCATCAGCTGAAGAAGATTACCAAAGACATCCTCAAAATCCTGAACAAGAAGAGCACTACAGAAACAGGTGGTAAATGCTCTAACGCTGCTGTTGGGGCACTGGTAGCGAAGCTCACAGGAGCTGTGAGTTCAGCACGTTGTCTGGAGCCCCATGCATGTCATCCCATGATTTGGTTTTCCTCCGCTTGGCAGTCACTGGGAGAGGGGCTGAGCAGAGCCTCGCAGCACAGGCAGGGGCTGCTGCCCTGCCCCATAGTGCCTTGGGATGGACCAGTGGCCACCAGAAACCGCAGTTTTCCATTGTAGCAACTGGCTGCAAACACTTGTGTTGGGCTGAAGCCTGGAGTTTGAGTGATCCATGTCTCTTAGCCTCCTGGTAGCACTGAGAGACGGCTTGCACCTTTTCTGGGATGTCACCTCTTTGCACTGGGATAACCTCACAGTAGCTTTGACAGTGTTCCGTGCTCTGGTGTATCTGTCCCAGTTATAATGGAAAATTGGGGCAAGTAGGTTTGCCTAGTCATGAGTAAAACTTACTAAGATTTTTATTGTCTTTTAAATCAGTAACAATGGAAACCTGCTAGGGCTCCATTAAATATAAAATTACTGAGATAACCTGTTATACCTGTTCAGTTGAGGATGAAGGACAGAAGGCCAGTAAGACCAAACCAGAGGCATTTCCAACCCTGGAGACCATGTTCACAAAACTGCAGCAGTTGTCCTATTTCGATCAACATCAGGTGACGTCTCAGGTACTATGGCAAATGGTGACCTTCGGAGTGCTGCTGTTACCTGAGGAGCCCTCAGTCGCTTCTGACTTTTGACGTTCCTATTCCCAGATCTCCAGCAATGTCCTTGAGCAGATCACTAGCTTTGCCTCAGGAATGTCATACCACCTGCCCTTGGCTCACCACATCCAGCTCATCTTCGATCTCATGGAGCCAGCACTGAACATCAATGGACTTATAGACTTTGCAGTACAGGTGAGCCGAGTTCATTTTGGGGAGTTATGTCAGGACAAAGCTGCAGTACGTTTTCTATGAAGCCAGAAAAACCCCTAGATCTGGTCTGCAGATTCCCCAGCTTCGATGCCACGTGGTTGTATCTGTTTCAGTTTTCTGTCCTCTGAAACAGAATGCCGGGCACTTCCCCATTCTGTTGTACTGTGAGAGTTGTGGAGAATCAATACATGCATTTTATTTTTAACTCTTTCAAAATTAATAAAATTAATTAAAAATAAATTAATTAA
>VZTF01006013.1:5263-183125 GCA_013397755.1 Cnemophilus loriae
CCAAACAGAGGATGCATTCCCAAAGGGAAAGTGCATATCCCAAGAAGTCTTCAAAGGAGTCTGAGCCCAGCCAAGGCACATACATGTGCCTTGATAGGATACATCTGGACATACATGTCCAGATAGGATTATGGATTATGGATGATGACACCAACCCATGGAACAACCTACAACTGGACTAACAATGCAGCACCACCCAGAGATAAAACGACCAAAGTAGTTCATGAATTCACTGGTGAAGATGGCTTGCCAGTCATTCTGAGTTAGTCTGGGCCAGTTGATACAACTGAAAAAATAAATGGACCTCTCCTTGAAGGAAATGTCTTGAGCCATGTCCTCATACAGAAAGGTATTGATATACCAGCTGCTCACTGCTTTATGCTCAAATCTTAGTGGAGCTGTTGCTGAAATGCAATGGGTGAGGAAATCTCAGTCGTGGCAGCTGGAACACTGAAACTGGTGTGTCTTCAGTAGCACTTTGACAGGTAGGAGCTTGCTCATAAATGGGAAATTCTGCCATCCAGAATGTGCTTTAAGGGCATCTTTTCACTTGAAGCTGTCATTCTCCCTCCCTGCAGGTGCACCAATTGTAGATTTAGAGAGGGAGCTGACCATGGGGATCTTCAAATCTCAGTGGAAAAGTGTGACATATCCATCTGAAAGTATATGTCTTGAAACACCACTCTGCTTTCCAGATTGCTCAGATTATGGTTGAGCAACACAAAAACATTTTTTAGGATCAGCTACTGACTTCAGTTCCACACACTTGTGATGCTACTGTGTGAACAGAATTTCTGTCGGGAGCAGTTCTGCCAGGGGATTGCTCCACAGCTCCTCTGAGCAGCCTGGAGCCTGCAGCAGAGGGGACACATCACTCTTCAGGTCTCTCTCCAGCTGATCTGGGCTCTAGTGCCTATCTCAGCCCCATCGATCTGATACTGCATTTACTGAACCATCCAGAACTTGTCAGATAAAACACTGTACAAGTGCTGCTTCAGGAAATGAAGTGATCCAGCAAGGAATGAGAACTTTCCCACTGATGGGTTTGCAAAGAGCATAAGAGACTTGGCTCAACTTCAGGATCAAAGATGCCAAAGAAGATATTTTGTAGTTAGTAAATCACATGTTATCATCTGCTCCCTGACAGCACTTAAATTATCCTCAGGAATGGGTTTAGATCAGCGAGGTAAATCCTTTCCACTCTTTTCTTAGGTAAGGGTTTGCTTTGTTCCTCATATTTCCCATGAGCTACTTCCAAGGATACCTTACAGTGGCTGATGAGCAACAGGGATGAATACTCAATTTCCTCTTTTGCATCCAGCTGAGAATGTTTCACCTCCACACCCTGTCCAGTGGCTCTTTGGTGCCACTGCCTCTGATTTCCTTAACAGAGTTATTTAAGTGCAGCTGCATAAATGCAGTTGTTACAGCTAAGGAACTCAGTTCAGTGAGCAATTATTCTCCAGTGGTTCCAATGCCTCCCTTCTGGTATTGAGAATGCATCCAGCTGCACTGGGGCTGGTCTTTCTAGACAGCCTCTGTTGCAATGGTTTCCAGGGTCTGATTCAGACAGCCTCACCAAGATATGTCCTGCAGCAGGAGATAACTCTTATCATTCAGGGCTTGTTCCTTTGCTCCGACTCTGAACAGGAAGTCTGCTCAAGCAGCTGCAGTACATCTTCTATGCAGGTCCTGCAGCTGGTGGGAGAATTCCCGTCCTCGTATTGATACCATAAATTAAGGAGTTGCATGTGAGTAATTCAGGCAGGTCTTTGCAGACCACCTCAGGTAACGGGAGATGAAACAGGACTCCGGGATGTAACATCTCAAGCCCACACAAGCATGGAGAAGAGCCCACTATACAGCAGGGAAGGCCTCAGGCAATGTGAGACAGGTTTGGTACACTGCCAAGGAGCTCACACGCTTCTTGTCATATGAAGGGTTATCCTTCTGTGCCTTGTGCTTTGAAACTGTGAGACAGAAGAACCAACAGAGACAGACAGCAAGCTGGTTTTTGTGTTGATCTCTGTGGCCAGTACCAGGTTAGTTCAGCTGCCCTGTGTTCCTCCTTAAAACCCAGATCAGCAGTGATAAATAGTGCAAAAAGGGCAAACTCCTCTGTCTAATGCTCTGAGATCAGCTGGCACTTACAATTGGCCACACAGCTCTTAAAAAAAAAAAAGTTGATTTTTGAGTATTTGAAGTAAGGAGAATTTTTAGTCTCAAACTTACAATGCCACAGCCATCTAGGAAACCAATTAGTTTATTTCGTACGATAGGACAGTGTTGCCTTGTTGGTGGTTTTGTCAGGGAAAGTATTTTCTGTTTGCAGAGGTAGAAGAGGATGTTTGGAGCCAAGTCTGGTGGCTCAACTTGGATGAACAATTTCCAGGAATGTATTTTGGTAAATGAGGTGGCTCATCAGAGCCAGGAGTAGTTCAACCCTGAGTTACTGAGTTAGGAAAAAAACTCTGTAAGTCTCTAAGTCATTAGTGTGATTCTCCTGTGGTGATAGAAAGGTTTCCTGCTACCCGGGGAAGAATGGCTGAGTCAGAACCGGGGAAATGGTCGTGGCCCTGCTTGGCAAGAAATCATATATGAAGTGGACAGTACAAGGTGCTGACCAGCAGCCTGAGTTCTTGGTCCTACAGACCTACACAGAGACTGCTCACAGAAAAGCCCTGCTGTCTTCTTCAGTTATCCCTACTTCTGTAAGAGGGGAGCAGTTCACCAGTTTAAAACACAATTTTCATCACCCACAAAATTAAGTTCTGCATGTTGTAACTGCACTGGTGGGACAGCAGTTCTGCCCAGGGTATGTGGCAAATTCGCATACGTGGCTGTCAGTGGTGCTGACAGCATCTCCCAACTCAGATTGGTGTATGCTTGAATATCCTCAGTGACCTGAAGCTGTGTGTCAGAGTAGCTCATTGTTTCTTTTTAAATGGTGTTCTGATACATGAGTCCATTTCTTGTACCTTTGACTCTCCAGAAGACCAAGGGGGTGATGAGCTTTGGACCACTGAGTTGCTTTAGCAATCCAGATAAAAACAAAGGTTGAGACCTCATTCGAATAAAGCAGATCCAGCTCTAGTTACCATGACACCATGACAATCAACTTGTTTACTGCTTCAAGGTACAGTCTAAACATTCTTGGCATGTCATTTGCATAGCAATATCCAGAATGCTTTGTGTCACTCTACTGTATTAGGGCTCTGCAAATGCACTGAAAGGTTTCTTTACATGTATGCTTAACTAAAGAGAAAGAAAGGAAGAGAAAGGAGAAGAGAGCTTCACTTTTGGTAGCAAGTTTCATACAAAGTGTAATCTAAACTGTGTGCAAAATTAAGCATAAGAGCTGGATACATGACCCCCATATGTTCCGGGGAAAGAGGGAGGGGGGTAATTTTCCACCCAACAGAGGGTGGAAAACAACTGAGAATATCTAGGACTCATTTTGGCAGAGTATTTAAGCATGTGCTTAACTTTAAACAGGTGATTAACTGAAATGCAGGAAAGAAAAATAAAAAGACAGAGAAGTGAGAAAAGTTAGATTAGTAGAAGAAGAGGGAATGATGACAGGGAGTCAGCTTGGCTGTGTGAGCTGGCAGCACTGCAGAAGGGCCAGGATGGGTGTGTTGGCTGGGAATAGCTGGTGGGTTGGAAGGGTGCATGGAGAGCTGTGCCAGGACACTACATGCAGGGAAGCCCATGTGGCGGTGAATGAGGCACCCGGGTATCAGCTGGCATAAACTGATGTGGTTCCTCTGCACTGAATGGAGCTCTGCTTGCTCACCACTGCTGACAACCTGAGTATTGGCTTCAACAGTCAAACAAGCAGGCCTGGGAGTGAAACAGAGCCCCAGAACATCTCTGAAAGGGTGAGGTCTGGGAGAAGGCAGAAACTGGGGGAAGAATTGTGGTTGATGGTGGCGAATGGCTGAAAGCATGCAAAGTTGGAGCTGGAGTCAGCCAGAGAGATGGGGATCTCACCAGTCAGTGCAGCCAGGAGTACGAGGGAGTGGTGGTGGGGAGGCTGAAAGCCTGGGAGGTGATGCAGGAGTAGAATAGGCTTTTGAAGTGCTGGAGCAGCTAGTATCTGGGTTGTGACAGGTTAAGTCAGCTCTGCGAGGGGCCAGGGTAGGACTCAGACAGGTCACAGACACCATCAGGACTATTTCACTGCAATCACAGGCATCTAGGTAGAAGGCATGAGGTCCAGTAGGTTTGGCAATGGCAACTTCCCAGCTGTCTTGTCTTCACTCTGTGCCCATAGCAGATCTAGGCTCAGGACTGGCCACGCTCAAAAGAGCATCTTGATGCCCAGGAACTAAGGACAGGAGTTTCCCATATCATCAGCTTTCTTTTACCTACACCCTAGTATAGTGTGGTGTCCTCCCAGCTCAGGCACTAAAGAAAACTCAGATTTGACATGGTGGCATCAAATCTTGTGGATTCAGTGAATCTCTCAGACTCTGGTCAACTCAGAGACTGAAGTTGGTTTTCTCTAGAGGAAAGAATTTACGGAGAGGCATGTTAACATTTCTGTGTCTGCTAGAGTAAATGATCTGCAATCCCATGCACTGTTCATAGCTGAGACCACAGGAATAGGCTGAGGAGACAACCCACATCAGATGTGAACAGCTTGCTCAGCAGGACAGCCTTTACAGATCAGGCATCTCTGTGCTACCTCCAGCAGAACACCAGTGAAGAGACAACTCTGGTCTGAAAGAGTCCTGTCTAGTGGGAAGGTCTGAATACGACGGCTTCCAGGTGTGTATTTGTGTCACTCCTCAGGTAACAGCCTCTGCCTGATTCAGTCCATGTATCTCCTTTGCATCACCTGGCTTGTGGAGACCTTTTCTCCCCAGAGTTACTGATTCCTGTGAACTTCCTCTGGGTTTATATCAGACTAAGTGCAAAATGACTATGGCTTTAAAGAAAATCTAAACAACATACGTACACATATTTTACCGTTCTGTGCTTAATGTTTTACCATATTATGCTTAATCCTTCTGCTCTGCCTTGCACACTACAAGCCACTCAATCACCTGCACATGTTGCAGGTCTGTATGGATCATCTGCTATTACTTGGTATTTACCTGAGGTTAGACTGAGAACAGGGCTTTTAAAAAAAAGTGTATTCCAAGGCACTTCAGACTCTTGTAGCCTGCCCAGACCAGGATCAGGCAAGTACAGGCAGTTAGCTCTCCACACAGGATATTTAAATATTTTAAAATAAAGCTAAATCCAGATGCATTTGCAGTCACAGCTACCATGTATTGTCTCCAACAATCTGTCTGTATGTGTCTTCTCTGCTTGTGCTTTCAGGTGTAAATTCTCTTGTCAAGAACAATTTGATGTTCCTGGATGTGTGCCTAGTGCTATTTCAGATGTACCAGGGTACCCGACATCCTCATCAGACCGGCAGAAGGGACCTATTGGCTGCAGACCCTTCTGGAGCAGCGACTGAAGACAATCCAGACCAGATACTCCCACCCAAGATCTAACATATTAGTACACACCTATGTTCAAGCATGGAAGCCACTGCCCAGCCAGCTGCAAAGTGTATAAAATGATGTATTCATAGTCTATGACTGACGCTAGTAGTTTTCATGGTTGGAAACCTGAGGCTGAGGAAAAGAATAGATGCAGATCTGACAGTAGCGACTGTCTCCAAGGCACATTTTGAGTCCATACTGAGATTCTATTAATGTGTTTTTACCAATCGGTCTATATAGACTGGTAACAAATATGTGATGGAAATGTACTCTTTTCCATGTGTTCTTTGTTGGGAACAAGCCTAACAGAAAGCAACAAGAAGGAAAGGGGAGACTAGATGAGGTTGTGGCAGAATGAGAAAGGGAGTATAGTAAACTTAAGAACGAAGAGTTTTTCCTGTTTATGACCATTGCTATTTCTGTTTTTGGTTAGCTAGTTAGTTTGGTTTTATTTATATATGCTAGATACATATGGGTTATATAAAACAGAGTATATAGAGTAGTTTCAGAGCAGTCAGCTGTCCAGCACCGGGCAGCCACTCCTGTAGAGCTACAGCCATATTAAGCATCAGGCCCAGCCATTTCCTGTCATCATCAGTGTCAGTATCCTAGGAGATGTCCTGATCTTGCATAATTACATCCTGATAAATGAGTACTTCGTGTTCATAGCAAAAACACTTTCAAAATTAATGTAATTGAGAGAGAGCTACTGTTGATGTACCTGCCTGAAAGCCATTAGGAATATCATACAAAACTATTTTATTTAGGATCTTTTGTTAATACGCTCCTATATTTTAAAGTAATCACATTCAGAGACCAGATTATATTGTCATTATAGAATCAAATTTCAGAGCTGCCCTCAGGAACCTAAGGATTAAAAATGAATCCTTGTTATCCCAGTAAATTAATAGGTAAGATTCATTCTAAGTAAACAAGAGTGAGAGAAAAACACCCAGTTACCCACAATGTGATCCTATTCCAAAGCAGAAAGTCTGTTTACTCCAAACATTATTCCAAAGCCATGGGGCCAGCTCAGAACTGGCACTGTGTAAATACATTAACTGCAGATAAACAGAATTACGGAATTCCTGGGTTAATAATACTAGTTTTGTGGTTAAGAACAACAACATTTAAAATACCAATGCATATTTTCAACTGTAAACCTATTTGATGCAGCCTTTATGTGGAATGAAATGAGGTCGAGACATAAAAATAAAAATCACATTAATGTAAAAGCCAAATAATGCAAATTAATATAAAGTAGTTGTAAGTACACAGGTAATTAATGTTGAAAAGTTTCTTCATTCCAAACCTTTGTTTTTTTCCCAGGTATCTGTATCATGTTCACATTTTGTGCTTGTGAAAAGAGAGTAGTTGCATATGTGATGGGATGGGGTGTTGGACACCAAAATTCAGCAATACCAGTGTGTGGAAAAGAGAGCCCAGCATCATCTTTTGTCCTCCTTCCCCTGCCAGGACAGCCACTTTTGCTCTGGAATAAAGTCTTTAAAGCCTTGATAGCATCCAAAGAATCTCCTCTCTGCATGCTAGGGCAGAAGTAATTCAAATTTAAAATAGAAATACGATCAAAAAAGTATATGCTGGAAAATATTCAAACTCACTTTGTGCATTTATAAATCTGCTTGCTGTTGGAATCAGGTGAGACTGAGCATTTTAGATGCTAAAATGCTTAAGTAACTTTCAGAAACCTGCTGCCAAAATGGCTAGAGATGGAAAGTTGAAAATTGGCGTGTTATGACATTCGCTTTAGCAGAGGTGCCCACGCTCTTCCCACAGCAAAATGACTTTAATTTGCCCGACCTCAGAGTCCTTGAAAACGACACTCTGAGCATTTGCTGTAATGATTTCTCACTAAATTAGAAAAATGCCCAACTAAGGAGGGATTATCTCTGCATGTGGATGTGGCATAATGACTGTCAAGTGCACTGAGAGCCCCACTGGGCTTTGCAAGGTACACAGGGTCTGCAGCAGAGGCCAGCGTGCATCGGAGAATATTAATACTGTCTTGTTGGGGCCATCCATTGTGATACTCCACTGCTGTTCAGACAAAATTATACCATACGAGGGAATTCTCTTTGCTACTTTACATACATGAGGTACATTTTAGAGCTGAGGATTAGTTCCAAATTGTCTGGCTGACAAACTCGGTCCATAAAGGATGCAGTCACATGTGTGCCCACACTCTCTGTAATGTGTGCACTGACTGGGACAGCATCACTACAGGATTCTTCCTTCCAGCCCACAACCGCTGTGCCCACAGTGAGGATGTGATAACAAACTTGGTTCTGCACACCCATAAAGCATTCCAGCTGCTCCCTAGGATCCCAGCAGCTCTGGTTCCTCAGGACAAAATGTGTTTGTCCACAAAGTACTGTTTGTCTGCCAGGCATGTCGCTGCCCAGGTTTCACAGTGAGCAAGGAGCAAGCTGGGTGCACAGTGCCACTGTCTCATTATCCCTGTCACAGTGGTGAGAAACTGCCCCCGTCTGCCTCTGCTCAGCCTCAAAACAGGAGTGTGAGGAGGCACATTTTGTACATCAGAGCTTGTGCCATGGAGGACCAAAGACATGATGGGAATGTGCTGGCAGACAAGGATTTTGAGAGCACAACCACCACAATACCATTCCAACAGCAACACTCAAACGCTCGGTGCTGGTGTTCTTTGCATCTCGCTGCCAGCCAACTGGCTCAATCCCACGCTGCTGAACAGGCATGAGGAGCACACGCACATGCCTCTACGGTGCCCACTGACTTCAGTGCCAGTGCTCTGTAAGAGGATGCCAGACTCCTGGCTAAACCTACATTAGGCTGTTTCTGCCTCTGTTTTGCAATGACTTTTCGAAACGAGTCTGGTAAATGTGAGCAGGATGGGACGTGAGTGCTGGAAAGTCTACAGGGCCCTGCTGTGCCAATTAGGGTCCTCTGAGGGGTCTTTTCTCTTGAAACTGATCCACTGGGGAAGGAAGGGCACACAGGGAGCATTACGGGGCCAAGCACTAGGCAAGACTGACTGACTCTTGTCTCAAGGCCAGATTTTGGTCTCAAACCTGACAAATTCATCCCCAGCTGCCAAGGGAAAAGGAGCCAGGAAGATGCTGCCCGCAGGGTGTCCTAACTACGAGCTTGCTCTGCCATCCCATCTCAGCTGGGTAATGTGGGAAGCCAACAGAGGAGGAAGCAGAGATGGAGAGGTGAGAGGTCTAAGTGTCCCAGGAGTCGGTGGGTGAAGGAAGGCCACTGAGCAGATTGAACATTTTGTCCACGTGCCTCAATCTTGATAATGCAGCTGCCTAGTGTCACCAAGTCCTTGCAACTTCCAGACAGGGGGACACAAATCAGGCCAGTCACAGCAGGGTGAGAGTACTGCCTCGTGCTTGTCCGGCACTGTCATGTCAAATGCTTCCCCCCCACCTCACATCATCCTGAGTGTCCTGAGAGGTCCACAGTGTGCCATGGGCTGCAGGGTCATACTCTCCACTCATCCGTGGCATGGAGCTGCAGGAACAGGTAGATCTCCTGGACCCACAGTTATACAAGGGGACCTGGGAAGGCTGGAGGGTGACATGTTTGTTTCACGGATAGGACTTGATGTTGTCCCAGCAATGACAATTTTATCTGCTCTACCTTTATCTTTGGTGCCCAGGGGTCTCAAACCCACAGCTTCCCACACCAACTCAGCCCGTGTGCGGAGCTGCGTTGACCTTCATGTTTCGGACATGCTCTGGGATGAAAAATCAGGTCCCATCCCGATACGGGCAGGAACCGACGGTAGCCCAGGGACCCAGGCACATTCCCCGTATTGCAGGGCGTGAAACCCGCCGTGCCAGGCGGTGTAGCTCTGCGTCCTCGCGGGGAGAGTCGAGGCATGGGCTGCCAGTGCAGGGACGGTCGCTGCACCCACCGAAGATCGTCCCCGTGAGCCCGAATGGAGTGAGAGTCCCGGGCACAAGGGGCCTTTCCCTGCACTGACAGAGCGGCGGCGGGAGCGCCGGGCTCCGGGGGTCCCGCACCCGAGGAGGTTGATGCCAGCCCGGCCCCGCGCCACCGCGTGTGGCACCTCCGGGGCTGCGGGACCTCTCGGCTGCTTGCGACGGGGCTCCCCGCGAGCCACCGGTTCGAGTCACGGCGCGTAAAAACCGGCAAAGCGCTGTCGGGAGGCTGCGGAGCCGGAGCGGGGCTGTCGGAACCCAGTGGTCGTGACGGACTGAGCCCCAGTAGGGCCGGCCCCGGCCCCGGCCCCGGCCCCGGAGGCTTAGCGGGAGGCTGGGGCAGTCCTTCCTGGCTGGCGGCGGAGGGCACCGGGAGAAGGGAGTCACCGCCGTCAGCCAGGTGTTTGCACTGACCTACAGCCGTACGCAGACCTGCGGCTGGGATGGGGTTGAAAGGTGTTCAGCCCAGCCTCTCCCCGGCCCGATCTTTAGCTTCGCCGAGAGGACTGAGAGAGCCCCCGGGACAGGAAGCAGGGATCCTCCCCACCCCGTACCTTCAGCTCGACACGGAGAAAGGAAGACTCCCCGTCATCTGCGCTCGCCGGGGCAAGGTCCCGGCGCCGAGCTGCAGCTGAGAGAGTTGGAGAGCGACGGTGCTCTCCGCACGCCCGCGGACAAAGAGTGGCTGCTTTCTACGCGAAGAGAAAGAAATAAACCACCAACGAGCTTTTATTGTTATCATAATCATTATTATCATTGCCATCATCGTTTCTCTGCACATAAATAAATAAATAAATATCTCCCGCGGGGAGGGAGTGGGACGGAACGGTACAACCACAGCTGTGCGCTCGGCAGCGACGGAGTCAAAACAAAACCGAGAACAATTTTGGAAAGGAAAAAAACAGAAAAAAAGTAAAAGATAATAACTCAAACAGCCTTCAGCCCTCCCCGTCCGTCCGCCCGCATTTGGGCGCCGCCGAGTTACGAGAGGGAGCCCGGGACAGCATCCCTCCAGGCGGGCGCACCGCTCGTCGCGGCGCAGCATCCGCGCCCGTCTCGGTGCGCGGGGAGGTCTGCGAGGAGCTTCCCGGGCTCGGGGCTGCGTCTGCGGGGAGACAAGAGAGAGAGCACTATGGGGAAACGCCTGGGGTCCTAGGGAGGAGTTTATTTACAACAGGGTGCCGGGACACCCGTCCCCATGGGCCGGGGATCTAGAAAGGCGAGAAAGTTCTTCGTAAATTACACAAATTATACAAAACGGTATAAAATCCTTCGGCTGCGTGTCAGCACCGGGGCAGGCAGAACTCCTTCCCCTGCTTTCGCCACAGTTCCTGCGGAGCCGGGGTGGGTGTGCGGGTGGTTAGGGGGTGACTGCGAGACCTCTGTCGTCCTTCCCCGAGGAGGACGGAGACATGCGCAAGTCCTCGTCGTCCTCCGAGCACTTAGTGGCGGAAAGGGACGAGCATTTGCAGCTGTGACCGCCCCCCCCGCCCCGGTGGGAGCTACTTTTGCCCTCTTTCTTGTGCTTGACCCGTCGGTTCTGGAACCAGATCTTCACCTGCTTCTCGGAGAGGTTCAGGTAGGTGGCGATCTCGATTCGCCGCAGCCGGGAGAGGTACATGTTGGAGGCGAACTCCCTCTCCAGCTCCAGGAGCTGCGTGCTGGTGAATGCGGTGCGCATCCTCTTGCTACTGGGCAGCTGGCTGGACGTGCTGTCTGGGAATGGAGAGGAGCGCACCGTCAGGACCTGTCGGACCCTCCGCCGCCCGCCCCGCAAAGCCGGGCACTCACCCGTCCCCGCTGAGCCCGCCTTGCCGCCCACCCTGCGGGGCCGCAGCCCTTCCTCGTCCCGTGGGGGGCCTGAGACCCAGCAGGCGGCTGCCAGGCTGGAGTCCAAGCCCACAAGGCTACCGCGGCCGCCTCTCCACGTACGCACAGCCTGGATCGGAGGCTCGGCGGGCAGCAGGGGGGCTTCCCCTGCGCTTCGTCCGATGCACCGACAGAGAGATGCCGGGACTCCCCGTCCAGCTTCCGTGCGCTGCGCAGGCACACCCCTCCCCAGGTGTCTTCGGCAGGGTCCCCCGGGATCCCCATCACGTCCCCGCAGCGCCCACCGCTGTCACGCAGGCATGCACCCCCAGCTTCCCGGCCCTGCCCGCCTTACCCACGGAGATGCAGTGGAACTGCCGGGGGTCGGGCAGCGGGTAGGCGCTCTGGTAGAGCGCCGGTGCGTGCCCGACGCTGACGGTGGAGACGGAGTGCTGCTGGCGGGCCAGGGGCGAGTGGCAGTACTGGGAGCCGAAGGGAGGGAAGGAGGCCTTGATGAGGGGGATGGCGGGCGGCGGCGGGTGCAGCTGGGAGGCGGTGACACAGAGCGGGCAGACGCAGAGCAGCCCGGCCTTGCGAGCGTGGCAGGCGCCGGCCGGCAGCCCGGGCAGCGGGTGCGAGGGGTGCACGGCGTAGGGGAAGAGCGGTGGAGGAGGGCTGCCCTCCCCCTTCTTCTCGCCCGCCTCCCGCAGCACCAGCGAGTCCACCAGGAAGGAGCGCGGCATTGCCCCGCGCAGCCCCCGCGCAGCGCCCCGCGCAGCGCCCGCGCGGCGCCGCTGGCCAGCCCGAGTGGTGCTGAACGGCGCCCTCCGCCCGCTTTAAATAGCGCCCGCGCCATGTGATGGCGGCGCCGGGCGCTCAATGGGCTTTCTGTGGCTCTTCTCTTGGCATTCACGCCGCACGCTCCCTCATTATTTCCCTTGTTAACTAAATGAACTGCATAATGTACTCTATTCTTGTCGACCCCACCCACGCCGTAGCAGGCGGCCTCTCCCCTCCTCTCCCTTTGGCGGGGTTATTTTCTCATTCTCTAGCGATTTAATATTCTTTTCTTTCTCTTTATCGCTCTCCTTCGCTTTCAGCCCAGCTTTCAGCCCGCTCCCACTTGTTTATTTTGCCGGCTGCAGCCGCGGTCTCCGCGGGCGCCAGCTTCCCCTGCCAGCCGCCCGGTGCCTTTCCCACCTGTGGCACCAGGTCGGCCGCCCGGTGCCGACGGCCTTTCTCTCTCCGGGATGCCTCGTCCCCACTACCTCGCCCGCCGCCTTCCCCAGCCCCGCGTCTTTGTTCCCAGCCTGGGTCCGGGACCTGCCACTTGTCGCTGTCGCCGCCGTCGGGCGAAACCCCCGGCCACAGAGATGTGCCAGCCGGTGCTCCACCGGCAAGGACATCCGCCCGGCCTCTGCGTGGGCGTGGGCCCCCGGGCATGGCTAACGGGTGCGGAGAGCCACAAGCATCGCGGCTGCCCTGGTGCGGGTACAGACAACCCGACACGCAGATACTGCTCCGTGCCGTCGGCATCCGCAGAGGGAGAAGAGGGGCTCGGCACATTCCGCACGTCTTTACACCTTGTCCCTATGCCCAGTCCCAGCGGTAACACCTGCCGTCGCACCATGGCGCCATGGCACCCCACATGCGGCGGCCCCGGCCACCACCAAGCCGCGCTAGCCCGACCCCGCATCGCCGCTCACAAACGCGCCGGGAAGTCCCCGGGGCTGTGGGGACGACAGGGAAACGGCTTATTTTTTTCCTTTTTTTTTTTTCCCCCCCCTTCTTCCTAACGATGAGATTTAACTTAAACACTGCGGCGGTGTCTGAATGTCTTAGCACAGGGATCTGCTAAGTTCACAGCGGTCCCCAAAGCGACCGCGCGTTCGTCGGAGCTAACGCGCACCGGCGCAGCCCCATGCAGCGGCTCCCTGCGTCGCGCTCTCCGGAGCTTGTTGATTTAGTAGGTGAATAAAGAATGCTAACAAATAAGAGAAAAAAAAAATGGTGGGGATACATATTCTGCCCCGATTTTCCCGTTTAATATACGGGGAATAAAAAGACAAACGCACCCTCCGACCTCTGTCAAAATGTGGGGAGATTGTTCCCTACAGTAACCTTTCTGCCTCGAAACCAAACGGGGTTTTTTAAAAGGGGGGCAAAAAAAGGGGAAAAGGAAGTAAAAGCCTTGAAAGCGGTGTTCTCCGTGTCTGCGGGTCGTGCAGATGTTGTTTTGCCTGTGGTCACACTTCTTATAGTAATCCACGGGAGTTTTGCCGAGATACTGTTGATGCCTGAGCCTAAAAATGTACTGATGTGCACAAATGAACGGCGAAAATTACAAAGCGAACAAAAACGAATGTTGATAAAAACTCAGTCCTGCAATGATGTAGAAAGGATTCCCAAGTGTCCTTTCCATGAAAGCGTTAATAGGGTTTGGATTTTTCTTTTTTATTTTTAAGGAAAAGGTATTTTAAAACATTTTCCGCCGGAGCCGGCTCCAGGGAAGGGGCATTTTTCCCCGCTGAGAAGTGGCTCGCCACCGGGGGGTGGTGGATTCAGCCTTATTCCGAGGGATTCCCGCTGCCCAGGGGCTGAACCCCGGGGCTCCGAGCCGCAGGGAGGCAAAGGGTTAACAGTTTCTGAATGCACACCAAGCCCAAAGCTACTGGGAAAGAATATCCAAAAAAATAACCAGTTTTTTTTTCCAGCCGCTGGACCTTATTGAATGTCATTGAAGAAAGTTTTGAATGCCAGATAAAGAGAGGCGAATTAAAGTGTGTGACAGCAGAGGATAAGCAAACACAAAGAGAACTCTGTCACACTTTGGGCAAAATCCGTGGGCTTTTTACCAAGCCTCTTCGCTATGATTGAATTAAGTAATAGGAAAACATTTTCTTTCAGTTTAGAGCCATTAGACAAAAACTTCAAAGCGAATAACACTTTTTAATGTGCAGCTCAACAATGGAATCTGTTTTGTGCTGAAATGTTTAAATGGTTTGTTGTGCAACTGTGGGCTGAAATAACCTAGACTGCAGCAAAATAGCATCCTTCAGGCCGTTTTATGAGCGCTTGAAACTAGCACAGACCTTTAATCCCAGGGCTTTAAACTAGCTCCCCTCCTCGCCTTTTTGCGCCCCCCTCTTTTGTGTTTTTTGGTTCGGTTTTTTTAAATTTTATTTTATTTTTTATCTTAAACAGAGGAAATTCTCGTATATTTGCTACCTCGAAACGATGGCCGCTAAACGAAAACGGTTCCGAGAGAGGGGGAAAGAGATCCGCCGGCGGGGTACGCGCTGCAGGCGGCTCGGGGGGCGCGGGGGGAGCCCCTCCCGGGGCTGCGGGGCCGCCCCAGCCCGGACCTGCCGCTGCTGCGTGGGGCGGGCAGGCTGGCGGCCCCGGCCCCGAGGGGGTCCTGTAGGGACAAGGGTCCCCGGCGGCAGCGGGAAGTACCGGCGCTTGGGCTCCGGACGGAGAAAATTGCCTGGTGGTAACTGCTCCCCCCGCGCCCTGCCCGCGCTGTCACAGCCGCCGGAGAAGGGGATGGGGACAGCGAAGCATCGGGGCGAGCATCAGCTGGGGCACCCTTTGTCGGGGATCATTGCGGGAGATGAAGGAGAGAGAGGGCAACAGCGCTAGCACTGACTGAGCCGTGCCTTCCCCCTGGGGCTGGGTGATCTACGACACCGCTGCCTTGGAGGGGACAAGGTGTCACACTGCCGCTGCCTGGGGGCGGCTGTGGCGACATCGGCTGAAAAGAGCTCCCTTATCATTTTGAGGGACCAGCCATCATCGCCTTTTGTGGTGAGGCCTTCACTTTCCGCAGTGGTCGCCGTTTCTGTCTGAGGGTAGGAGGTGCCACGCACCATCAATCCCTAAGTAAGGCATGGAGAGGTGCATTAGTTTGGGAGCTGTGGGGAGGTGAGGGTGAAATCCTACTGGAACGGAAGGAATCTCTATTTCCAAGGAGACCATGTCCTTGGTAGCTGAGCAGAGATGACGATTTGTGAGTGACTGTAATATTCCCCAGCCCGCCCCAAGTAATTATTTTCTAATGGCAAATACCAAAATGTAAATCAAAGCCAATTCTGATCCACAAGGCACACACCATGTGAGGGATTGTCCGAAGAATGTGCTTACACTGGACAAACACACCCAGGAGCAAGCCTGTGAGATACCTGTGCATCTGTTCAATTAACTTGATCACTAAATGATACTGAGTTTGAGTAACTAGAAATAGGGTTTTTTTAAAATCACTGCCTTATCAGCAAGATTGATTTTTGTGGCCGCTGGACTTTCCTCATTGATCTCTTGCTCCATTGTACAGGACTAACTGCATGAACAGATATCCAAACCATGTTATTTCTGGCTCCTTACCCAAACTGTGCTCTGTACGGAATGAATGTTTCCTTATGGGTTTATCTTGTACACTGACACAACAGGGCCTGTGTGACCATCTTTTTTGGCAGTGTTTACTTCCACAGCATCTCAGAGGAGAGGTGGAGCAAGCTCTGTTCTGCTGATGGATCACTAAGGTGAAGTGATGAGGGCTGGTAACTCTTAGGGACCAGCAGATGATGCTTGTGGAGTGTTTGTGTCGCTCCATGCTCACATGAATCTCAGTGTTTGAAATCTGCAGTGTATATTTGTATGTTTTGCGCGCTGACTTGGTCAAATGCTGGAAGCATTTGTCACCCTCAAAGCCAGAATTCAGGTAAGGGAAGCTGTCATTTAGAAGAACACAAGGACTGAGAATCTGCGGAAAAACCAAACACAAACTTTTTATCATGATCTCGGTAATTTACTTTGCACTGTCTATGAATACCATCAGAAACACAAATAAGAGCCAGTGTGAAAACAGGACACATCACATCA
Source organism: Cnemophilus loriae (assembly GCA_013397755.1). NCBI lineage: Eukaryota > Metazoa > Chordata > Aves > Passeriformes > Corvidae > Cnemophilus > Cnemophilus loriae. The sequence continues at coordinate 21,402 of VZTF01006013.1, forward strand.
GACCAGAAGCCCATTTATGACCACAGCTTCTCTGCAGCAGTGGCTGTAATGGAAATCTTAGGAAGTTTATGGGAAAATGAGAAGTGTAAAGTGAGTCTTCCATGGTTTACTTCCAGCCTCCAGTGATCCACAACTCAAGGGATTTCAGAAACATAAGCTATCTTTGTGTTTCATTTCGGTTTTTCCAAAATAAAGGCTAAACCAAGGGGGTTTTGTTGTGTGAGTTTTCCTTTATCTCTTGTCTGTTCAATCAACTCCTCCCAAATTTATAATTGTATAAATTTTGTAGCCTATCAGCAACGGTTTTAAAGGGGGCTTAAAAAAAAGGAGAAACTATTTAAAAGGACAAATATTGATAGCACAAAGGAGAATGGGTTTAAACTGGAAGTGGAGAGATTTAGATTATTTGTTAGGGAGAAATTCAGAGGGTAGTAAGACACTGGAACAGGCTGTCCAGAGAAGTTGTGGATGCCCCATCCCTGGAAGTGCTCACAGCCAGTCTGAATGGAGCCCTGAGAACCTGCCCATGGTGAGGGGGTTGGAATTAGAGGATCTTTAACGTCTCTTCAACCCTAAATCATTCTATGTTTCTGTGATCCAGCCCTGCCACATTTCCATGTGGTTCATCCAGTTTCAGCTGTTTTCCACCACAAGCTGTCAAGGCAATAGCTTATCTTGCCAGTAAAACCTGTGCCACAGGAGGACCAAATCAAAGCTGCTTGTTTCAGTGACCTTCATTTTCTTTTCCTTTGATAATTTTCCACAGCAGCTATCTAAGGCAGAGTTTTGCCATTTAGATCTTCTTCAGTCCTATTGGTTCCTAACAGGGTTGGTCCATAAGGGAATCTTGTACTCATCTTCTAAGAAGACCATTTGTTGCTCTGTTTCTCCTCCTTGATTTGACCTTTCACTGAGGAGGCGGTTTCAAAGAAGTAGCTGGACATAAATGGTGAAAAAGTAACAAGAAACTAGGAAAATGCAAAAACAAGCCATTTAGAAATACCTTTTGCTTTTACAATGAGACCACATTTCAAATTGCTGGTGGCCTTGTAGGACAAAAGTACTCAAAGGATGGAGAAGTGCTTGAGAGTAATGAAGACAAGGAATTGCAAAAGAGGAGTTGGATATTAGTTCTGCAGATATTGTTAAAATACAAAATTGTTAGAAATACCATCCTTCAGCCTCAGAATCTACCCTATTTCCCAGCCTTTTTTTGTTGCTGTCTTCTTTCTCCAAACTTCTCACCTTTATGTATTTCAAGTCCTCTACAAAGCGAAAGTTTTAGAGGTTGTCAGACTGCTCTTTGAGAACATCCAAGGGGAAATTCTGTCATCTTGTATGGTAAGAAACTATATTATATCTGTTATTTATATGAAGCATTTGAACTGTCTCCTGTGCTGAGGTACTTCTTCTTGGGTTTTAATCACATTAATGTGGATGGTATCATATTGATCCATGGCATGGGTACTTGAGGTTGTGGGTACACTGGTTTCAGTGCTGGCATCTTCTCCCCTTCCTGGCAGATTTGGAGGGTCTTGCAGTGGTTGTAATTATTGCTGAATGAGACATCTGGTTAGTGCATTCTGTGATGGAAGAGAGAGAAATAAAGGTCTGTTAGATTCACTGATAAAGACCTTCCTTCGACTTCTATGTGAAGTTCTACAGGAAGCCAACAGAAAAAAAAGCAGGTTTTCCCTGTCATTTGAAAGAGAATACCAGAGAGCTGAAGAGATTAGAGCCAGTAAAGCCACTGAGGAACGAGCTCCTGGGTGGAGTTCCCCAACACATAGAAGGCATTTCCTAGCTGCTTTTGCAATGCTGCTACACAGCCACATGCAGAAACACATCACAAGTGTTGCCAAGGGAGGAGTCTGGAAAATGGGGCAGAGTGTTCTGCTCTGGATCAAGGGCTGGTAGGTTGCACACGGCGAGTGGCAAGGGTTGTGAGTAAAGAGGGAGTTTTGCTTACCTGCCCCAGGGTTTCCTGGCCACTGCTGGTGGCATGGTGACAGAGCCTGAAAGTTGCAGAACTGTGTAGCTAGGTTTCTTTGATGCTGACGAATATGTGTTCCTCAAGTGTTTATCACACATGAACGTGAAATTATCTTAAATGTTTATTCAGCTTGTGTAAAGCAGACCTCACCAAGGTAGGTTAATTCCTTTAACTTGCCAGTCCTGGCAGAAGACTGAGAGAAGGAACACTCTGAACTGACAAAATAATTTTCTTACTTTCATTACATTTTTGAGGGCTTAAACAACCCTTTTGAACACAGTAGAGTATCCAGAACATATTAGGTTACATGTGTTTGTGTGTGCATATCTGGACATGAACTGGTATATTATATTTTAATGTGTATATATATATACACATATCAAGTGTGTATGATGGGTGTTTACAGCCATATACAACCATATTGTGGCAATTACATGAGAAATAATTTCCTGGAAATTGAGCCATTTGTTGACCTCCTTATATTTGCATGCAAATCTTCTAGTTTACAGCAGATTATTTTTTAGAGATGCAAAACACCCACTGGTTAGCAAAAACAACATCAGAGATATCCAAGCCAGTACATAACAAACATATGTGATGGCACTGCATTTTTTTTGCATTTCAAATGCAAGTAAAGCCTGTGAATTTCTTTCTTCTACTTGTTTGTTTTGGTAAGTATTGTGACCTAACACATAACAAAGTTTGGATTTGTAGTTGTTATAGGCTGTTCTGGGTTAGTAACAGACCTGGGAAGTTTCCTACTCAAAATGTGAAGGTCACAAATCTGACTTCACACCCTTTTGCTGTTAGGTTTTTATCTTCCACATTTGGAGAGTGGTGTCAAAGACTCTCTTGTCCTATGTCCCTGCGTACCTGATGTGTAGAATCACAGCTGAGCTACTGCTGGGGATGTGCATGAGCAAAGAGGCTCAAGGTTTCTTTTGAAAGAGCTCAGTTTTTGTCTTTAGCCTCACGTGCCAGTCCCTCTCATCATGGGCTAAGGTGGTTCCTTCTATTGTGGTCCAGCAATACTGCCCACCACATCATCCCAAGCAGAGCAGTCTTGTTTTTTGGGAAGATAGCCCAAAGCTGGGTGCTTTGATATGAAAAAGATTATCTCAAAATATGGGCCTTATGCCAGCGAAGTTCAATAGAAAGGCAGCATACTCCAAAATATAAGTTGGATTTCCTGGACTTCTGGATCCCACAGGCTTGTCAGACCCCTGAACTTCAACTCTTGCAGTTTTTGAGAAATATTTAATCATGGCCATATAAATTCATGGCTGTATAAATGCTGATCATCAGCCATTCAAAATATTCTTTCTCCCCTATAAGAAACAAAAGAATCGTAGCCAAATTTTATTCTCTATGTAGTTGTACTGTGGGTACATAAACTCTCCTCAGTATGTTACCTTCCTCTGCATCTATTACAGACATACAGGGAATGCACTGTTTTGAGGGGAGAGAGTCTACGTGAGAGCTGGTCGCTGTTGACTCCCTTCGTAGTCAGTGGGAAGAAACATGTACCTGAACAGAGGGGTTCATTTGACTTACTGCAGAAATCCCTAAAGTTAAAAAAATAAAAATATCCCACCAGAAATACTTACCCAGTGCCATAAAGGATCCCTAAATGCCTAACCCAAATGCATGTGCCCAGGTGAAGCCCGCAGGTGCTCTGTCTCTGTAAGGCTCTGCCTCAGCTGTTGCCTTTTCTCATGGATGCAGGCTGCAACTCTTTGGAGCATGAACTCTCCAGAAGCCATGGAGCTGCACAGCGTGAGCTGTGTGGAGCCCCTCTACTCCCACTTTTGAATCACTGAATCTGACAATGAATCATTGTTTTTCTGACACCTCTTGCAGCTTGTATAGATGAGGTCAGAGCCTTTTAACTCTACTTCTGTCCCGGAGTATGGAAACTAATTAGAACCCTGTGTGGGTTTGGTGTTCCTGTCCTGGGAGACCAGACTGATCCATTAGATTTTAGGCAGCCATTCCCCTTTACTCTGTATCTTCTAACTTCCCCTCCCAGCTTTTCAATTTCACTCCTTCTTTGGATGCTGTCCTTACTTTTCCTTCTATTCTTCAGAGTGTCTGTAATTTTTTCCATCACAACCTTCCCTTCTTGTCTCTCTTTTCTTCTCTTCAGCCAGATCACTCTCTCTGTAAATGGAACAAGACTTCTAATAGCTTTTCATCCAGAAGTGTGAGAGAAAAGGTTTCAGTCTGAAGTCTTCCAGTTATCTCCTCCAAAAGATAAAACTAGGAGGGTTGATAGAGTCTTCTCAGAAATTTTTCACGTTGCCCAGATGCAGGGCTAGAAGAAAAAAAACCCAAAACAAACAAACAAAACCCCCAAACAGATGAGGAGAAAGAAAAAACAGACTGAAGTGTGTCTGCCGTGATTTTCCATCTCACTTGTCCTATGGACCCTTTCTGTCTTTTATTTCGTCAAATCCCTTCCTTTCCAGCAGTATAATCAACCTCACATCAGGGAAACTCCTTCTCCCTTCAGAAGGGAGGTTTTTTCCTATAACTGCTGGTCTCAAAACTACATCTTCCTTTTTGGAGCTGAGGCAGAGAAGGAAGGCTCCTGCTTCTGTGTTGCTGCATGTATCAGCAAGGCTTCCCTGCATCTTCACAGAGCAACAAGATTTAGATCAATGCTAAAAATCTCCCTTTGAAGGAAGGACACCTTCTGAGGGAATTACTGCAGTGGTTGCATGTGATAGGCAAAAAGAGCACAAGAGTACGTGTGCATTGTGCCTGTCTATTCAGGATCTGTCTGTAGCTGAGATGCTCCTTTGAGACATGTGTTTGCAATCTAAATTAGAAGCCAAAAATACTTTGCAGACATGACAAAAAATCCCATGTAAAACCTGCCCAGAAGTAAGCTGAACACCCAGTGAAGGGTTCTAATACAAAGTCATGGCAAGCGTTTTCCACTCTCTGAAAACCAAAGTCAATGAAATAACAAAGATGCCAGTAAAACATTAAGAAAAAAAAAAATTATCCAAACCACAAACACATGCGCAAAGGTGCAAGCCCGAGTCTGAAAATCACCATTGTGGCCTCCATGAAGCCTTCCAGCATGCAGGGTTTAATTTAGCTGTTTGTTAGCTCAGGTTATTTGTCAGGGATCAAAACAACACTGTAATGCTCTTCTAAGACCAACTCATTCTGCAGACCCCTGGTCACTCCAGAAGCTACTGCCAGTGGGCTCTTTGCCTGGAAAGCATCACAGGCCCTGTCCTATCTCTGTCACAGCTTGGAAACTCTGTTTGGGGGTTAAATAATACTTGCTTGTATGTTTGGATCATATTTCACCTGGTTATGTGGGTTTGTTCAACCTAGGCAATGTGGGCAAAGTAGTACAAGCTCAACGCTCCTTGTACATGTCCCTTTGGTGGCCCCTTCAGTTATGCTTGGAAGTGAGAAATAGGGGAAGTCATCTCTGCTGCAGCTCCCATGAGATGGGGAAAGGCAGCCAAGATGTGGGTGTGCACAACAGGAAGAGCTGTACCGCCTCCAATTTCAACAAATATTATTTTTACTGCTTAAAACATTACGGTAAAAATGAGGGAATAATCAGGAGAAATTCTCCCTTAGTCATGGAAAATTGTCCCCAGCAGAGTCTCACACAATAGCCCAGGAGAGAGAGGCACATATTTCATTTGAATTAAAAAGTAACAAAGGACAACAACTGAAAAAACAGCCTGTTCATTTAACACTTTTTTTTAGGAAAAAAAAAAATTTAGAAAATGTTGCCGTTTATGGTGCATACCCCATTTGTTTTTAATTTCTTGGATCAACATATCATACCTGCTCTGTCACTGTTCCTCTGTTGCTTCCCATCCTCTCCTGGGCAGTTGGGCATGGTGGATGGCTTCAGGCATTCGTCCACCTTGCAGCCTCCAAACAGGACCACTGCTGAGAGACTGCGGGCCTTTACAAGGGAAAAACTACTACATCTATGCTTTCTTGCTTCAAATTAAACTTTATTTCTTAAATGTTATCACATCTTCAGGTCCCTGGTCAGATGTGTTTTGAAGTCAGTGGAAGAACTGCCATTGCTTCCAATGGCTTTTGAATACCTATTACCTTGCAATACTTTCCAAGAGTTTGTTGTTGTCCCCTCTTCAAGGAATTTGTTTTGTGCTGTTCTTCACACCAGCTGAGCAAAAATGTTCAGCAGTCTCTGATCCTCCTTCCACTTCATGGTGTATCTTCACAAACCCCTATTTCCCATTCTGACATCAGGGAGCACATTCCAGCCACCCTCTTCACATCCCAGAAGTGCCAACAGCAGCAGCAGCAGTTGCTGAACTGTACTCAAAGTTTAGAGGGCCTTCAAGAGTAGATACATCCTGCGTGATTAAATCCAAGGTAGGAGCTAATGTCAGGCAATACATCTTGCTTATTTTTGTGTTTATATTAGTGTTTTTGTAGGGAGCAATACTTCAATTACCTTGAAACAAACCCCTGGCCATCTCCTCATATCATACTCAGGTTTGGTCAACAGAATGGTTTAAGTACATGTGAGTTGGGTGCCTTCTGGAAAAGAACATAAAGGGAAGCTCTGCCCAAGAGGCACATGAAGTGGGTACAACCCATAAATGTGGACATGAGGATCTGAACCAGCTACTGGGTTCTCAAGAAGCAGAAAAGCAGAGGCACAGTGGACACATTGGCTCCAAATCATGTTCAGAAGATGGCCCCTTATCTGAAAATGGAGGTAGAAGAAGGTGTTGCAGAGGCTTCAGGCTATACATCTGCCCCTACTGTGCTGTGCTGCTGCTGGGGTGGGTGCAGCCCCGGAAGACGAAGGTCACTCATCCATGTGGACAAGCACATTCTCTCCACAGCCAGGCCTTCCACATTCACCATGCTGAGCCTGTGACTTTGCTTATAAATTACTGAATGGTTGGAAAACTGAGCTGTAATGGAAAAACAATACATCTGAAACCGAAATCCTGTTTATTCTACTCTCAATAAGTGTCCTTGTTTTGACCACTTTGCTGAAAAGATAACAGGGATCTGGGTCTCTAAACCCATCTTTCTCTGCTAGGATGTCACTGACAGCCATGAATGTGACTTGTGCAGCGCTCATATCAGCCCTGGAACAGGGGAAGCCACAATGAGCGTATGGCCTGTCCCCATCTACCTGCACAGTTGTGGTTATCTCCTGGAAGGTCACTTTTATCAAGATTCACCTCCAAAAAAAGAGGGCAAAGCACATGTAGCTCACTGCTGCATGCCTTGGCTTCTCTGGGAGGACAATTGCCCTGCACAATGCAGCATTTCCGCCAGCACAGGAGGCTAAATCCCAAAGAGAGAATAATAAGATACCTGAGTCACATTTGTTAATTCCTCATGCGTTAGAGAACTGCGTACCCAGAAGTAGGAAAGCACTAAAGAATAAGGGTGTTAGAGTCCAGAAACCACCACAGTCCCATTTTAATCTTATGCAGTACAATGCACCCACCTCCCTACACAGCCTTGATGAAAGCAATGGTATTTTTAACCTTTGATGGCACTAGGAGTAAGACAAGGCTCTGAATTTACGTGCTTTACATTGGCTGATATTTTACAGACTTTTTTATTAGTATCGTTAGAATAGAATAAACTTGTGAGAGATAAGGACATAAGTGCAATGCAAATCATTAATATAATTAATAAAAGGATAATGGTCTTTTTATGTTGGAAGATAAAAACCAGACATAAACATATTCTTGAACTTCTTTTCTGCATGTGTCTCAAAGGTCCCTTTGTCCACTTTCTAGATTGCTCATAGAAATGCCTTTCTCAAGCAGTGATTATTCATGGTTTCACAATGGACATGGAGGTCACTATTGGAATGAAAAAATTAAAACCTCCAAATTTTTCTTTTGCCATTAACTTCTAATATGGAACAAAAAAAGTCTTTATTTCCTTCAATAATAGATAAGTGTCAAAGGCTACACATTAAAATCCCCTCCATTAGGCACAGTCAATTGAATTTTGAAGTTGGGGTTTTTATTCTGGAGTCTTGGTTGGGAACTAAATATATGAAGAAGTCACATTTCCTGGAAAAAAAAAAAGCCCGAGGACAAAGGGACCTGCTGATGAGTGTTCACACGACTCCGGGCTACGGCAGCACTGCGGACCAGGTTCTGACTCTCAGCTCTAAGGAGGCAGTGATGGATGATGCCCCAGTGTGAAGGCTGAGCAGTGATAAATGAGGCAGCCACGCTGAGCACACCCAGGGTAGCACAGTAGTTTTACAACACGTCATAAAACAACACTGGCTGCTGCTTTGATGGACAAAACTCATGGAGACTGGAGAGGAAATATCAGCTGTCTGTGACAAGCCACTGGGAAGGTCTGGCTGGCAACCGAATGCAGACAAGAGCACCTTTGCTGGTGCTTCCGCTGGGAGAGCAAGAACAGCCATTCTGTAGGAAAAGACAGTTCATGCCTTTTCTCTGTGGATTGCCATCCATAGAGGGGCTGTAGGCCAAGAATGCTGAGCAACACAGGACACAAAACCCCTGAGGTATTTTGAGCCTTGGTCTCGGACACACAGGTACAGTGGGGCATTTGGGACCTTGCTCCTGGACTTTGGAAAGAGACAGATGCCAAAACTTGGTGGTAAAATTTCAAAGAAGTTAGCTGAGTAAATTCATGGTTTCATCAGTCCTTTGAGTGGACTTTCCTCATTGAAGATAGATACCCTCAGTCCTGGGAGAGAAGAGAGTGGCCAGCTGACGCATCTATGGTCATAGGAGAGCTGTCTCTGTGATCTGCAGCTCCGCAACAGCGCCAGCCAACCTCATTTCGCTAGGATCCCATCCCAAAACTCAGCCACCTGTCAGTCACACTCTTCCACTAAGCAGTGACTGTTACCACACTGCAGTTACATCACCCAAGGCTGAAATCTCTCCTGCATGTGCCTGACTTTCCACACATGAGCACCTGGTGTTAAGAACACTCATCAGTCACTGCTTTAGCAAAGGCTAAGTTATTGGTCCTGATTTATTAGTACAGATCCTACATAAAAGCTATGAAAATAAATAGTTTCATGCAGTACTGAAGTCATATGTTTAATACTGTGATGACCTTGACCTGATTAATTTTCATCTTGACACAAATTTTTTTTGTTAATTTTGATACATGTGACAATTTGCACACACTGAACAATGCAATAGGTAGGTCGTATACCATCTTCACTTTGTGGCTGAATGTGGGGATCAGCAAAACCAACAAAGTGAGCCATGTTTGGAGGAAGAGAGAAAAATCTCAATTTGTTTATGATTTTTTTTGGTTTGCTTTATTTGATACAGAATTGCCAATCCAGCAGCAGTTCTCAGAGGCAATACTGAAGGTAGAGAGTCTTTAAGACAACTTTCAGTTCCTTTTGCCCTCCACAAAATCAGGGTGTCTTAAAAAGGGCTCATCCTTTATTCAACCAAATGATTCAATTTATCTTATTTGATTAAATTTATCCTGTGTAATGGGCTAGATAGATGATCTAGTATATCCCTAGAATGCTGGCCTTTTAAAAAATCCCTAACTTTCTTGATTCTGTAAATGTGTATGTCACTGAGGTCTAGGTCCAGCCTGAAAACAACATACAGTTCAACTGAAAAGGAAGGAATCTTCACCAGAAGAAAAATGAAGATTAGGAACAAGGTAGCAGTGGACAGTGATCCAAGAGGAATAAATGGAAGTGTCGATGTTAGGAAAGAGAGGGTTGTCCTGCAGGCTCCAGGGTACTGAGTACATCTCCTCTCACACTGAGCTCAGAAGTATTTGACCCTCCTGTCCAGTCTTCCCCAGCAACCACTAGCAGTGTGGTCCTGTGAAACGTATGCAAAGATTCAAAAGTCAGAGCTGAAAGGGGTCAAAACACAGTGGTGGAAAGTATCAGAAACCGAACAAATTAAAATAAGTCTGCTGTCCTGTACGCAGTCTGCTGTGCCTGCTATCAGGAAAATTCACTGATAGATATGTCCGTATCACAGATTGCCTGGTACCTCTCCTTCGAAGAACCCTTGGTCCCACCTCTTGTCAACCCAATGGCCTTTAATCCTGAAGTTTTGACTATCCAAAATTGTGTGACACATGTGACTATAGATGGCCCAATAATAGCAATTTGGACATTTCTGAGAAAAATGCATACTTCTGCCCATGTTTGATGCTAATTTTTATTCACTGAGAAGCTGTACTTTGGAGAAAGCACTGGGAATTTGTCCCAGAGGAAGGAAAAGAAGGGGTGTTACTATGTCTTCTCTATCAGCTATCACCTCATTTTGCCCCCAGTTCTTAAGGAAAACAGTTTGGACATACTCAGTAGGCTTTGCAGGGCTGGACAGCTCTTACTGACCTAACTGCATCTCTGGGGCAGAGAGGGCCTTCCTGGGACACAGGTTCAAAGAGACTCAGTCATGTCTGTGGATGCATTCTGATGCATTTGAGGAGAAGAACCAGCTGGAGAACGGACTGGGCGAGGGTCAGGCAGGAGAGGATGGCTGTGAGGAGTGCACTGAGCCAGCAGCGCTGCCTAGGCAGGCCTGGAGGTGTGGTGGAGATTTGAGGGCTGTGACCTGGCACAGGACATAGCCTGGGCACCTCAAGGGTCTGGATCAGGGAGTGGGACTGTGAAGAAGCCTGTGACAGAAACATTGTCACTGGCCTGTGAGAATGGCTGACAAGAAGCTTGAAAAGAGAAAAAGTGGGGGGGAAATGGCTGAAATAGGAATTGAGGAGCTAAGGAGATAATGGGATGAGGATGGTCAGAAGGAGTCAGATGAGGGCAGCAGACTGTTAACATCGTACCACGAAATGGAATTTCTGCTCCTTCATTGTGCCTAGGGACACATAGATGGGTAAAGATGCCACAAGCTTTGAGCTTGGCTTGATACCCTGGGCTCTCATGCACATCCTGCAGAGCACTCTCTGCGCAACGCAAGGGAGAAAGAAGCACTTCAGACCCATGAACTGCTAAATTGCAATTCAGTGCAAATGTTGCCCTGAGGCTGCCAAAGCTGAATGCAGAGGAATAAGAAACCTGGATTCAGTCCCAGGCAGGGCATGTTTGGTCTGATGCAAACAAACATGTTTGTATTGATGTGGACCTCAAAACACAGCGGGAAACAAAACCAGTCCCCAAGCACGAGGACATTACCCCACATGATTCAGACCAAGATGTAAGAAATGTCAATGAGGCATTTACAGTGGCAGCTTGGCAAGGCAATAGGACCTCAGAATTACAGCTGTTGGCCATTGCTGCACCTTGCTCTGCACCCATCCTGCTGCAGGCCTCTTGACCTGCTCCTCTGTTTAACTCCGCAGTGTCCCCCATCAAGCTGGACATTTTTCCCCAGAATCCTCAAAGACCGGCTTTGAGGTTTTCTTTTCTTTTGAACTTGTATTTGGAGAGGCATTAAGGTCTTTCATTGTATGATTCCTTTTGATCTGTGCTACTGCGGTGAAGTCTGTACCTGCAAACTTCTTTTTTCGTGTTCTGGGGAGTTAGTTCAGTTTTCCTAACAAGACAGTGTCTTTACAGGTTCAGGATCCTCTTCAGGTTCAGAATAAGGCTAGACATCACTTCTGCATCTCATCTCAAAGATAAGCAATAAAGACAGCTCCATATCTCAGAGAATAATGGTTGTAGTAATAAACTTCAACTTGTCTTCTTTGTTTCTGGTGTTTTCTACCCAGTAGCAGACACCTTTTCAAACTCTCCTCTGCAATTTGTACAACATACAATATGGTGTTATGGCTGCTTCTTAGCCCAAGCTGAAAACTTCATATAACTCAGAACTGTACAACCAAGACTGAGAAAAATTAGAAATCATGAGACATTCACTGTGTCTGCCAAACCTGCTACATGATAAAGCTCACTGTTTTTTTTGCTGCTGTCCCATTTGCTGTGCTGATCTGGCAAAATGTAACCCAGGTGAGGACTTTCTGTCCTACCGCAGACTCCCCACACAGGGCTCTTTTCCTGACTCTGTGTCCCCAAGTCTTTCCCTGTCTGCTCCTTTCCATGTGGCTCCTCCTTTCTGTTACCTCGGATACAAGGTGTGTGCTTGTAGCTACTCTGTTTTTCACCTGCAGGAAAAGTCCAATCTCCAACTATCATTCAGCCTCTGAATTAAGCTTACTTCTTTCTCCACTTCTCTTTCTTTACTCTTTACTTTCTCTTCCCTGTCGTGATCTAAAGAAAAAACGTTGTATTTGGCTTTTGTTTCATAAACAAATAAATGACACACAAAAGAAAAAAGCACAACTATCACTACTTTCACCTTCTCAAGTGAAGCAGCCCCCAACTCCTATACTCTATTGAACGGTAATTGAACCTGGATGGACACTCCTGAAGACAATTTTCTATCATATAGACATCTTTGTCAAAACCAAAATGTATCCAAGGAAGACAACAAGCAAGAAAAATTTTCATTTAGAAGAACATGCAGTGGTTTATCCCGTCCTTATTATTCCTTAGTATGGAATAATGGATATTGTAAAATATTCCATTTTGATAATGTCAAAATATAACGGTTTGACATTTTTGTTGACGATTGTTAAATGAAAAGGTATTGAATTACCAAAGCAAAATCCTTCAAGGATCTTAAAAGAAACATTTTTTTTTAATTCAAATGTATACTTGGAAGGAATTTTAAAGTGTTGGCTCTGCCTTTGGATACAGTTCAATACGAAATGCCAGCCAGTATACACAGCACTCCTCTCCCTTCCTCCAGCCTCCTTGGAATGGAACCGTCATCTCCTTGCTGTTCTGAGTGCCCTCCCATCTGTCATGGAACTCCCTTTACAGGTAGTAGTTACCAAAACTTGCTATTTTTAAAAGTCTTCTTTATGAGCTACCAGTAACATCTTAGGTTGATTTTTGAGTTGACATGGCTGATAAACTTCATCAGCCTCAAACCATATCATAGCTACTGATGGGAAAGTCACCAGCTTGTGCTCAGGAGATACGAAACCAACAAAAAACTGTGTTAGTTCAAATGAAAATACAGAAGCAAATAAAGTTCACATAAGCGCACAGTAGACAAAAAGGCAGTTCTCTGCCTCATTTCCAATTAATTTCCTTTTGAAAAGCAGAATTTAATGAAACTTTCCTAATAAAACACCAGAATGTTTGAACTCATCTACTTTCACCAAGGCCATGTGCACTGATGACACGCTCACTACAGCTTAAAGTTTTGGTTTTGATTTAACGATAGTAATTCCTCATTAAATTTTGTCGAAATGGGATGTGCATTTAAAGCAGACAAGGGTGTTCATGAGGCCTTTTCACTGGATTGACTAAATGTGTTTAAACTCCCGATTCCAGGCAAGCCTTAGCTGTGTTCTGTCACTGATGATGCTGAACTGATATGTAGAAAGGAGATGTTCCCAGGATCCCACAAAGCTGAAACATGAGTGGTTGAAACACATCATTCTCCCACTGCTCTGACACGCGTTCCTCTTCTCGGCTTTCAAATAGAAGCCCGTATAGTAAGATCCTTGTTTACATGCTCCTAAACAAAGAACCTGCTTGTACAACACATCTGAGTGAGAGTATATTTGAGTGTTTTTCATCTATCCTGCAAACACTTACCTGGACCAACAGGCAAGTCAAGCATTGAGGCATTCGTTCAGTTGGTGTCTACCCCCTCACATGGAGTGGTGGAACAGTGGCAACAATTAACTAAGCCAGACTATCAAAGAATAGAATCCAAACCCTATGGAAAATAATAGAACATTTCTGACTTCAGTAGGATTGTGTGAAAAGATCCAAAATGTTATTTTGAGGTTCATAACGGTTTGTGGCTCAGCGGGAAGACATCAGTGTACTCTGAACTTTAAAAAATTAATTTTCCTGCCCAAACATTGTGTATTACTTCTCAGATCAAGACAATATGTTTACAAGTCTGACTGTACGAAGCAAAGTGAACTCGTTAGCTGATGAGATGGAAAGTCTAGAAAGGAGCCACTACTATTGAATTTCTTCTTCATGGGAAAATCAAACAGAGATCATCTTTCAATATTCTCTGCTCCGTGTCACTTTTGAATGGTGTAGAGATGATGTAGGATTTTTCCTTTTTTTTTTTCCTCACAGCCTGTGAGGCCAGTCTGCCTTATGTACTGACTTCACCTTTTAGCCCTGCACAGGTATAAATCACTTCATGAGACACTCACAGACCTGTAACCTCTCCTTCCAACTTCGTCCAAAGTGTTGGTCTCTGACTGACTCTCCTACATTTGCTCACCTGTATCTGCCTTGGCACAGAGGTAGCAGAAAAAGCTGATTATCATAACCAAAAAAAGCATTTCCTCTCCTTTCCACATCAATCATAAAATATCTCATGAGTGACTTGGCAGCTGTCTAGTGAAAATTCCACTGTTCACTTTTTCCAGCTCAGCTACCACAAGTAGAAATTATTCAAACTGAGACTTTGACTCTAGAGGTGCATTGGTGTCAGGGCTGGACCCTCCCCAACTCCTATTCATACTCTGGGAGCCCTGTAAGAGAGCTTAGTCTTTACTGTGCATCCCCTGTAGACTCAAATTATAGGGAGAACATGAACATTTGGTTATTCCTTTCCAAAAACCTGTAGCAGCTTCTATTCCTTTCCACCCCTCCTAGAAACAATCTATCTACCTTAGTTATAACCTGGCCCTCAAACTTTACAGCAGAGAAGATGCATCGCCTGCCGGAACTGTCCACCCCGGATCTTTAGCAGCAGTATCTGGGCCCTGTGACTGCTGTCCTCCAGCAGGGATGCTAGTTATGCCTCTAAAGGGAAAGGTGAAAGGATCATAGTCATCACTACACTCATTTCCACCAGACTTTGGTTCCACTTTCTTTAATGTAGGGTTGTGACAAGACATGAAATACTGGGCAGATGGAAGGTGTATTTCTCTCCGTTGTCCAGCTGTGACTCTCAGAGCACTATAAATTGCTGAAGATGTTGCCTTCATGAATCTTACATCCTTCTCCTTGCTGATGGATGTGAGGATATGTATAATACCCCATTGTCTGCAGTCCTACATGAGACAGGCACTTTCTCTCTACTGTACTTTGGCTGGTTTGTCTCCTCATGTGAGAGTTTATTATATACACTCTCATCACCAGAATAACACTTGTCTATACTCTCTACATTTTTAACTACAGAATTGTTAAAATATTTGGAGCTCTTTTTTTTTGTTTTTGTTTTTCTCATTGGATCTCAAACTTGTGAATCTAACATTTTTGGAGAAAGCTCAGATTGTTAAGGAATCAGCAGGACACATCACCAAGCTACAATAGGTTCACTTTCATGTGGATGCTGTAGCAGGCAAGCCTTCATGGAAAAACTCTGAATGTGAATTTAGCTAGTTTTGGATAAAGACGCCTTTCAGCGTCAATAAACACCATGAATGCAGCCACGGTAGAGTTACAACTTAATGAGATGAGGGGAAGTGCACAGGGTCAGGCCTCATCTCCCGGCCTCTGTCATGCTAATCAGCTGGGCAGCCTGCAGCTGAAAAACTGCTGGAATTTTTATTTGCATTTCATTTAGTTGGAAGGAAATTGACCCAGATGGTCCACAAAGGCAATAGAAGGCTGGCAAGCAGTCTAGTGCTGCACACTTTTCCGAGGGGCTGCACTTGTCCACCCGTCCCTCTTGGAGCCCAAAACATAAAAGATTAAAACAGCGTAAGGGAATTGATTTCATGATTTTTAGATAATTTCCCTAAGATTTCAGAAAAGACCTAAAAAACCTAATTTAATCAGCCAGGAGCTCAATAGTAATTAAAGGGAAGAAAAGCTGAGATAATGAAAGAGGTGGTGGGGATTTTTGCTGTTGCTGGTGGGAACCTTTCTTAATTAGAAAAAGTCTAAAATCTAAATGATGTTAATGACGACAAGCATGAACATTTATTGCAAAGACACTGTATTCTTGGTCAGTTTAGATGATTGATTGCCAAATCTGATAAACTTCCTTAGAAAAAGCTAGAATAATTTGCTACGCATTTGTCCAAGCTGAGTATTTCCATGTGTTTGCTCAAATGAACCATATTGGTGCCACTGTTATTCCTTTGGCCAAAGCTTAGATATTTGCACAAGTGTTGTTTGATTCCACACCATCTGCTCATGGTTTCATCTATTTTGCTTTGAAAGCTGAGTTAAAACTCCAATAAAAATAAGGACACTTCAGATTCCACCCACTTTTTCACTGTATTGTTAGAGATTGTAAGATTTCGGAGCAAGTGCAGCAGCCTCATGGAGGGCCAGCTGATGGCATATCCATTTAATTGGAAGCTATAAAGCGTAACTGTAATCATACTATATAAAGCATTTCCTAAGGGCAAATCTTCAGACAGAAATTGTCATGACGCCCCAGGAGTGCATGAAGCTGGAAGAAATGGCTGGGGATCCTTTATCTTCTAGTAAGGATACCACCGTACCAGTGAAGGTTCTGTCCTTTGCCTCCACCCTTCCCTGGAAGGGCAGAACTGACCGGTCGTCCATTTCTACCAGCATTACTCCAGCCCAGGTGGGGCTTCTGTCTTTGTAGATAGTCAGGTGGCCTCAGTCTGCAGCGTGCCAACCCGTCTGGTGTGGATTGTTATTGAACATGTGCAAACAGCTCTTCTCAGTGAGAGTCCTGGGGTACACCACCGAGGTGACCCAAACATACCACCTGGTCCCTGCTACAATCTAGACAGAGAACTGGTCTTTGTCTTCCAAGGAATTAGTGACTCGGCCATGAGTTAGCTCAAGGATTGTTCCTTCTCATCATTACGACAATCACATTTCAGCTTTGATTTTATAGAGCTTACACAAAGCACTTGACCTCAGTCCTCTACGCAAAGCAGATTGGGATAGTTTCCATTTCCAGCACAACCCAAAGTGCCAAACTGCTCCCAATGTCCCTGATAACATTTCAGTAGCTAAGAAGCAATGGAAGAATGATAGGAGGTCATTAGCTCCTTTTCTTGATCTGGCAGTGGTCTCTTTAGTAACCTAGGGCAATTTATAGGACAAATATTTGTAAGGGAGACAAGATTTATGTGGTTCTGAAGACCAAATAACCAAGATAGAACACCTTGAAATCATACCTGAGAACCATAAGGCCGTATTGTCAGCCACTGTCCACACTGAAGGTAGCTGAAAGAGTTTCGGGCACTGCAAGTCCTGAAATTATCATCTCTGAAGAGATCACTACTTTCCATGTGACTTCCAACACCCCAGCTTGCCCTCCTCTGTAGAAGGGAAGGATGCTGGCTTTTGGGAATGTCTGTCACTCAGAGACTGAGCACACTGCATAGGAGAGGTCTTGACTTGCTTGGAAGAACAAGCTGGTTAACACTTCTCTTTGCACACATCCTCCTATCCACTTAGGACCTGGGAGGTAATAGGACTTGATAGAAAACGTGGAGGCCTGAAGTATTCTGCTGATGTACACTAAACCTTGAAGCACACAAGAAGCTTCTTAAAAATGATTAAAACAGCTCTTCCCAGTGAGACTTCACCACAGGGTGCTCCCCTGGAAGTAGCAGTGGGCTCAGCAGTGTTGCAAAGTGAAAGACTTGAGAAAGATCAGGTCAGACATTCTACATCACTTGGACAAACTTACTCACAGATATTGTTGCTTTTGTCTTCTTGGGAGCCTTCTCAGTGCGGATACAACCCAACTTTGCAGCTGAATAGGGAGTCAGTGCTAGAACTGAAGGAGCAGGCCCTGGTGTACAAGCTACATTTTGACTGGTGCCTGAAATCCAGATGTAAAACCAAAATTGCCTTCTCTTCATACCGGCAAGTCAGAAGAAAAAAAGTCTGAGGTAAAAGCAGAGTTTTTAAATTGTAGCTACACCACTGCTGACCCAGAGCTGTCTCATCTGCGGTATGTGACATGCTCATCACCAAGCTGCCCGTTTCACGTTTCAGTGTTGGATGAAACCAACACTCGCTGTCCGGGGTAGCTGTGGTGTGCACACGGACTGAATTCACTGCCCCTCACGTGAGGGCAGCAGCAGGATGAGTCACACTCATAAGCCCTGAAGGATGCCCACAGCACAGATGATTGGCTGAGCTTGTTCTCTGGCCCATCTTGATCGTGAAGCTCATGCTGAAGGAGTTTGGATGAGCACAGTAGAAATGGAAGATCAAATATGAAAAAAAAAGAAAAAAACAACAAACACCCAAACTGAAAACTATCTGTGAAAAATAGCAATTTCTTTAGAAATCATTCATTATGGTTAAAGAGCCTTGCTATCATGTTGGCACTTTTCAGCAGCTTTGCTAAAAAGTGTTACCAGAACAGAAGCCATAGCTGCTGGAGAAAATTTAAAGATTGATTTCAATTAAGCTAAGATAAAACTAAAAGCTATCAGATAAACGAAACACGGTTCTGGGACTGATGAGTCCAGTTGTCTCTCACTGCAAGACCCTGAACCCTACCTGTTTCTAAGTATGTTTCAAGGCATTTCAGTATCCTTACCACATTTTCCTTAAAGACTGCAATAGCGAATTTGTTGTTTATGCTGGAATCCTGAGAAGGTCTCTGGCAAAATAGGGTATGTTTATTGAAATATCTAGCAAGGAGAGCTACAGAGCTGGACTCTGACTAGCTCTCTCTCCCTGCTCAGCAGTGATCCATGCTGCACCAGGGCCCAGCCTGGGACCTGCACACCTCTGAAGGTGCAGGCAAAACAGCGAGCCCAGTGAGGACAATAATAATGACAGTAAGTCTAGAAGTGTGATATACAGTGAAAGAACTGGAGTTGCTCTAGTGTATGCCAGGGTTTTTCTGATAATATTTTTCAAATATATGGAGACCTGCAGCAAAGAAGGAGCAGAATGCTCTTGGTGCCCGTATGGGACAAGAAATAACATACTGAAGTGCAGTGCAGGGGTTCCCATAAGATACTTGCTAACAGCACGAACAGTGAGGGAATGCAGCTGTGCTGGAGAGGTGTGTGCTGTCCAAACAGCTTGCGGAATACTCCATCTGACAGGTAAGGGTGATCGTGTCTTATGGTGATGGTTTGTACTAAAAGACTGCTGGAAAACCCCTCCAGCCTTATTTTTGTAACCTTTCAGAGTGAATCTACTTTGATGACTTCAGCTCTCTGGATATCTTTGGTTTTATTCTGTAGAGTCACCTTACACCCTATGTAAGGGTGTCTGCAAGGATTCATCTCTCTAGAAGCAAAATAGTGTCAAGTATAGGTCTCTAGTATGTGGATACAACTCAGCTAAATGCATTAGGTTTGCAAATTCTTGTCGTGAGTCTGAATTTGATCTTCGTACACCCGATAGAAAAGGTGTCAAAGAATTAATGAAGGGAAATATTCTCACAAAAGCTAAATGAATTGAACAGAACAAAAATCACGCTACGCAGCTCTGCAGTTTAACTTAAAATTCAACAGAAAGTTAATTCATTAGTAAAGTCACTCAAGCTTGACTAATAACAGTCTGAGCCAGAAAACCTGGTGATTTAAAGTAAACCCTTAGCTGCGTGCATAACTTGATGCATATGATGCCAGCTGCAGAAATTGCCATTTCAAACCTCGCTCTGGGTTGGCACAATGGGAACAAATAGCTCTCAGCTGCAGGTGAAGCCCACCAGACCTTTCTCCTCAATCTTTCTATAGTGTCAGTTCTTCTTTAAAAACAGCCATTAAATTATCGCCATTGTCTTGGGGGAATGGTGATTGATGCCTCTTCTTTTATGCTAACTCAGCTTGTCTCTCTGCTCTAAATGGCCTTGTCTTTGGCATGGATGTTGGTAGTACATCATTAGGTTTTGGTATGCTCGCAGCTCGGCAGACAGGGCTGTCAGACGACGAGGCCGCGCTAACACAACTCTCCTCAACTCTTCAATGCAGAAAGCCACGGGCTCCCACCTGTTGGGGCTCGAGCAGGGCACTTTGCACGGAGTGCCCTCCCCCCGTGAATGTTAAGGTGACAAGGTAAAATAATAGGGCTTTGTGCTCTTGTTGTATCGATTAGGTGTCATCCCAGCTGGCACAGGTGGCCTGGGAGGATGCACACGGGAGAGAGGGAGCTATGGGAACTCCCATGATGGCGGCGGGGAAAAACCCAGCCATTTCAGGTGTTTATGTCAGCATTCAAGTGCTGTTGGTTTGCAGTTGCACTGAAAATGTGAGCTCCCTCTGCGTGTGTTGCTCCACTGCAGAGGATGGTCCGTATTTGCACCCTGCTGATTGCTATTTGTGAAAGTACAGCCGTATATCTTTGGAGAGGGACTGAAAAGAGAAGTGAGCACAAGAAGAAGGAGAAAGCTCTAAAGGTCTGTGAGGACAAAAAGCCTGATCTGCTACACTGGTACAAGCCCCTGGCAAACCCAGAGATACTGCTGGCTATCCCTGCAACCGTGGCCACTATGGTCCTGAGCGCTCTGTGCTGTGCTGGGTTCCCTGGGAAGCACAGAGTGGTTTCAGAGGTGACCCTCGCATTCCTGCAGGCAGAGCAGAGGGTTGGCTGCCGTGGTCAAGAGCAACCTCCCTGCTGCACCACTGTGCTGGCCTGTGCTGGGACTGGGACTGAGCTGGGAATCAGACCTGACAGCACTGCAGTCTCAGAAGAAGGGGGTTAGCAGTCTGAGCTGTGATTCCTGCCCAAGTGAGTTGTTTCACTGTGTCTTCCTACAAAGCAAGAGTAGCTGTGGTATACTCACTAGGTGACTTCTGAGAGCAAATTTCTAAGGAGCTGTGGGGTGTCTTGACAAGGAAATTAGGACGGGTAGGGATGACAAAGGTAGGAGTGTTTGAAGATACTTTTCTTGTGTGAAAATTTTTTCTTCTAAGACTATAAATCTTGCAATAAAAGAGCTAGGTTTTACATTTCTCTGGTCCCATGTGTAGCATCACCGTTCGCCTCACTGGTCCTGTTTCCCCTTTTCCTCCCTTGCCCAATTTGATTGCAAGTTCTTCAAGCAGGGAAAGCTTCTTGCAACATATCTGAATCAGCATATCATGCCTCTAGTGCTGACTGCAGTTTATCAGAACAAAATAAGCCTTGAACGCTTTATTTTTTCTTTTCTGCTCCTCAAACAGCCATAGTTTGAATTAGCTGTAGTCTTCACAGTTCGTAGGCTTCAAACTTCCAAGTAAAGACAGCAAGTACTAAAATAAATAGGACACATCAAAATTGTTATCTAAATGGATAAAAAAGCCTATCACTTACACATCCTACCTGGGGAGTGTATGAGGCTTACCCATGTTTCTATACTTCAAAGATGCATGGCCTGGGCTCAGGGGTTGTTACCCAGGCTCATATTTTTAAGCGGTCTCTGACTCAGGAGGCAGCTTACGGTTGCTGCAGCCACCAGAGCACCTAGTAGGTGTCACATGGACAAAATCTTTCCCACTGTGAACCTGTGCTACCCACAGGATACTATTAGTGAGATTACTATAGTGTTCAAGATATAAAATAACCCTCTATATAGTGCATAATGTCGTTTCCATTTATCTCATTTCACATTCTTTTTCAATTTCTTTTTAAGAAGAAGAGAGATTGAAAATCTTATTTCTCTCATGCATTGACTATTGGGTGCAGCTCAGGTCTCTGCATCACAAGAAGGATGTAGTAAAGTCAGAAGACGCAGAAAAAGGCAATGAAAATGTCTCTGGGGTGAAGCAGACAATTTATGTGGAGAGACTAAAAAGGCTCCTTAGTTTAGAGGACAGAAGGCTGAGGGGTTACGTACAAAGTTCACTAAACCATGAAGGCGATGGATAAGGCAAACTTGGAACTGCTGTTCAGTAAATCCCTTAATGCAAGTGCCACAGAGTGCTCAGGGAAACTCGGGGAGATCGGTTTAGAACAGACACAGATCAGTGCATGGCTGGTAGCAAACATCTGGAAATCACGTCCATGGGAGGCTGCAAAGCTGAATAGTATCAGCAGGTTCCCAATAGGATTAGACACATCTGCGAACAGCAGGCTCTTTAGCTGGTATTCAGGATCTGTGCAGGTACCTCCCACTAACACCCCATCACCTCTGGGGCTGGGGGCTCCCACAGCAAGTGATAAAAATCTTGTGCTCTTCCTCACAGAAGCTCCTACTGCCCACAGTAGAGGACGGGTAGGCAACCTCTGCCCTGACCCACTAGCATGTGTCTCAAGTTCAGCTTCTGCAGTTTTCTTCCCCAACGGGTTCTTGCTCTCCCCAGAGCCCAAAGAAAGCTCTCACTGCAAAGGGACCACCTTGGACTGGCAGGAGAGGGGAGCATGCCATGGACTAGAAGATTCTCACATCTCTCAATGTGGTCCTGGAGTTACTTTTATTCTGCTCTGGTGGTCAGAAACAATACTCCTTCAATAGAAGCACTGTTTTAGAGTGACCCTGTTTACAGCCAACTCCAAACAGCTTTCTGCAAATGTTTTTCCAAATACAAAATAATCAGTCTTCTTTGGTGGCATTCAACTCCTTCTTCATCTCATTCCTTTCCAGAGATGTGAGAGCAATATGGTTTGCTAGGATGTTCATGGACACAGTCTGGCAAACATGTTCCTCCATGAAGAGTCACAGTAGGAGGGATCATCTCGCAAATCTTCAAAGCTCCAGGAACCATCCAATTGGACACTAGAAAAATGTGTCTCTAAGTTACCAGTTATGACCCAGTCACAAAACATAAAAAAAATCTTGGAAATGTGTAAAGCAATAGACAAGGAATCTGCAGACAATCCAAAGACTGCCCAGTGCCGAGCAGAATGCTATGGGGGAATAATTAAGGCAAAAAAAAACCTTCTACAGATAATTTCGCAAACAAGAAAATGTCAAATAAACTAGCTCTGGTCAGGAGCCCTGTTCGAGATTTTGGAATCTTGTTTTTGTACAAAATCGGAATAATAGAAAATAATGGCTCAAAGGGCTGTTTTAGATCTGGTTTGGTGAGTTATTTCCTTAAGTTTGCAATTGCTTCTTTTGAATGAACACTATGCCGTTGGAAGATTTCTGAGAACTACAGAATTCAATCAAAAGTTAAAGAAACCTTCCTTTATACGTCTATTTTTCCAGCCAGCCTTTCTGTAAGATGACATCCTGCCATTAGCCAACACCAAAGACTTTCCATGTGTTGTTTCTGCTTCTTCCTTTCATCTTTGAGGTGATGAGATATATAAAATCATAATTCTGTGAACCTAGAAACAGAAGCAGAGCCTACTCTTTTATAGACCTGCTGCTAGATGAAGCAGGTTTAACCTGCCCTTGGACTTTCTTTTGAACACTTAAACTCATCAGTGATCCCCATATGAGCTGCTGTGTTTACTGAGGTCATTCATTTTATGGATTAGAGCACTAGGTTCGCCCTGGTTCTGCATCAGCTCAGAGCTGGATGAATTCTGCTGGCAGCTCCTGAGAAAGCATTTGAACTTCTTCAAAGCTCCCGAGAGAATTGCTACTCCAAGGAGACTATGAAGAGATAGCTGCATTCAGAGGGGAAGAGGAGAAAGGGTGGGATGGCCAAACTCTGGCTGAGTAGGAATCCAAACACAGCACAGGCTAACGTCTCTCTGCTCATTCGCTTTGCTGTCTTCCCCCTCTTCTCATACTCAGTCTCCCATCTCCACAGGTACCAGCCCCCTCAGCCTTTGAGGTGAGCAGGGACCCTCTCAGTTAGGAGCTGTTATCCCCAGTCCATGGGCCTGTGCCTGGTCTGTGAGAGCCCTGGGAAAGTCAGGTTTCTCCATCAGGTTATCTTGGTTTACTCCTACTGGATTATGGGGGCTCCTGCCCTGTCATCACTGTTCCTCTGTTCTGCTTTGTGTTCACAGGGATGAGCCTTCAGTCACATAACTTAATACCTCTTGGCAGCTGAATCTCACTCCTAATGCCAGTCACAAAAACAATTTGTTTCTGAAAGGTTGTGCCAAATACTTGGATCTTGCATGATAACTTTTATTGACATTATAAAACTGCAGATCTTCTCAAGGCAAGTTGTTTTTGAAGATCTGTGTGGCCTGCCATTTGACTAAAGTTTACTCTCATGTTTGTAATTTATTTTTATTTTACTCCACTCTTTCCATTGTAAATAAGCCATGAACCTCTGCCAGGCAAGCAAGGTGACCAGTCCAATCCAGACTCGCACAATGGCATCCCAGGGGCAAGACAGGGCCCTTGGCGTCTGCTCTCAACCCCATCCCCACAGGGCAGGACCTGCCTCTCTGGCCAACCTGGACTGCCCCTGCCAGTTTACAGTCAGTCTCCCCTTTCTCAAACCCACAACATCAGCTGGGTCAGCCACATGCAGAAACATCTCTGGGTTCATCTTTACTAGGGCTGAATGAAACCTCCAGGTTTCCAGCTGTTTGATGTCTGAGTCCATGTTGAAGACTCATTTGAGACTTAAACCTACGCTTATTCTCTAAAGGCCTAAAGTTTTATGCTGTGTTTCCAGGCAGACTAAACACTAGTTTTAAAATTTGATCTTCAAATGCAGAAGAAGGTTTATTTCTTGATACAGTAAAAGCTGATCCCTTCTTTTTCCCTGATAGTGCAGTTGACCCCGAGCATGTAAAGAGTCTAATGTAAAGCAAGAAACCTCATCCCCGCCTGTCTGCGTGCTAAAGAGATTTAAATATTATTTATCTACCCCTGAACTTTGCTATGCCCTGTTGAATGGATGACTTGGGGCAAGAAAAAATGGCCAGTGGGACTGTCTGCAAGCTTCAACTTTTTTTGTCCTCATTTAAGAGAGGGAAGGCTCTGATGAATTCCTTCAAAGCTCTTGAAAAAACTGGACAAAACTGCCACTCCAGCTATAGCCCACACTTCAAATGGACGTGAGATGGCCTTTTCTGCATGTTACATAGTTCAAGGAGGCAGTGAAGTGCTCAGTGGAAGATTTTGTATGGGAACTTTAACTTCCCATTCCATTTGACTTTTGGTCTTTAAAATACAGGTCAAATCAATGAATTTAATGAAGGCCGTCTAACACAAAGGCTTTGCCTTGCATTTTGACCTAGATAAAGGAGAGTCAGTCCAGGTCAAAAGGCTTTAGCAGCACTTTAAGTGGTTAGTACACAAATGTGACAGAGTGTTTAGACTCTCGGAGACTTGCAAGACTCAGTGACAAGCCGTTAAAAGTATTTGAAATAGCTGCTTGAATGAACTTTGATAAGGTACCGCTATTGTCTTCCATTGTCTCTTTCTTTTCATACCAAAACACCCCCAAAAGAACAAGAGTCAATGAATATATAATGCAGTCCCACTTTTACTGGATTTGGGGCTTCTTTTGGCCCTTTGGACTTTTTTTTGTGAACGGTTTATGCCATTTTCATTCATTTCCTCACATTAAGCCTTTCTCAGAAGCCAGTGATTAATGTGACTTGTCAGTAACAGCTTTTAAAGTGCAATGATACTTTCAGAAGCTATAACATGTCAATCGAATCTAAGATTAAGAACAAATTAAGAATAAATTTACCCTTAGTGAACCTTCTTGAGAGATGGAGCTACGGTATGTGAAGGTGGTAGTGGCACTTTCCAGCTCCTACCTCACAGATCCAGCCATCTGAGGCAAAGCTAGCTCAGAGCAGCAGATCTGTATGTTAAATTCTGGATTCATACCCTTCCTCTCACTGGGATTAAACAGCTTGGTGACACCATCAGGCACTTAACACATGTTCATATAGTCTATGCAGGCATCTAAATTAGGTGTTTGAAATCAGCTTGTTGGTAAAGGTGAGTTTCTATCATCAAAAATAAGTATATTTTAATGGTGGAAAGTGTACTGTCAGAAAGCACAGGATCCGCCAGATCTGCCAGAAAGCAAATCTCCATTTAAATACGTAATTATTCTTCATTACCAGAAAGCATTTGTCCAAGGAAAACTGGTAAAATGTGTAACAGTTCATTATGCAGAACCAAATTTGTCTAGAAAGACCAAAATCCTAGTTAATTTGTGCAAGGCAGAAAGGTTCAGTTTTGTTTTGCTTTTCAATTTTGTTGTAAAAAGTCTGCTTCTTGAAAGCTTTCCAGGCCAGAGATCAGGTTCCCCCTTTATAATGGGAGCTATTAATGCCTGAAATGGGCCACTCTAAAGAACCACATGTCTGTTTCACATGGTTTGATAGCTCCAAGATTTTGCTCACTGTGCTTTTGGGACTTTTCTCAGTATTCTCTATAGTGAGATTTTTATTGTATTTTACTCTTTTGTCTGGTTTTTGTGTTAGAAATTTTTCCCTTATTCATTGACCAGCAACTTTCTGTCACCCATCTTTGACTTTTCTTCTTACATCTGCATTAAAGCTGTCATTTACTTCTGCTTTTTCCCCTCTCTCCATATTTGACAGCAAAAGCCTTCATCAGCTTTTATCCCTTTTTGTTCACATTATGACATAACCTGCGCAAAGTGGCACAGCTCCCCAATTCTTGTATATAAAATTTGCAACATTTTTTGAGACGGGTCAATGCCCATTTTTGGGATCCTTTTCTTTATCTGAGTACCGTGTTAAAACTTTTTGCAGATGTGAGCTATTCAGGAGCAGCCTGCGGCTGCATGCAGAGATGAGGAAAAGAAGAAAAGGCCTTCCTATTTTGTGATTGCCATAGTAACTCAAACATTGCCAGGGTGTTTGTCGGTTTGGTAGGGCACAGCCAGGGAATTTTATTTCCTGTGCAATCAAGCCCTCTACTGGAGATCATGGCTTGTATGACATAGGGTTACAGAGAGGACAGTGGGCTTGTTAGGCCTGGGATTAAGCATTTCACTTTAAAATAATACCCATTTGTATCCATTTTGTTCAACATAACAACAGCTGCTGGCCTTGGGATGACAGGCTTGCCTTTTTAACCAAAGTCTCGTATGACATTTATGAATGAGACAGACTCCATTCATTTTCACTTTTGAGTTCACACTGGTTGTTTGATTCTTTCTTTCTTTAACCATGTGGTCGTAGTCAACATTGTTCCTGCAATTACATTCGTGGTTTATGAGAGGGCAAAATCTAGCCTTATTCAGGATGTCAAATTGTCACTTTCATTTGGGACGAAACAGGTTAAAAAAGAAAGCGGAAAGACATGAAGTAAGCATTTTATTTCAGCATAGTGGAAGCTTTTTATTAAACCAATGATAGAGGTGGAGAAAGAAACCTTCAGGTGTAGGAGATTTTCTTCAGATCTGTACAGGAGCTGCAGACTTCAGGCAGAAAAGGTTTCTGTCTCTTTTCTGGGTCAGCAGAAGGACTTGTTGCTCCAAGAACTTCCCATGTTTCCAGACTGTGATAGACACTACTACTCCCTGCACACCGTGCTTTGCATGCACCCGCCCAGGCCACTCCTTATCCACAGCTGCTGCTACTCCAAAGCATCTCAGCTTTCACCTGACCGTGACTTAACTGAGAGGTGACAGCTCCACCGACCTCGTCTCCCAGCCACCTTCTGCAATGGGTCCCAAGAGAGGACTGCAGACAGAAGCGCTGGTGCAGACATGGAGAAGAAGATAGCAGATTTTGGAGAGACTCCTTCAATGTATTGATTTCAAAGGGAGTTCAGTTTTCTGCTACTTCGCGGTCATGGTTTCTGCTAACTTCAGGGCTGTAGGAAAAGGACTGACCCACCTGAGAAATTCTGATGAATTCTCAGTTGTAGCTTTTGTTCCTCATTCCTTCATTCCCCCAAAAGAGCTTGTTGTATTGGTCTGCATTTGTAACCTGACGCAAGGTAAAAAGTGAGGACCTCATTGATCCTGGCAGCAAATTTTCCACCCAGAGAATGCAGGGGAGCTCTGCAGCTAAAGGCCTTGTGGTCTTTGGCCCAGGTGAGCCTTCATGCTGCTGTTAGGTAAGCACAGGACATTCCCATTTCAGGGAGCGATGGCTCTTGTACCTGAGGTAATGCAAAGGAGCAAGGTCAGGGTGAATCAGGGCTGCCCTGAAGTCTTCAAGGAACTTGGGACATGGACACAAGTTCCATGTTTCCACCAGCTCCTCTCCTGACTTTCCTGCTCCTGCAGCAGGGCTTTGAGAGACCCACAAAATTATCTTGAGACATCTCTCCAGCCTAGGACTCTGCATTCACTGAAGAATTCCAGTTCCATTTAAATATCAGCCAAAGTACTTTACAATCTGGCACACTGGGAAAGCTATAAGGGAAGGCTTCCTTCTGTAAAGCTATGAGGTGAAATTTGGCTTTCCTTTTCCTTGAGATATTTCCTAGAGGAGACAGTCACCCTGACCTTCCTCCCTCACTGAAGCTCATATTTATGAGCTTCCCTGACCCAGGACAGCAGCACGAAGCAGTTCGGTGCAGGTGACCTTCGGCAGTGCCTTGCAGCTGCCTGCAGAAAAAGCAAGATGGGGTGGGAGAAGGGAGAGTGCTCTTGGTGACACCAGCACAGCGAGCTCGGCATCAGATCCCACCTGAAGGAGAGAAGCTGCCTTACACCATGTCAGATCATTAAAAAAGCTCCTGCCCGCCTCCCCTCCTCCCTTCCTTCCCTCTTACTCTCTTCCCTTCTCTCCCTCCTCTTTTCCCTCTCTCCCCCTCTCCCTCCCTCCCGCACAGTGAGGTTCAAATTTTTCGTTCCTGAATCATAAGACAGGTTCCAAACTAGATAGGATCTGAAAGCTTCCTTCAGTGCTGGTGACTGAGAGAACAAAGAGGAAAACCACTTTGACGACACCAGAGCGGCTGCAGTCTGACTTAGACAGATGAAGTATTGGGAAACTTTTCATTCATTGTACACTCCACCTTGTGAACCTGGCATGTGTGCACACTAGACCTTCCTTAACCCCGCATCCTACTATCTTCAGGATCCAAATCCTGGCTTCCCGGTAAGAAAAAGAGGAAAAGTCGATGAAGACTGCAGTTATTTTTCTGCCTACTTTAGAAATGAAATAAAATTACTTGGTTTCACACAGACACTGAAGCAATGATATAATACTCAAAAGCATCATTAACCAAAGGTGGTGGTTCAAGGAGGGATTTTTCCTGCAAGTGCCACGTTGTTAATTGATTTTGAATTTGGCTTGTTTTGCTTTTCCATTCCAGACTGGCTTCACAGCTGTGAGATTGGTGGGCATGTCACATACTGCCACATGGATCCGCCTTAACCAGGCTGGAATGTGACCGCGGCCATGACCTATCTGAGCTGTTTGACCATGGAAATGCCTGGTGTTGCCCACCAGCCCACAGTTTCTGCCATTACTTACCCAGCCAAGCCCCAGGAAAGGCAGTGCCCTGTGCCACCTCACACACAGTTCCAAGTCACACCACTAAGAACCAGAATGGAGATTAGGATCACTGGCCACTGGGAAAAATTTCTTTGGCCGCATTTATTGCATAATCAACCTTTTGTCTCCTCTTAGAAATAAATGAATTGAGCTGATGTAGAATGAAGAAGAAAATAATGTACATTAGGATGATGGAGTGGCTGATTTCATAAGGCTCTATTTTTCATGAACTACCTACTTTCAGATTGGAAAGGTTAAGATTAATATTCAGCTATCCCCCTGAAGCAAACAGGATTTAGCCCATTGAAACTTCTTTAAATATGCTTAAGGACCTGGATCCAGATCACTCAGTCCACAGTATCTTACAAGCCTGAACATGCACATGACCCATTAACCTATGGAAGATCTTCATCAAGGCCAGCTTTCCTCTGTACCAGCCCACTCCACTTTCTGCACTGAGGTGCAAAAGCTAATGTGGAGACTCCCGAAGAGGCCGCCCAACATGTGCACCTCTCCTGATGTGCTGCTGCCCACCTGGTGGGTGGGCTGGATGCGGCTGCAGTCCATGACCTGCCCTCTTAGTGCCCACGGCTGCACAAACCAATACTGTAACCACTTGTAACTAATGACATCACACACAATAAGGCAGGAACATCTGGAAATACCACCTCTTTTACTCAGAGCGAGATCTGTCTATACTAAAACCCCAATTCTGCCCCGAGATCAATCCAGTGATCTCAAAAAGGCTCGTTTCTTCCCAGAGGAAGACTTTCCTCATTAACACAAAGCTGTCTACATTTTGTGCTCTTGTGGCCTCTCTATTTTGCCAGAAAATCAGATTTCCCATTTCATCTCTTTCCTCCCCCCAAGGCAAAGAAACAATCCCATTGAGAGAGCCACCATTAGTAAAATAAACTTCTTTATGCTACCATAGTTGATGATCATAGTATTCTTTAAGTGTTTTCCCATTTCCACTACAGGAATTCTTCTTGTCCCATTAGAGCAGTAAAATAATAAATTTTATTATTAAAAAAATATTAGGGAGTTGGCAGGCTTTTATGGTATCCATCATCTACAAACAGTGAAATCAGTCACACTGTTACCAATGGCAGCTGAACCAATAACAAATCATCACAATGTGATGCTTGGAGATACTCATAACTCCTTGGAGATATTCAGAAGTCTTCTGGATATGGTCCTGGTCAACAAGGTTTAGGTGGCCCTGCTTGAGCAGGTGGTTTGGACCAGCTGACCTCTAGTGATGCCTTCCAACTTCAGCTCCTCTGTGATGCTAGGTTGAATGCCGAATGTTATAATATTGCTAAAAACTCTTTATGATATTAATAAACCACTGTAAACAGTCTTCAGAAATGAAAAATCAGCAAAGGATGTTGAACTTTAAGGATAAAAGAGACTACGAAAGAGCTTCACTTCAAACTTGCACCGGCATAAATTCACAGTAACACTTTGGTTTATGGATTTGCGCAGATGTAAAAAAGGAATCCAGTCCAAGTCCCATAGTTCTGAAATAAGGTGTCCTAAAGGTCAGCTAAATACAGCGAAGCATTACAAACCATTGTGGTGGAAAACTTCACTTGGAAGCCATTTCACACCTTGCCTACTTACATTATTTGCAGAAGAATTTAACTGCTTTTCTTCCCACAAGGCGCTTCATTTGTAAGTTAAGCAAGCAATTCAAAAGCCCAAGCAATTCAAAATATTGTATCTGTATGCAGCTGTTTCCATCATGGTCAGACCTATAAACACAGCTCTGGTTTGGCGGGATCATGGTCTTTCATACAAGTGAGTTATGATTCACTGGGCAGCAACTTTGCCCTTCTTACTGCATAGGAATTAGGATGGTAGGGGTATACATTTAGCTTTAGGTTAGAAATATTAAAATTCAGGGAGTGGTGACCTCTGAAATAGAGAGGTAATATGCCTTTTATATAAATTCCCAAATTTACTCTCCCAAATTTACTTACATAAAATACCTACTCAATTCCAGAATCAAATGATAGAAAAAACTTACTGAAATAACACATGATGTAATCTGGTTGTAGGGAGGCCACTGATGCGTCTCAGAGCTCGTTTTCAAGGTGTGCACATCTTCTTCACTACAGTTGTCACATTAAGGCTGTTATGTAACAGCTAAAATACACCTCTGAACAGGGAAAATCAGTAGACTGCTATTGCAGCTCAGATATTTTGAACTTAGCAGAGCTGAGAAGCTACTTCCATGTTTTTATCCTTTGCAGAGGGAAGCTTGCCATGGGATTTAACCAAACCTCAGTACAATTCTTCACTGTGTTTTTGCCTCACCAGGTACTTTAACGTGATATAAGCACAAAGAAAGCCAAATAAAACCTGCAGGCCATGCCTCCTAAGTAAGGTACATAGTGTACAGCTCCATTGCCATGGCTGATGAAAAAGGATGCACAGACCAGATGCCTAATGGCACAGGAGAGAGGAAAAGAGCCTGTGCTAGCCATGGCACGGCTGTAGTTGGCTCTGGCCTTGGAAGGGTTAAAAGCTTTGTGGTGAGGTAGGACAAACTTCACTTAAACTCAATTCTGTGGCCAGTCCGATTGTTTTGACACCTGCACTATGTGAGGGATGGCATGGTCTCCTTTGTGGTGCATAATGACACATCTTCATTATTGTTCTAATACTCTGAAAAAAAAAAAAAATCCCTAATCTTTCTGTGGTGCCAGTGACTGTAACAATGCCGGGACGTTTTATTTTCCTCCTTGCTCTCTCTTTCCCTTAACCCGCTATTGTTGCCATAGCCACGATGGTGCAGTACTGCTGGTTCGGGGAAGTTTCTGTACTGTACCGCCCTGAGCTTATTGTTTAAATCTGTATTATTCAACTGTTCTGAAGATTTACATTTTTAATGGCTCATTTATGTAATCCCATAAATAAAGTAGCAGAAAAGCATCCCACACAAATGAGTGAATTGGGGTTTGAAAAAAGCTGCTGAAGCAGGTCACTCAGGGTCTCAGCTGCGGGGCCTTGATTGGTATCAGCGATATAACCACTGTGGCAATGGACTTAAGACCACCCAGTCAGCCCCAAAATGGTGCATTACCAGGGAATAGTGGAATGGTGCTATAGTTCAATCTCCCCTATTTAACAGGGAGCAGAGTTCTGCTGCAAAAACCATTTCAGCCTCAGACTCATTTACCTTATTGCTTTGACAGCTGCACCTCTCCCGCCTTAAAGTTTAGATGATTAGCTTTTCCCTCCTTGCAGCTGATGGCAATAGGTTTTTTTTTTCTTAGCCAGTATATTGCTGAAGGCTGATAAATTCCCTCTGAAGAGCCTGTGAATTCAAGCACCTGTCTGAAGAATTTGTTTTACAAACTCAGCACTGAGATGGAGATACATTCTAACAATTCTAAGCTTCTGCCTGGTGCTACCCTTGCTGGCTCCCTCCCCACACACAAATCCTTCATGAACAGTAAACCCTTTGAGCAGGGCAAGTCCATTCTATTAGTCGTGCTAATGAAAAGATGGGGAACATATTTTGTTTCCAGTCAGTTCTCACCCCTCAAAGTTGATTTTTGGTTGTTAACTCGTAGAGCAGCCTCAGGACTGCTGCACATTTGGGGTACTCTGCCTTGGGGCATCCACTGCAGCTCCCGAAGCATCCTGCTCTCCAGGACAGGTACCAGCAGACGGCTGCATGGCTGACACCTTGCACCCTTATGCTACTTGGCTGAGCCAGCAGGAGAAAGCCACCTAACCCCAGGCTTGTGACCCTGGCATGGCTTTGGATCCACCAGCAAGCCCCACCACAGAGGGTGCCAGGCTCAGCGCAGACAGCTTGCCTGGGGCTGCCCCACTTAAGGTACTGCAGCCAGGAAGATGTGAGGTGGCATTCCTGAGGCTGAAGGATGAACTGGTGTAACTGCGGAGAGCTGGTCCTCAGCACGTGCCATCATCACCTGGACAGCCTGGGCTTCAGGGGAGCTCAGGTCACAGCAAGACAGGGTGGCTGGGGCAGGGGGACAAGCCTGACAAATGGACATAGGACTGGCACTCCTCTTCACCCCAAGAGCTCTTCTGGGGATCCCAGTGCGCAGCACATTTGGAGAGCAGTTTGCTTTCCTATCCCCTCCAGGTAGACACTCCTGCAGCTGCAGCAGGGAAGCTCGGCAGAGGCACAAGATGAGACCCTGCCATGGTGAGCACCTATCCTAAGGGCCTGCCATTGCCCACCTCCCAAACGGTACCGACAGGTAACAGTGGGCACCATCCTTCCCCTGGCAGCCAGGCCCGGTCCTCACCGCACTGCTCCCACACATTCCCTCCTCCAGGAGAGCTGTGGGAGCGCATGGCTGTGAAGACAATGCCATCCATCCTCCTGGGTCTTCCCAAGGCTGTCAGGACAAGTGCCAGCTGAGGCACCAGCTGGAGGACAGACAAGTACCACACAGTGAGAGCTGGAGTGATGCGACCTTGTGTCCTGCACCCCATCCGCAATACCTGCTCTGCTGTTACTGAGACACACCAACGCTTCCCTCCCCACGCACAAGTATTTCAGATGCAAAGAACATGGTGTTTTCCCCTAATTCCAAAGCAAAGCAGCTCTTCACAGAGGTGTATTCCTGCAGGAAGCTCTGCTGGCAGATAAACTGCAGCGATCCACAGGCGAGGGGCAGCCGGACAATAGCCCTTCCTCAGTTTACCTGCTGGATCTTGTTCTGCCTGGCTGCATGGAGCGGAGTCAAAGGAAGTTGCCCGGAGGCAGGGAGCAGGCAGCGAAACAAAGGCAGGGAGAATACCAGCCAGCCCAAAGGAACAGTGGGGAAGCTGGTAATTGGGCCGTGTGTGTTTGGCTTTCGCCAGGCTAGCAGGTTTGTTTTTCCCAGGCTGGAGCGTAGACTGAAAGAGACACAAAATTATTAAAGAACTCAACCCAGAAAGGAGAAAAAAAGGAAAAAAAATGCTAGCAGCAGTGTCTGGAGGTGAATCTCAAGTAATGGGAGTGCAGTGGGGGCTCTCTGTTCCTTTGCAAGGACATAGATGGCCTGGGAAATTATTTTCAATGGGCAAAAAAAAATGAAGTTTAGATAAAATTCATTCCAGTTGACTTTTATTGCTAGTTTAACTCATTTCTTAGGCAGCTGGGAGCTTACTGAGCAGGATGCAATAGGTCCTGCTACAGAAAGGTAGAGCTGTGCCTTCCTGGTCCCTTTCTTGTTGCAAGACGTTTCCTGCAGAGATCCAAGTCTAAACGAGAGCTGTCGATGAGGCAGACCCAGAGCCACCCTCAGGGGTTCCCCCACAGTGCGGCTGATCCTCAGTCCTTTTGACAAGCAGACACTGCAAAGAGCTGTACATCTACCTGCAGGTCTGTGGCACTTCTGGCAGGCAGGATGCGTGCAGGAGCTCAGCACAGCAGAACTTCCCTGATTCACACCAGATGAGGGTTCCCTCTGACACAGTACCAGCCACTTAGCTAGGAGCCTCTGCTTTCTCACAGATTTATTCAATCAGACTGGACTCAGGTGCTTGACATGAAGGAGGTCTTTCCAGCAGCCATGCCCCACCCAGCACCTTGCTGGAGTCCCCAGGGAGGGAGGTGGAGAGCCAGAGCATGGGAAATTTCACCTGCCTCTCCTTGGGGCATCCCCCAACTTAGTAAATAGACACTAGGAGAGAAAGAAGGGAGTAACACTCAAACTTTTCTTGACAAAACACATTCTGCTCTCCAGGGACTTAACAAGTGCCTTCTCTGCACGGAGGGGTTCAGAGAGGTACTGGCCACCCAGCACCGCCTGGAGGAACAGTGTCTGCTAATAAGGTAGGTAAACTGTATTTGAATATAATATACAGAATTAAGACAAGGTAACAGCCCATGTAGGGCCTTGGTTTTCCTTCATGTGTTATACTCCTTTATTAATACTCTTATTATAGAACTTAAAGAACA
Organism: Cnemophilus loriae; assembly: GCA_013397755.1. Lineage (NCBI taxonomy): Eukaryota > Metazoa > Chordata > Aves > Passeriformes > Corvidae > Cnemophilus > Cnemophilus loriae. The sequence goes on from VZTF01006013.1 coordinate 56,505, forward strand.
GTTCATTACCAGCAACTGCCAGCTGTTGCTGGTCCTGATGGATTAGCTGCTTGTTGGCATTTTTCTTCGAGAAATTTTAAATGACTAGCATTAGGCAAACTTTCATCCCTCATGTGGTGCTTTAAAAGACACAGGCAATTCCTTTCCAGGAAAAGCTGGAGAATTCAGAAGACGGAGTCTCAAGCAGAGCAGAATGCCTACTCATGTTTCCTGAAACCAGACTTTGGTTGTATTTACATGATTGATACTGAGATATCACTCGATTGATATTGAGTGTCATATTGGTGCTGCAGCACTTTCTGCAGGCAAAATTTATAAGGCTTTCTTTTAATCAGAGCTATGTGCTCTTTAACATTTACTCTTGATTATTTCCTATTGACAGTCACTAAAACAAAGTGTGTATTAATGCAGACAGGAGTTTCATTCATAGATGGTGAGCTACAACAGGATTATTTGCAAGTGCAAAGATCACTCACATGAATAAAGATTTGGTAGATCAGTGACTCCACTGGTAAAATGACTAAAATCCTTTTCCAAACACAATCCAGATATGTTTTTTTTCGCTATTTATCCAAGCAAGTCTGCTTTTGTGTTGTTCCAGCTTAATTAACTGACAGCACATAATTACAGTGAGAGCTTCGACGGGACAGGAGAGGAAACATGCTTCTTGGTGATCAACTTGCAGCCACAACAAAAAAAACCCCAAACCAGTTCTGTGCAGGAAAAGCAACCCCCTCCTGCTACATTATTCCATTGATCTACAAACATTTACATCTCCTTTGTTAACTAGTTTTCTGTAGAAATTTCATGATCACTAAGGAACACAACCGCACCTCAAGAAACTTCTGGTTTAGAGTGATCCCGTCTAAAAAAGAGGGTGTGTTTTCGCCTTTAAGTCATATTATACATGAAATCTGTTGGGCTTTTCTTGGACGTTCATGATTCATTGAAAATAATTCAAATTGGATTTACAAAAGAGAAGAGGCTGTACAATGAATGTAAGAACTGCATGTTACTATCTCTCTGACAGTCAAAACTAACAAAAGCATTTCATGAAGCCTACATAAAATGTTTTCTCCTCTTTCACATTGTTCTGTGATCTATATTCAGCACCAGATTGATGAAAATGAACATTTGAAGGATTTCTATCCAACATAATAATAGTCTAATGAACAAATTGTTCTGGCTATGGCAAGAGAATAGTCTCACCTGAATAAATTTTATCCACATAATGTGCACTGAAACTAAACACAGACAACATTGCTAGCTCACAGATTAACAAGGAACACCTGTGAAATACAACTGCAGCAACACTAAGGTAAGGTGCATTCCCTTCCCACGGGCGTAACTAGGGAAGCTGAGACCAAGAACATACTATTTATTTATGAATTTATTTAAGGACGAGGCACTTTTACAAGTAAAAAGTGCACAGCCTTTAGTAACACATTTGGAAAAGTCATGTCCAAGTCTTAATTTTCAGGGTTAAGTCCTATCTTTCAGACGCCTTATAAACATGATGCTGGTGCTGCACAATATGAGCAACTGCAGAGAAAATACAAACTTGGCTTTGTGCACCCAAGTTCTTCTTTAAAAAGTAATCACTGTGCTCCCTTCCAAGTTTACCCACTCTGTGATTCTATAAAGAGTTGCCTTAAGAACAGTTAATGAGCAGCAGAGGATTTTGTTTTTATTAAGTACGCTAATGAAAGACAGCATTAGAAGATGGAATTAACCAATGCAAGATTAATAATTCATGTATATTCTGTAAGTAAGAAAAAAGTGGAATAAAATCTGAACCTACCACCACCACCACCGATGAAAAGCTTTCTCCAGTTATCAGTGCAGGTCATGTCAGATCCTTTAGTTGAACATTTCCAGTATGCAAGCATCATCAGCAATCCAGACTAATTTCAAGAGCATGCTCTAATCAGTTTCTGTACCTGAAAGCCTGGCACAAATGAATATAGCATCAACAACCGCCCTTATCCCAAAGTGGTGTTTGAAGACCTAAGAGTTGAAAGCTCTCAGCACAGCATATACCAGCACAAGCCAGACCAGCAAGAATTCACAAAAATTTGTTCTGTGGAACATCTCCATTCCAAACCCTGACCAATGGTGAGATGAATTCCCTGCTTCAAAGTCACATCCATCCAGCACTGTCACTGCAGCAGAACCCAGCCAGTATTATAGCTGCTGTCCTTCCAAAAAGGATTATTAAGGAGTACACAACCAGCGATCAGCAAAATTAGGACTGTAAATACCATCTGTTTATTTAAACCAAAGACAGTCCTTATATTCTCCAAAGATACTACTTCTTTATTGATCCCACTTAAATAATTGTAGATTTTCTGAAAGGCTCAGAGTTCCATTTCAGTGCTGTGCATCTTGCAGGGAAATAGAGGACCTGTGCATAACTCCTCTGAGGAAATGTCGAAGTATCCCACCTTATCGGATATGCTGACCGTGGCAGTCTCCAGAGCGCTCAACGCCAGTATAACTACCTTCCCACTACTCAGAAGAGCAATTCCCAGCCCACGCACCAAAATCGAGCCAGAGCAGACGTCCACTTCGGTCCTCCCATGTGGCAGCTGACACGAGCTCTCCGAGAGGCAGGTAAGTGCAGAGAGGCGAGGCGCTCACACGCCTATAGGTGGCACTCTTGCTCTGACTCAACACGGAAGGGCCACGAAGCCCCGGTCCTCCCGCCCCTTGGAGGAGAGAGGCACATCTCAGTTAAGAAACCCATTAAAAGCATTAATTCCACAGGGCACTTTCAATGAACATTTTCGATTTTATTGTCAACACACTCAAAAACAAACCTATGTTGAAAACAATTATTTCTGAGAACAGTAAAATACAAAATATTTCACACAGAAGTTTGTTATTGTAACACAAACAGACGTGAGACATAGAATATGACGATGTGTATCATTTGTGCTCACAGTCACAAGTTTAAGAACTGTATCACTACAAAATTGTCACACAGGCTTGGAAAGTGAGCATTTGACTGTTTAAGCATCACCTCTGCATTTCTAGTATTACATATTTACTTGGAAACTTTCCAGCAGTAGACAGGAAACAGGAAAATTTTGTCTTCAGGGTTTGTTTTGAAAGCACCGTGACAACAGACTGCTCAAACTACTTCCTTGCAGAGGGAAGTCTAAACAGAGACAATTATTGCAGTTGCAGCTTTTTAGGGGTAATGTTTATTGTTATCTATGATAGGTTTGTGAATACACATTAACAAGCAAAATCAGTATTTCCTGGCAGTCCCTCCTGGAAAGCAAACCCAGCATTGCCCATTTTAAATCTGTTCTTTTTATATTAAAGAAAGCAATCTTATATTCTACACAAAATGCATATGCGTGGCCAGGCACTGGCCAGCTTTCTCTTCTTCTAGATTCTAACCCAAATAAGCAAAACTTCTTTATTGGTTAGCAGCAAAGAAGTTCTGCCAACTTCACGCAATAAATAGAATTCTGCTTAATTTAAATTTATTTCCAAAAGAGTGACATGACTAAATGATTTGTATTAGACAGTGACACACGTCTAACACTCCACCACTAAGACCCTAAGCTTAGTCAGAAGGGAGAGAGGAATGGAGTAAAGGGAATGTCTGTTCTAAAACAACTGGAAGTTTTATGCTGTACTTTGCTTTTCTCTTAAAGGTCCCAAAGAAAAGTTTCTAAAGCTACCTCAAGGTTACTTCTCACACAGGCAACTTGGTTCAAAACTCAAGTTTGAACATCAACTCTTCCTGAAAAACTGAGACACCCCTGCTTTCCTATACTTAAAGACATTCCTGACCTGTAACAACACATACTTGTCAATCTCCTCTTCTCATCGCTTGCTTGATCGCTTTTCATGTTTATCCTTTGTGTGCTGGTTCCTGCTCTGGTGCCTTGGAGGAGAGTAGCTGACTCTCCTTCTGGACTGAAAGCTGGGTGTATATGGGTGAATTCTGCGTTTCTTTGGTTTTTCTTCTTTCCTGCTTTTGTTTGGCTCAGACTCGTTATTGTCTTCCTTTTGCTCACGTTCTTGGTCTTGTTCTTTTTGAGATGGCAACGTGTTTTTGATGGTATTTATAAGAAATCTTTTATTTGTACCAGCAAGAGGACATTTCAACCTGTAAAGACATTTAAAAGTGATCAAAAGACAAGGTAAAAACTTCCCAAAACAAGTCTGAGATTTTAACTTCAGTGATTTTAAGACAGGTTTGTGATTTTGGCTTTCCTTGCATGCCACCTAGTGTAAACTCTCAGTACAGAAAAGTAAGTTTCAGATCATGTCCATTCTCCTTTTGTCTTACTCTTTATGAGAAGAAGATCATCTTACTTCAACATAGTGAAAATCCACATGATTTTCACAAGGTAGTGTGTGCAGAGGGAAGCAAAGGATGACAATATATTTTAAGGTTCATGGTGCCTAACTTAGGTATTCAAAAATCAAACATTTAGTAATATATTCTAAGCCAAAATGGAATGGTTTACAGAGATCATGATCTTCTAAAGTCAGTATTATCTAGTGAACTGTGATATTTAGAAGGTAAGGTACACATGTATGAAGAACTCAAATAGCTGTAGCATAAAAATATACATGAGACATGCCAATTTAAACTTATACTTAGCAACCACCAAAGCATTTTATTTCTTTTTCTAAACAGTAAAGATACTTATCAACTATTTTCCGGTTTTTTGACTTTCTCCTCTCACAGCTTAACACTTCTGCACATAATTTACCAGCCAGTTTTGGTAAACAAATATCGTAAATTTCATTTATCTTGTTGGTATCAGCTGCACTCTACTTATTCCCAATTTATCACCTCTTAAAGAATGGAATAAGAAAAAACAAGTTTGAATATGTTCCTAAAGGAAGCAGAAATCACTCTGAAGACTTTGTTTATATTTGGAGCCACTGTGGTGTTTGTCTTCACAACATTTTTGAGACAAGTTAAGGGATTTCTTTTGAAAAATTAGAGCTGTTAGAGATCACAGACACTTACTAAATCAACCACAGTGACAGAATCCTAACACCACAATGTTAAGATCATCTATTCTACTTGCACATTTTGTGTAAGTGCAGAAACTATACCCTAACTATTCAAAAACCTTTGACACCTCTGAACAATCACAGCTATCAGAACAACAAGCAAACTGCAACAAAGATCACATGTGACTATTTAGCATACTTAATGACTTAACTGGACATGGAATTTACCATGGTGTTTTGCTTCATGTCTGCCTACTAAGCATTCCTGGTAATTATTCTTGTACTAAATCCTTGAAGAACTTAGGAGAGCAATTTTATAAGTATATACCCACACTGTTTTATTTCCACTAGGTATTTTCTGACACATTTCTATTGCATAGAATTTTAGAATTTTCTAAACTTTCCTCATATAAATCTACACTATTTTTCTCAAATCCTGGTTTTAAATAAATATGATATTTAATCTAGTATAACTCTTTTGTAAATTAGGGAAACTATTTATCCATTAATTGTATTACTGAATAAAAACAAGAGGCTAATAAATGTCAGTAGAACAGGGTTTCTACTTCAAGCTACACCACCAATGAACATGGTGCTGAACATGTCATGGCACAGGTTTCACTTATAACACAAAACAGCCAACATTTAAGTCCTCTGTACGTCTTACGTGAGCATTAAACTATTGTACCTCAACATTTCCTACCAAGGAGGGCAGCCTTCTCTAGGCTGCCTCCAGGCAAAAACTATTTCACATTTGTTCTTCCTCTTGCTTTTTCTTAAGAGCTAATGCACTGATTCAAGCACTAATATATATAATGCTAGAATGAGACAGTCAGTCTGCCCTAAATAAATTTGTCTGGCTGAAGCATATATTTCTTTTTGACACTATGAGTGCTGCCTGAGCTATACTAAGAATGAAAACTTATGAGAAATGCAGGACTTGAGAGTCAGCTAAGAGATGCCATTAGTTTACCATCATACTGTGATTAAAGTGAGCCACCAGGCTTTCACGGAACAGCAGTAATTCATGGAACTGAGGAAAAACATTAGTTCTTAGTTTTACTGACCTCAGACTTCAACACAGCAAATTCTGCCTTTAAATCTTAAAGCAAACGAGATGTGCAGCATGTGCTACGTTACACAGACACACACAAGCGTGTTTACATATAGCCATGGTATGCATGGAACTGTGAAGATTAAAAGTGAACTGTATTAATCCACTGATATCTTTGAGAGCATCTCTAATGGTGAGAAAATTGACATCCCCAAAGACAAGCCTTTGGTTTGCTGTAGGGTCTGATCCTGCAAGTGCTCAATTCACAAAACAGGTTTGCCCTCAGGTGAGTTCCGAAAGGCCAGGAGGCAATCTCAGCCTGGGCACAGTGGAACACAATAGTGCTGTGACCAGCAAACAGTGCCACAGAACAGCTCAGAGAAGCTTTGCTTGAAAACAAACGAACCAACCAACTAGCAAGAAACAGACAAGTTGAAAGAACATTAAAGTTTGAATTGAAATGTGCCTCAAGCAGGGCTGCAGGCACGAGCGAGGCAAGCACACAAACTGCAGTGCTAGAGCCGTCCTGTCTACCAGACTCCAGTTCTGTAGCAGTGTATTCACCCATTGCAAGGTTCACTTTTTGCTTTGCATGCTCCAAAAGCTAGACCAAGCTATTCTCACCGGCAGAATCTTGCCTCCCTCCACAAATAAATCTCACATCCCACAAAATCTCTCCACTATGCAGTAACCATGACAATGCAATGCATTGCATTTTGACAATGATATTGCCTCTCGAGAAAAAAAATGAAACCTGTCACTGTGAACATAGGTCAAATCTTTACTCTATTTTTGACCCTTTGAGTCAACTTCTGTGCAATAACACAGGATTTCCAACCAGTGCCTGTCATCCAGTGCAGCAGTGCAGTTCAGCACAGAAATGTATTATACAACTTCTTAACAGTAAAAATATGCTGACACCATTTAAGACACAAGAGCACAGTGCCATGTGCCACAGTCTTGTCTCTGCTGAGTAACTGGGTATACCAAACAGGATTGGCACAGCCAGCCTCACCACAGACAGTAAAGCCCACCCTTCCAAGAAAAAAGTTCACTATGGATGAACTGACAGGTACATTTCTACCACTTCCAAACTGCCATAGAAAATATTGTATTTCAACAGAAGAGTGACTGAAGAGGGCGGGGGAAGCAGCTAGAGATTATTTTGCCAAACCAACTAATCTATGCTGTTACCCTGTCAGAGGGGACCTTAGAAAGAGGACTCCTCAGAGGACATTGAAAGCATTGAAATATGGTCTTGGCAGCCAGGTACAGCTGGAAGGACTTTGTAGGATCATAGAATCACCTGGCTTGGAAGGGACCTTAAAGATCATCGAGTTCCAACCCCGCAGACAGTGACACCGTTCACTAGACCAGGTTGCTCAGAGCTCCGTCCAATCTGGCCTTAAACAGTTCCAGAGATAAGGCATCCATCCACAGCTTCTCTGGCAATCTGTTCCAGTGACAACTTGACTTGGGATGTGCCCTGATTACAAGATTTTAACATATTTACTTTACAATCTCTATCTGTACCCTGTTTCTCCTCCTTATATTCAAATGAAAGATGAGGGGAATCACATTGCAGTGTTTCTGCATAGTCACACAACACCCATTCAAAGACAAGATGCAACACAGCACTTCAAAGTTCCAGTACCCGCATCACCATCATTTTGTATTCTCCTGTACTTCTAACAGATTTGGTATTGAACAGAAAGCTATCTATAGGAATGAAAGCAATTTTAGGATTGCTTTACAAAAAATAGAGTTAAAAATAATTTAATGCTTCCAAAAATTTTTTGGTTGTAATTTCATCTGCTCTTACAATGCAGAGCTGAACAAACCATCCAAAAATATCCTGTTTTCCAGTTCTTACTTTACATAAGCTTTTCAAGTAATATGAGAAGCTACATTTGATTTAACTTTAGCTCGCGTTATCAGTATCTCTGAAGATCAGACCTATACACTGGAAAAAAAGGCCTCTAGAACTTTTTTCACACAGTAGCCTTTGTGGCATCTTAACTGCCTTTCATAGTTAAAGTAGAACAACTGCTTAAAATGGGACCGAACCTCACTGCTATAAAGAAGCTTATGAATTACGTACATAGAACCAAGAGAAAAACTTAAGGGAGGCTGAACTTTTGGCTTTATTTTAACTAGACACAATGGAAACCCCCAAATATCCTATTCCCTCTATGTTCAATAGCCTCTGATGAAACGAAGAAATTTATCTAATCATTTCAAATGTTCTTACACTATTTGTCCACAGCTTCTCACTCTGGATCCAGCTGATCCTTCAGATGTTAGCTTCCAGACAGCTGCTCTGATGTCTTATCTCAGAAGTTCCAGCATCACAGCATCATCACTAAGATTCAGCCACAGATCCTGCTCTCTTCTGATCAACATTTCCAGGATTAAGACGCCTGGAGAAGAGGGTTCTTCATTACCTTTCTCTCACATATTTCCTTATTTGTGATTAGCCATACTAATGCTTGATCCAGATACATCAGCAGCAGGATCTACATCATGTGTTATCATAAGGATGCAGGAGACCCCCCAAAAGAATCACCATGACCACAGAGTACATACAAAAGGAACACTGCAAGAACTAGAAATACTGCATTGCTGAATGAAATCTACAAATAATATCCAGTATTTCCTGGATTCATTTACCATGGACCTACACACTGCCTGTCTGAGCAGTCCTGAGAGTATGGAGGCCAGTGAGCTGAGACTCTTAACCAACTAAGAGATCATGCAGCCCCCTGGCAATACTGACAGTTGCTCCATATCCAGAGAGTCTCAGGTAATTTCCCTTCCCACACAAACTCTTGGTCAATATCACTGCCAACCTCCCTGCTGATTACTTGTCCCAAACAGGGACAAGCCTTTCTTCCACTAGCCTCTAAACCACACAGGTTGCAGCACCTGCCCATGTCATCCATACTAAGCTTGTAAGACAATGTAAAACCAGCAAAACATTCCCAAACTGGAAGAAATACTAACAACACTGTTCTGTATTTCAACACTTAGTCTTTGTACGAGACTGGGCTACAGGCTGACTACTTTGTACATTTTTTCTGTACCTGTCAGCTAAGCCAGCTTGGATACTTGAATTTTAGGCTCCAGCAACAGCCAACTATCCATCTCAAACAATGAGACAGCAAAAGATGAGACAGGGGTGCTTGGGAAACTTTGTCAAACAGTGTACTTGAGCTATGGAGTACTAATCACTCCGGACAGTAACAGAGCAATGGCTTGAACCTGAAAGCAGTCCCAAAACAGTGTTGAGAGGCTTGCTGGCTAAGGTTCTGCTGCCATCAACATCCACCAGGAGACACTACTCCCTTGTAATGGTATGCACAATATAATCACCCTATCCAGGAATGCCACTTCTCCGTACACCTCCCTTTGACCAACTTCTGCCAAATGCCACTGAATCCAGAAATGTATTTCCCAGTATTCAACAGCTGCTGAAGAGCAACATAAACTGGAACCAGTGAAGTGTGAGCAGTAGTAGCCTCTGCTTCTCCTTACCCAAAGACAGATGGCAGAACAAATCTTTTCTTCACAGGCTGAGCTGCTTCAACTTTCCAGTGCCAATGCAGGACTGATGGCCTTACACTAGATGTCTCCAGGGTTTGTGCATCTCTTCTCCAGGACTCCTCTGACAAAGTGCTGAGGAATCCCAGAAGTCCTCATGAAACACACCTGTAAGCATTTTGAGTTTGGCACGGAAGGAAGGTTTTGCGTTTTACCTGTTAACACTGTGCTTTTAGACAAGTTGGCGATAACCTTGTCTTTGCTTCTATCAGTTATGATTTCCTGGATCTGGTCTACTAATACACATTTTCATGAACTAACTTTTCTGCTCATTTCACTTGCTATCCATAGAGCTCTGAGCAGCAGTTACCTTCTTAGTAGTTTACACCTTGCAAGGTTACATGTCAGTCCTGGATGTAATCTCTGAAGCCCTTCCAGATTTACTCTGTTCCAGGATCAGTTACACTCGATAGCATTTTGCTGGAGTGTGATACTCAACTGAGCATAGTTACGTTTTCTTCCAAATATCTTACTCATTATATCTCCCACATCTATATGCAATACCTAGCTGTCGGGCCAGTTCAGAAGCACCAGAACAGCATAACAGGGCATAAAAAATATTATAGAGGTGACAGCAGAGGCAGCTTGCAGCTGCTGTTCTGTCTGTTGTGCCAGCAGAACTGGACAGCAAAGACTTATTGGGAGTTTGCCTGTGGGGTGCTTTATACTTTCCTTACAGCCGCACACGTCAGCCGTACACTAGTCTATGCCAAACCTCACAGCAGCAGATTTGCCACAAATGGGATTACTACCAGTCTCTCTAAGGATAAATTCAGCGAGGTAAAAGTCCCTGGAGATGCATTACGTACAAAGAAATCATCTCTAAGAGCATGATATCCTGAGCTGCAGAAGAAGTACCTTGAAGAAGGTACTACAGAGCATATTCAGAAACAAAGACATTCAGCAAAGTACTTCCGAGGCACTGGGTATGGGCCACTGAGGGAGCCAGGGCACTGCAGAGATGGATCCTCTGTTTGACCCAGTACAGCTGTTCTCATGTACCTCTGCAGTTCAAAGTACTTCAACAGTCTCAGTTCAGGATATCACCACGTCAATCCCTATGTCAGTAGTCTTCCTCTGCCTGAAGCCTTCTTGACAGTCCTTTCCTACAACTTTAACAGAACCCAGGCCTACCCAGACACCATTAATCTGCAACTGTTCTGAAGAACAGGTCACCCTTGGCTATCCCAGTCCCCGACAGGCCTCAGGCATCAGGCTTTAGCAAACTGCATCCTGAGCTGATCATCACAGCCAGCTGAACAGGACCATTACCCTTTTACAAACACAGACTAAGAAGGAGCCACACTCAGGAGCAGATGCCCATCCACTCTCCTGGCAGGTATTCCAGACAGCACAAGTGGCAGCAAAATTGTACAGGGACACCTGATTATCTCCCTGCAGAATTCTTTCGTTTCCATATCTGGAATCAACTTGCAAAGTCACAGTAACCGGACGCATACAACACTTCATGGAGCTAATTATGTGCACTGGGTTACCTGGCCACATGGCTAGGCTGACAGGGTCAAAGCACGGTGGATCAGTACAGCTACAGCCACTCTGGGGGATTAAACCAACTAAGCTTTTTTAACGGAAAGGGATGAACTGCACCCCTAGCAGAAATACTGAGTAAAACATACAGAAAATCTCAAACTTGTTTGAAAACATAAAGGAATCACTTTTTTTTCAGCAAGACACTACTTTAATCTCTTCAGAGTTACTAAAACAAACAGACAGCTGAGCTGAGACCTTCATCAACACTGCAGGCTTATCTCTTACTACTGTTGATGGAGGAAGCCAAACCTTATCTACAAGTGCATTTAGTGGAGTCAACTGGTGCACTCCTTGTGTGAACATCCCTAGATCCAATAGCTTCTTATCAAAGTCATATACATTATTTTATGATGAATGACTCTCCTCAGCATATTATTACTTCTCTAATTACAATTACATGCATTTCATTCCATGACAATCTAGCTGTAAAATCTGGAATACTGCACTGAAGAATTAATACTGTATTTCATTTAAGATTTAAATACTGAGATTCTTTTCCCAGTTACTATGCAAATTAGCCTCTGGGTTTTAGGGGTTTTTAAGTATTAAAAAGTAACCCTCTTCCAAAACTAGATTATACTTTTGAGTTCACTGAGTTCATTTTTGGCTACAATTTACACATGAATTGTCTACTAAAGCATAGTTTATTGTTTTATTAATATAAGGCTTTAGGTTTCTTTGTCAGGTTACAAATTCTTTTCACTTAAAACAGAGTCTAACCCAGTAACATGTAGCCAGTATGTAAGTACATGCACAATGAAGACAATCGGCATTTTAAAGACTCATGAGGTTCCAACCCAAACTTTGCAATTCCATCTGTTATAAGAGCATATTCCCATTTTTCCAATTGCTTTGTCTTCAACACATTCAGACAAGCAATTTCATGCAGACAGAATTTACTTCAACTTCTTTCTTATTTAGACTGGAATTTTTGCCCAAATTAATATGTGGATGAAGACAAATTATTTAAACATGAAACACATAAAAAGGTAGAGACTTCTGTCACACATTAAACACTAGATTTATTTTGGCATCAGTCGTAGCATTCATTTCCTCTTGGCATGACTTACCAACCCATAGCTCCCATTGTTTCAGCTCTGGTTCTCCCACGTTTTGCCTCTTTAAGTAACTCTTCCACAGCCTTCCTGAAAAAGAGAAAAAGAAAAAGGTCATCACTTGTGGAACACAAGAACTTGCCACTTTATGCACTTCGGCAAATAAAACAGCTTTATTCACTGTAGTGAATTAAGCAATAAAGAAGCTACCAAAATCACCTTGACTTTAAGATAATTTAAATTCCTATGTACCAAAAGTAAGAAAAACATTCTGAAATATTAAAAACCAACTAAAGTTATTGCAAATACAAAAGCTGTAATACTGAATGAAGAACAGGGCTTGAGGCACTTCAAATGCTCTTTAGGCATACTTCTGCCTGTGAGGACAAGCTGCATATCCTGTCATACCACAGGCACTCATGGAAATGAGTATCTTCCAGGTGAGCTATCATCTGTTGGAGATACCTACTCCAAGATGCCAAGTACAGCGTCAGCAACCTCACCAGCTACTGCTGCCTTCCCAGGTAAGAGAAGTGACGGGTGTGGGATGGGTACTTGCAAGAACACCAAAAGAGGGGAGCAAAACACAGGCTGTACCGCTGGAACATGAGAGATGTTGCACGCACAGGTCTTCATGAAATTACAGCAAAATTTATTTTTTCTCCAGACCCAGAATTTGCTATCTGAGCATCCTGAGCTAAGTTACAACAATGATGGCAGGAACACATGGCTTTTATAGAAGCTTGCCCTGAGCCTTCAAACAGCACATAGGTGAGGAAAGAGGGGAAGAAAGTGTCTGACTTTTAATTACCAGTTACCAAACTTAGTGATTCTCTTTTTGAGAAACCTGACTAAAACATTAAAAGCCTGTCATTATTATTGTACTATAAAATCTGTCACAATTTATAACTGAAATAATAAACCAAAGAATCTGAGCTACAAAGCACTAATGAAACACACACATAGGTATTTTAAACAGCTATGATTCAGTTTTAGGGAAAACATAATAAATTAATATGGTGGCACCAATCCTATTAACTTAGGTAGGAATTACACGCTTTTAAGTATTTGAGACTTCTTTTTGTTATATCAAAGGTCAGACTGACTTGGCATCAATCTTAGCAGCCTTCTATGTCCACACCTTCATTATCAAACATTGTTTCCTAATACTGTTCTTTCAACATCACCCTTATTCACTGCACCTTTACAAAGCCCTTTCAGCTTGCACAGACAAATGAAACACAATGCTCAGATCCTCTCTGAAATAATATGTTTCCACTCACTGAACTTATATCCTCTGCACAAGTAAGCCAAAAGTTACGCAAACAAGTTTTTAAAATTTGCTTTTAGAGGCCTCGTGGGACTCCACATTCCTCGCTCTCTTCATTTTTACAGCTTGGTTACAATATAAACAGTTCTGCCACTGCCAGCTTCAATTCTAAGGGCAGCGGCATGAGCAAAGGGAATGCAGCATGCAACTTTCACATGAGACCCATGCAAACACTGGGGGACTGACAGGAGGGAAAATTAGTGACAGGGGCACATTTAAGAATCCTGTCATCATTCTGACATCTTTTATAGCAAGCACCACCTAAAACTTGCTGCGGCAATTATTTTTGGGCAATCAAGCTGCAGAATTACAGTAACATGAAGGTACAAGCAGTGATACTTTTCTCTTCAAGAGTATAGTACAAGACCTATTTACATTTCTGTGGGATTAGACATTTTCTTCTCTCTGTATTCCAAGGTTATGGGCAAAGCTCCCATTGCATATATCCTAATAACCAGTATCACAAATGCATGTGTCAAAAGAGTAGAATAATGTTAAAGGCTCCTAGTCAGGCAAAATGAGAAGTATTTTCTCTTCCTCACTCGGGGAAGAACTTCATCATTTTTTTCCAAAAGGTCAAACAGATAGACTGAAAAAATGAATAATTGGTAATAAATAGGTATGTCTGATAGTTACAGGCAATGAAAACACCATGTTATTACAGAGACCACCCAATGTTTGTGATTACAGATGACTGTCAGAAGAAGATGCATGATGTTGGATCTGACAGTCGAGAGGCCAGGCAGTCACAGCTCCATGTCCAGGTCCAACTGGTAGCAAGGCTGAAAATCTACTCCTAGGAGGCAGATGCACACACCATACACTTACATTGCTGGCCACATCAATCACAGACAGACACACAGCATGCTCACACCGATAGCTTCATCCTGCTCTTCTCTCCAGCCGGGTGTGGGAGCCCCCAAGACTTCAGCCCAACCACACTGACGGTACAGACCATCGTGCAGGGCTGACTGGGACACCCTGGTCCCCCAGTATCCAACCCCACTGCAGTCTTGCCTGTAGAGACACACAGGCACACATATACATCTCGCTCCTGATCCTACAGTCTCTCCAGCAGCTGGCCAGGACTCCCTGGTGGCCCCAACAGCTAGCTCCTCTTGGCTCTTGGAGATACAAGCTCATGCTCCAGCTCTCTCCTTATTCATCCACTTACCAGCTATTCCAGCTTGATCTTCAGCAGCAGCCACATGGTCCTTCATACACCCACACTTGCTCCAGTACTACAACACAGATAAACAGGTCTCCAATCCCACTTCAGTGGCTAACATTTGGTTCTACTCACTCCATGAAATGTCCTCAGTTGCCAGCAACCAGGCGTCCAGCCCAGGGTCCAAGCCCAACTGCTGGCATCCAAACCTTCACATGTTCCAGTTGCTAGCACCATGGACACACGGTCCCTCCAACCCACAGTCTGACTGTAGCTGCTAGCACTGAGATGTACACCCTCTCCCTTCAGAGTCCCTCAGCCAAGAGAGAGTTAGAAAGGAATTTAACAGGAAGACAGGACAGACTGTGATGATTAGGCGCAGGGCATGGCCAGACAAGAGTACCAACCAGCAGCCTATACACACATGACCGGATCTTTTTATCCCCTTGTTCCTCTATTTTCCCACTCTCACTTCTCCTCAAATCACTAGAACTTCCCACTTTCCCTGTCTTTGGTTCCTCCCCTACACATCCCATAGTAAGCCACGAGTGAATCAACACACACAGGTAACCAGGGCGAACACCAAGCCACAACTGAAATGCAAATCATGGATTTCTTTCCTTACCTCGCTAACAAGGCTGGGCACCAGGGACACAGGGGGACACAGGCTCTTTTAGGCTCGGTTCATCCGCGTGGCCAGCAGAGCCCACTGCCTGCCCCAGTTTATCAAAGAGCCTCGCACACGTGCAGTTCATCACCTTGCTGTACTTTATATCATCTCTGGGCTTTTGATCTCTCTCTCCCAGCAGGAGGCTCAAGCCTGTCTGCGAAAATGCCTCTTAAGTCTCTGATAACATTTATGTTATCTCTACAGTTCTGTCAAACCAGACAGAGTATAACCAGCAGTAGGCATAATATGTGAAGTTTTCCCACACTGAATATTCTCAGCATTCCCAGCTGCAATATCACTTGAGCAAAACTATTCCCACTTTGCCAAATCTTCCATTTTTGACCCTTTCCTCCCATATGGGATCATGAAATGCTTTTCTTCTGCATCCCATAACCCCTTCCACAACCCTATGCAGATGCTCCAGCACTGACTCATCTTGATGGGTATCATGCCTGGAGGCCTAGGCTGTCTCTTGGGATCAGCCCTAGAGTGGGAGCAGGGCCCAAGGAAGACATCCATTTCTCTCTGACCTTATTGTGGGTTCTCACCTACCAGTGTGTCCCCATGCTCCTCTGGGCTCATGGAGATGGAGCTCTGACGGATGGGCTGGTAATTCCTGGCACGAGCCTGGGAGAAGCCAGGACTGGGTCATGTTTGGGCTCCCCCCATCTATCATGGTCTCTCTGTAGTCCTCGCTGGGAGCACTCGGCACATAACCTAAAAAACTGCCATCTCCACCCACACCATCATCTCATTAAAGATCCTGATGAGAACGCTAATTAAAATACATCTACTGGAATTGCTTCATAGCACACAGTCAGCTACAGAAGGGCAGAGACCTGGAGTAGGAGGGCAGTGCTCATATTCAACATCTCCCAGTCAGAGAAGGGACATCTTTAACAAACACATCCTCATAAAAGCATTAATAACTGTTTGCAGTCTATTCCACTACTATTCAGGCTCAAAGACCAAGCTTCTCCTCTACTGCAATCAGCAAAAATCACACTTAAGCCTACTTCCTGAGGCACTCTAGGTCCTGACAGCAAGCTGCAAGCTCAAGAAAAACAATTAGCAATTCAAAAAATCAATTTTCTCAAAGCAGTTTTATGCTAACTATACAAGTTATTTTTAACTGTGCATGGGACTAGAAATAGAAGTGAATGTTGGTATTCAAATTACAGCTGAATAATTAATAGCAAGACCTTCAGTCGAACAAGTGACTGAAGACACATAGTGTTATCTAAAATTAACTCTCATGAGCTGGTCCTATCTGCTCACCCTTACTAAGAAAACTGATTAAAATGAAAGTGAAGAATAAAACCTAGGCTACAACTATAAGAGCAAGAATGAAAAGAGGCACAAATACCCCACAAGCTTCCTAACATTTGCTCAAAGGCAAAGACATTCCACATTGAGGATGTGAATGCTCTCATTCTTTGCTGATCAGGTTTTGTACTTAAACAAGTATTTTACTTGTCAGTCTCGTGAGTGTTATTTGCAGCACATTTTTGTGCTGATATTCTCACCAGCCTGAGTAGTGACGGCACCACTCCATTTCAAACACCGATCTTAGCTTGCAGACCATTTTTTTTTTTTTTGCCAGGAGTATGGAATATTGAATCCTGACACTCGACTTTAACTGTTAAAATCAATAGTAAGAACCATCAGTTTTCTCCAAGGCACAAAGCTTGCTTGTTAAAAAGTGTAGCTGGGCTGCCTGTGCGGCAAAAATACTAGATTATTGATTCTCAACTCAACTACAGGCCTCTTGCTACAGAATTATAGCATTCTCTATGATTCAGAGCAGCATCTCCTCAGGAAACACTTAATTCCAAGTAAATTATGCTCTAAACAAGCAGGCACTTCTCATAAAATATGATATCCAAGGTTGTGAAATATCTGTAGCTACTGAAAGACAGACTGGATTATGGAAGGATTTGAACACACAGTATAACAAAGCCACTTCCTCTGCATTTGAAGAGACTGTGCTTCAAATACACAGAACCACCATGACAATAATTTAGGAAGGAGAGGGGAAACAAATCTTTATTTTTTTTTGCGATAGGAATGAAAATGGTGACCTCCATAATATCCCAGTGGATATTTAGTTGAAATAAACTAGGAAAAGCACATACAGGTACTTGCAGAGGAAACAAACTGAACAGCTCCTACTAGCTGATTTGTAACTTCTTCCACCTCCTTCTTGGGTCATAACTTCACAATACCATTAATTATATGTTAACAGAATTTAGAATTTTCTTAGGAATGACATGGAACCTCAAGGCTCAGGGTCTTCACTGACATACCAGCAAGTTCACAGGAGAAAATCTCCGTTCATACTTCCATCAAAGGCTATTGGGTGAGATGGAGCAGAGGTCATAATTCAGTAGAATGTAGCAAATATTACTGTTTTACACATCTGTGATATTTACAGCTTTTAGAGTTTTAAAATCCACAGAATGCAACAGTCTTGTAGGGAACTTGTAAGTTAGTACTCAGCTTTCTAGGAAAACTTCGCTTCATATTAAAGTGAGGAAAACATCAAAAGCAAGATCAAGTGAGAGTCAGACACGGTAAAACTGAAAAATAAAAGGAAATGTGGCAGTAGGGACCAAATAAAAGAAACTAGATGAAGAGACTTCTCCTTAGATAGTAACAAAAAAATAGGGCGACTGACTTAACAGATCACTTTTTGGAATACTGGGACACAAAATTCATTTCTGACCTGAAAAAGCATGCACAAAAATAGTTACACTTCTTTTTCCCTCACGGTAAATTAAATAAAAACCACATGTACAAAAACCTGAAGTTTTTATTTAAGACTTGTACATTGCAAGACAAGCCTGAATTCAGAGACAGACTACTCAAAATACTCCACATAAACCCGTTTTTAAACACTAAAAATCCACCTAAAGTAGTTAACATTGTGGCTACAAAACAGAAATGCCATTAGTTGTACACTAAAGCCATATTATAAAACCCTTAAAAATTATAAGCCTAAACTACCGTTGCTATACTATTCACAAGAGAATATGACCAACAAGTTATTGAATATGAATCTAAGGCATAAGGTCTGTAACCCAAAGGATAAAGACAGGTCTGTATTAGACTGGAAGGGGTCCATATTGAAGACTGTACAGGGAAGCATACTTAGAGTAATACCCAAGTACAACATCTAAATGGACACAGCACAAGCTGAATTCAGGGTGCTACTACCAAATTGAGCTGTTATGAAAACTTCAGGTATGAAAAAGTAACTAATGATAGGTGGATCCAGGTCAGAAAGAGTTAATCGTCAAGTGCACTACCTTGTAGTTACAATGCGAGTTTGGAGCCGACTAAACACACTCTGAGGTGAACAGTGACATGCACTGGTGACACCAGACAGCTAAACCGTACTGTGTACCCTTTGATAAGCGACGCTGAGCTTCATCCTCATTATCTACCACAGAACAGGAATAGCAAATCCCAGCTCGGAGCGAACCTTTGAGGAAGGGTAAAACTTTGAATGTAGTTCCTGGGAAGAAAAGCATCAATCAGGAGGAGACTGTGGAGCAGTCAGCTATAGCTGGCAAGTTCAGCTATGCCCTGAACTGCCCAGAGAAACCCAGGTTCCCAACACCACAATAGCAAACAGAAGTCAGCATGGAAGAAGACTGACATAGTTTCAACTTGCCATGAATGAAAAAGGTTTAAGTTTGGAATAGCACTAGTAAAAATAACATTCATGCACAGACAGAAAGAAGCTTTAATTATTAAACTGATGATCTGAGAGCAGAAGTAGCTTAGCAAGAATTAAAAGCCTCTTAGAAAGCATTATGCTCTCTAGCCCTTCCACTGTCCCAGTGCTATTGCTTTTGGCACATTTCAAATACCTGCCAGACATAAACAGAAAAAAATTAGTTTCTATAAGCATTCTCAGACACAGTTTCTTAAAAGTTAAAGGAGAAAACCATGAGGAGAACAGTTCAGAAAGCTTCTGGTCATCACTTCACTTCAACAGTTGTTTTAAACAGCCATAAGGAAAGTGAACAACCCAGAAACAAGCTTGGGGAAAAAAAAAAATCCAATCACACAAATAGGACTATTCTGCAAAAAAATTGTGCTATAAACACCAAAAGTCTATTCCTAAAACAAAAGTAAGAGAGGCCTACTTTGAGTATCCAAGTATACAAATTTATATTATATTCCTCAGTGTTTGCTTGGGCGTACTGCAACTTAAAACGTGCAGCAAGACGAATCCACTGGTCCCAATGAAATGCCAAGCAGGAAACAGTTTTTACCTTTTGACAAAATAACTGCCAAGTATTTTATATTTTTTGATACAGGAACAGGACGATTTTAACAACTGGTCAACGGGCACATATCCACCACTGAAAACTGAAAATCCTAGCAACATAAGGTGTTTGGGGATTTTTAAAATTTATTTCACCAATTACACAACTCATCAAATTGTAGCTGATGAGGGGTGAACCACCCAAGACTTTCCAATCTTGTTGCTAAGCCATATCAGCACGCACCCAAAGTTCTGTGCGGAAGACACGGCACAAGCAGCTCCAGGCCGCGCTCCCCTCGGGGCGCACCCTCACCGCACAGCCCACAGGAGGGGCTGTCCAGGGACAGCCGCCAGAGCCCGGCGGAGCTCGGGGCCCGTTCTGCACCGCGGACCAGTCGGGCCGGGAGGAGCCGCCCCAGCCCGGCTCCTGCCGGCCCCAGCCCAGCGCTGCCCGGGCCTCGCGGAGCGGGAGGCGCTGCCAGGCCTCGTGGCGCAGCAAACCCGCCGAGGCCGCTCGCTCTCGGGGCCGCTCCCCGCGCTGTCGCTCGTCCCTCACCTCTCCAGCTCCGGGTCCTCCTCCATGGCTCCCCCACCGTCCCCTGCTGCGGCTCCTCAGGCGCAGGCCGGCGCCATCACCCGCTGTCGGCCGGGCGGGGCGGGGCAGCGGGGCGGGCNGAGCGGGGGCGGTGGGCTCCCTGTGCGGGCAGGACCCCCCTGCACCTCCGACAGGGCGGGAGAACCAGATGCGGGGCGGTGACTGAGTGTGAGGAGGGCGGGAGCGCCGCTGGGGCTCTTAGTCACGGAGCCCCCCGGGGTTTGCTTCCCAGNCCGATCAGGCGAGCGGCGGGGACACCCCGGCCCGGGGCTCCGCCGCGTCCCGCCCCGGCCCCGCTGCCATAGGCTGCGGTTCGCCCGGCCCCGCGCCCGGGGCCGCCGCCGGAGTGGTGGAGCGCCTCTGTCACTTGGGCCGCGCCGCTGCCCGCGGCGGGGAGCGGAGGCGGGAGCACCGGCCCAGCCTGGCCCGGCGAGACACGTTCCCCAAGTGCTGCTGCCTGGAGTTTGCTTTCCCTAAGGCGGGGCGGGCGCAGCCGGCGCAGCTGAGGAGGAGAGCGCGGCGCGGAGCTGGCGCGGTGAGTAACTTCCCTGCCCCGCCGCGGTACCGGGCGGCTCAGCCCCGCTCAGCCTCCCTCAGTGGCAGCGGCGCCGGGAGTCCCTGCGGCGGTGGCGGGGCCGGGCTGAGCCGCTCTGCGCGGGCAACAAGTACGGGAGAGGGGCCGGGCCCCGGAGCCGCTGTGCGGGGCTGAGGTGGGAGCTTGGGAGCAGGGTCCCCGCCCTGGAGCCCCCGGCTCGGCGGCGCCTCCCCCTTCAGCTCGTCTCTGTGAGGCTGACCTGTGGGCTCGGGTGCTGGAGACCCACTCGGAAAGCGCCTGGTTCTGGGTCCCCCGATATACCTATGCTGCTCTCGTGTGGCTTCGTTAAAGAAGCTCCTTCCTGGAAAGGAGTCAGATTACTGCGTGCGGGGGAGGCAGAGGAACAGCTGCGAGCGAACCCCTGCTGCAGGAGCGGGTTTCAGGTTGTGTGTTTTACAGCTGCGCCAGAGGAACTCGGGGCTGGCTGCGAGACGCCGCTGGAGTCCGTGTGGTTGGCAGCTATTTCCAAACGTTCGCTCTTAGCCCTCGGAGCTCTGACCCACACTCCCTGGTTTCCCTCCTCATTTGTTAGCTCTTAGCACTGAAAATGTGGGTAGAAAACTTTCTGTCTTCTATGCTTTTAACAAGGCATACTTTGAAATTGTCATTGCTCTTGACGAAATCATAGTACTTGGTCAGCTAACTGAGAAAACCGTAGCTGGAGCTCTGGTAGTGGTGAATCTGGTAGGCGCTGGTGACTTTTCTTACCATGTTCATAATGCATAGTGCTGATTGTTTACTTCTCTAGAAATCTATTAAGTACTTCTGAGCTTCCTTTAATTCCTCTTTTAATTACATGATATTAGGGGTTTGTTTTTTGTCTGTGTGCAAAATAAAAAATGTCCGTTAGGGATTAGCTTTGGACTACATTTAATAGTCTCTGGAAATAAATTTCCAGTCATAAATACTTTCGAACTTCTGTTCAAAAGAGAAACTGGTCTGAGCTGGACTCTCATTAAATAAACACTTTGAATTACTGATTTGATTTTTTTATTCCTCTACCCAGTTCTTCTGGCTTCGTAATGCTTTATTCTAAGCTGCAATCCAGCAGCAGATCAAGGAGGCTTAGGAAGAAACATCAGATGGTTTTGGTTAGTGTCTCTACCACTTGGAAAATAAACATGTTAGTACCATATGCTGCCCCGACTTTATTAAAACAAATTTCCTCAAAATGGAAACAAGCTATATCAGTGTACTTGCTAGAACCGTAAGACTTAATAGGAGTCCTTTATAATTACTCTTTTTTTCCCTAATTATCAGATCATTGAGTAAGGAATCCTCTTTCCTGAACACAGTACAATATAAAATTAACTCCAGAGGCAGCAGGCTGCAAAGAACACTATTGTGCCCAAGTAGATTTTTTTTAATTAAAAAAGATTGTAATATTATGTTTTAAAGAGCTTATGCTGTTGCAGTTCTAAGATCTGTGGATATTAAAAAAAGCTCATAGTTTTGCAATGAGTTTTCAGTACTGAATTTCTAACTGTACTCACCCTTAACTTTGCTTCAGCAAGAGGGAGCCCAGGGCCTCAGACTCAGGTCTGAGATTTGCAAACGTGGTACCTTTTCCTAACACTGCACCCGAATTTTCTGTTACCAAAACAACAAAAGAAGTGACAATTTAGGGATGAAACTTTGCAAGAGGAATGTAAGCTGGTGATTGGGTGGAAAAGTGCTGTTCTCCTGAGACAGGTTAAAAAATAAACTTACTAAAACCTGTCCTGCCAAAAATGGTGGCTTTGACATTGCAACGTTTGGCATTTGTTTGTTGTGTGCACTCATGGAAGCACTGATCGCCTCAGTGAAAGTTTCTTTTTTTGTAAGCCTTTACCCACATTGAGCAGCCTCAATCTTGGTATATATATATGGGCGTGTATTACTAAAAAAACAGCAGAAGTTTGTTAGCTACTAGTTAAAACTGTATACTTGAAAATATGCCAAAATATCCCCCTCTTCTTTCATCTCATTTTTCTGTACTTCTAAAAAATGTTAATATATTTGAAAGCAACTGGGAAGATGTTATACCAACAATATCAAACTGAAATGTGTAAAGACATGATATGTACTAGATACTGAATTAATATAAATTATTGCCTCGCATCAGCAAAATGTTGCTTGTTTAAAGAGCTACTAGATGTTAAGAGCTGTAACTAATAAGAAAACAACATTTGTTTGGTGTTAAAATGCTCCCCGGTGTAAAAGGCACCAGAGGAAGCTGGTTGCCTATTTGATACAGCAGTGGCTTGTCTCTGATATTTGAAAATTCTTTGTTGATTTGGTTTGCAGAAGCATTCTTAATGTGACACCATTGAATTGCACGCTGCTTAATTGCTTTATTAGGTCAGTGGAGTTTGTCCTTTAGAAATTGTGGTGCCTTTTGAAGATGAAAATGCTTTTAAATATTAGTATTAAGTTATGTGATTGATAGGTCAAGGTCTCTGGAGCAATAAAAATTAATAATATTGTGGAGTGTGCTTTTTATGGTTTTTTTGGTCCTAACTCTGTAGATGTTTGTGCTTGCATATGCTTAATTTTAAACATCTAAGTATTTCTTTTGGAATTAGAGGGTCTGTTCTTAGGCTTAATATTAAGCCTGCCTGTAAATGTTTTCAGGGTCAGGATTTATGTTTGCAAAATTCATGGGCTGAACCTGTCATGGGTTTTCAAACTGACTGCTCTGTATTCTGCATGAGATAGTGTAGGTGGCTGACTGGGGACTGCTTTGCACCTCGACACGTGTGGAGATGCCCCCAGCCCTGCTGTTGCGTTACAGGGGATATCAGTGCTGCCCCTGAGCTGACTTCATCCTTGCAATGTGCTCTGCAATACTACGGGCATCTCTTTTATTTCTGAAGTACTTTGGTGATACCAGAGATTTCAGTCCTTTCATGTTGTCATAGATGCTTATTTCAACTGATGTCAGTTTTGCAATTAATTTGGGGGCTGGAACAGGAGGGAAATCTCTTGCAGAGTCTCTCCTGCTTAGCTGTGTGTCAGGTGGTGAACACAAAAGCTGAAGTAGGCAGGTGTTTGATATAAAGTCAGATAACTTGTGAACATGCAGGATTTCAAATTGTTTTGCATTTTTGCAGTTCTTCCATCCAAATAGTGGGAACTATTTTTGACAATGGAAACTTGGGGTAACATAGCTCAATATTTGCAGTCTCATTTTTGCTTCAAGTAAGCAAGTTGATACTGCTCTGGAGTTGTGGCATTTTAAGAATGTCTAGAATTTTCTCACTGTCATCGCAATAAACCAGAACAAATAGGGTAGGAAAGAAATTACTAGATTATAAATGAGTCAGATCAATGTTATATGGAAGGTCATTTTTACCCAGGAAGAGTTGGTTTACTTTGGGATGGAGTGATAGATGTTGTATTTTGCCTGGCTGTTTTTCCTTCATTCCACAGAGAGGAATCATTGAGTCATCATAGAATGGTTTGGGTAGAAAGGGACCTTACAGATCATCTAGTTTCAGTCCCTCTGGGAAGGGACACCTGCCACTAGACCAGGTTGCTCAAAGCCTCATTTTGGAGGAGGTGATCTTTGAATATTAACCAGCTTTTTTTGGGCTTCTCTTCCCTCAAGGGCATTATCCCATGATGCTCAACCAAGCAGATGCCTGAAGAGGCCAGTCTGCTCTCCCGAAGCCCAGGGTACTGAGCCTGCTGTGCTCCCTGCTCGCTGCCCTAAGGTTCTCGAACTCCACCATTCCAAGGTCACTGCAGCCAAGGCTCCCCCCTAGCTTCACATTCCATACCAGACCCACTTTGTTGGTGAGAACGAGGTTCAGCATAGCACCTCTTCTTGTTGGCTCTTCTGTCACTTGGAAGAGAAAGTGTTTTTGTATTTCACTGGAGAGATTTGACACACTTAACCAGTGTTCGATGGGCTGTACAGAATTTTTCAGAAGAACCTTTGTTTGTAGAACAAAATGCAATTTGCTGATGTAGTACATCCACTATATGAACTAATCCAGTTTTAAAGTCTTGTAAATGGTAGTAATAAGTAGTGCTAGATAATGAAACAGAAGGAACTATGACTTATTTATCCTTTTTCTAGCAATAGAGCACAATGAAAAGTGGTCCATGTTAAAGGAGAACCCATACGTGTCTGGGCAAAGAGAGGCACCCAGTAGTTGCAGAAAGGCAAACCAGGACTTTTGGATTGTGTTGCCTGGAGTGGTGTAGTGCTGTCAGATATTACTCTGCACAGTGGGAAAAAATGAGCTACAAGCTTCCTGCTTCAGCTTTGTACATTCCTTGCAGTGGGAGTGATTTTGAAGTGTGATACAGGCTGTGTTCCCCAGCCCTCAAGATCACACTACCACTGCATGTTCCCATGACCTTCTCCGAAGAGGTTGCACAAGCCCAGTGGAAGATGTCAGGATGCCTCTGCTGTGCATTCCCAGGGGCTGGCTCTTCCGAAAACAATTCGGAATAAGCACAGTTTATTATTGGGTTCAAGTCAGTGTTCTTAAATGCTGGCACTTTATTGACTCTTGCAGTTGTACTAATTGTGTAGATTTTTGTTACATTCTTTGCGTGCAGTTTTTGCTTGAATCTGAGCTCTCTGCCATAGATAACTCTCTCTTAATGCAGTGTCATTGTCAAAAACTGTGGCCTCAAAAAACCAAAGAATACCGGTGATGGAGGATTTTAAGCTCTTACCTTCCTGTGGCTTTCTTTGTTCTTCAGATTGGTGCTAATCTTTGTTTCTGAGTTCATAGATGGGAAGAAGAAAGCTGGTGCAGCAGAGGTTTTTGGCACAGCAGAAGAAAATTGAAATTCAACCAAAGCTAATGGAGGCTGACTTGTGTACTGAAACCAGTTTGTGGAAAGCGATTTTCCATGGTTGCTGTCTTGTGCTTGGACAAGCTGTCGTGTTCTGCCACAGGAATGTTATGTTTGCTTTGAATGGACAAACCCAGGAGGCTATTTTATGATACAGAGCAACGTTTCGGAATCCAGGTGTCGTGATTTTTCTGGCCATCAAGTTTTGGTTGGCATTCCTGAACAAGACCTTAACTTAAAAAACAAACAAAAAAGCTCGGCTGGTATCAGCTTTTTACTTTGTCATGAAGTGAAAGTGCTTTTGTCTGCATACCTCATAGTCCCTAGATGAAATGAGCTGTATTGTAGTGGTGGTAGACTAGAGCCTGTAGTGGGGGTTTCTGTGGCTATGGCCATGTCATCCAAATAATTCCTCTAATTGACCATCAAAACCAAAACAAGAAGAAGGCCCATAACCCCTACAAGGCTTTTAAGCTAACTATGTTCTGAGTTCAACACAACTGGTTCTTCCACTGCCATCAGTAACAGCCTGTGCAGAACAGCATGTTCAAAGTCCATCTCACAGCTAAGTAGCCTCCATCTGGAGCAAGTCACATTTTAAGGAGGATACTGGAGACATTAATGTCTGGATGTGCCTCATGGATAGTGCACTGAATATCTGCAATAGACTGAATTCTTAAGTATGGATCTAATTAAGTTGCCTCTATGTGTTTGGAGGTTAAAAGTTACAGGAAAAACCCAAATCAGTTACTACTATTGCCACTTCGTGCAGAGGAGGATTCCTTATTGTTACTTCCAGGTTCATGTGTTTATGTACTGGTGGCCCACCCTTCTTTGTTTTCTCGCCTCTTCTCACTGGATTTATTGCCCTGCTCCATGTAATTTTCTCTTACATTGTTTTTTTAAATCGAGTTGTTTAACATTTGTTTGTAACCAGAATGAATTAAATAGTTGATCGATGCGTCACAAGACCACATAGATCCTGATGTGTTGTGTAAGCGTTCTGGTTATGTTGAAGAGTTTGCCATAAACCCTGTCCTGATCAAACAGCTGTAAGTACCCTTGGCACAGTGCGTGTGCAGCACAGCTCTCAGCTGAACCCACCCTGCACCCCGGGGGCTGCCCCAACTCTGAATTGAAGTAACTTGTTTTTTAAACTTCCCAAAAAACTTTTTCAGTCAAGCTTGTTCCAGAGCAGGTTGATGAGGGTTTCGTTCTGTCTGGCCTCTTTTTATTGGTTTTATGTCTTGTTTGCTCTAGAGCAGTTTTCTCAACCTTTTATTGTTACTGATGGAAGCTAATGGAGGCTCACCCAAGTGAATTAGTAAAATAGTTCTTTCTTGCCTTTATGTTAATTAAAAATTAGTACCAGTCAATTCCTGGACTATTTTTACAATTAGTCCATTGCTAAACTGTCATTTCTGCTTCAAATGAAGATTGAAAGTTTAAAATGCACAGGGTTTCTTGCCTAGTATTAAACCAGTATTGAAAGTCTTCAGATTTTAGATTTGCTTCTTAACTATTTTAATTCCTTTTAGATGTTAAAGGTAAACCTAGACTCATCCAGATTCGATTAGGCTAAAAATACAGATATGTTTGTGTACTTGTGGATCTGTCATGCATTTCATGCAAATGTCTTAAAACTGTGTGTGAGTTAGGTCTGTACGTACACATAAGAAAACTTCATAAGAATTCAGTGACAGCTGCCAAATGTGTTTCTTCTTGAAATCACCAATAAAAAAGGTATTTTTCTACTTTGTCTGGCAAAGTAACTACTCTTTATTCCTGTTATCTGGGGAGTGGCTCAGCATGTCTGTTCAGCACTGATACTTTTATTTTCTATAGCTGGAAGTGGCACAAGCTGAACTGGGCTTCACCACATGTACACCAGCAAATATGCCTGTCGTGGTGTATTTATACAGTGTTGGAATGATCCTGCATAAATAATCCTTATGGATTTAGTTGTGTGGAGGAGTTTTTTCCCACTTTGAAATCCATTTTGACTGTAGCTGCTGACTTATCTATTGAATGTGGCTCTCCTGCTTTTTTGCAGGGAAAATAACTTTGCAGTGAAGCAAAAGTGAAGGTGATTCAGTGGTGGTAAAAAGGAGAATCAGCAGCACAGCTTGTCTGAGCACTTGACCTGAGCTGTCTTGCCGTGTAAGCAGAAAAAGAGAATCTATGGGAAAATTAACACTAAAGTGAGTGGTAACACAAGATTTTGGGTTACTGGAGTGTGAAATGAAAACTGTTAACAGTCCTTTCTTCTGCAGTAAGGGATGTGTGCCATTGACCAGAGAAATGCTATAGAAGTGTAATGCTTTCCTGACTCATGTTTTGAAAAGTTTGAAAAGCTGTGAAGCCAAGAAACGTTCCTAAGTGTTGTGCTGTTACGAAGTCAAAGATACTTGACTAGAAACTTCTGGGTACAGCTTGACTTGTTACCTTCTACAAACAATCAGATGTGGGTTTCACAACAGGGAAAGCCTTAAGTAAGCCTCAGGTTCAGTGAAGGCAACTTCTTTCACACAGTAATGTCAACATTGTGCTGAGATTTTTATTTTTGCCTCACATTATCAAAGGGGAAAGAGTTATGTTTTAGCTGATACTGACTTTGAGGATAAAGAAGGTGGTTTGTTCTAAAGTGTTCCTATAGATGAGTCTGTCTATACCTGAAAACCTGCTAAGCAGGTTAAGTTGATATGCAGGAGAGAAGGGACTTCACTACAATGCATCCATGTGTGTTAGGAGCAGTTGCTATCCTGTATATACCATTTTTCAGGTGATGTATTGGATGCTGAGTCTTATTTAGCCGTCCCTGTAGCTTGTCTGTACAGTTGAATCCATGGTGGTGACTCCATAGAGTCCTTCATGGGCAGTTCTTTTGCCTGCTTCTGCTCCCAAGGAAGTCAGGGAATTCAGCACAGTTATGGTGATACGGCTACAGCAAAGCACCCCTGATGGGCTTTCTTTGCTAGGCTCAATAGCTGCTTGTACAGATCTGGTTAGCATTCTGCTTGTCATTGAACTTTACGTGTATGTGTGTATATATAAAATTAGTTTCTGTATGTGAAGAAATAAAACAGCGTAAAAAGGGAAAAAACCAAACCCTCTACTTTCTCTTTTCTTTCTTTCTTTTTTTTTTTTTTTTCAGATCTTAGAAATCCCTTGAGACTTAGCTCTAACATTAAGTATTTTTATGGAAGAATGGAGTAGAAATACAGTAGTGAAAGACATTGTAGAAATCTGATCCCGTATGTTTTTACCAATTTAATTATTGTTCAGTTCTGTAGTTTTTACTTTTTAGTTGTGAAATAAATAGTCTTCTGATGCTGTCAGTAGTTACAGCAGTGAGGAGCTTCAGTCATGTGCAGTTTAAATAGAAGAGCAATACTGTTAATTGTCAACACTGATTGTAGAAAAAGTCTTGAGCAGTTTATGGGTTTCATTGTGGGGTTTTTCGCGTAAATCACCACACCAAAAGTTTGGAACACAGTAAATGGGTAATGGAAAAATAGTAACCTTTGTAAGATAAAAGGAACTACTTTCTTAATTTTCCAGCTGATAAGTAAACATAAGAAGAAAGACATCAAATTGCTTTTGCTATCATGATGTATTTTTCTTAGTCCACAGGTTGTTCTGTCCTTATTTAATAGCAAACTTACTCAGTTTTCTGACATAAAATTATTCTGCTTCTCAAATTTGAAATAAATTGGAAGCAATTAAAAAGTGGAATAATCAAGCAATCATTTAATCAGAATTAAAACGGTATGTAAATTTATTTAAGTATCTACAAAATTGCATTTAAATATAGTGATAACAGTCTTTATTAGAAAAAGTACTTTGATTTAACATGAATTGACAAGGATTAGGATTTAATAATGAATTAATTACTGTTTTCTGTTTGACGGGGGAAAATATTTTCCCCAAAGGTTTTGCTTTTCATACTACCATCTTTTTTCCCAGATGTTCTCGAATACATTCTGCATTGTTTTAAAACAACGCTAATCTTTAATACGATTATCTGTAAATTTCCTTTGTTTACTGAGGGATTTTTTCAGATTATCAAATCATTTTATATACAAATCCTCCTTTCCTTGGTTCATACCGTAACTCTCCGTTGCACGCCCGAGGCAGTGCCCCAAATGAAACCAACTGACATCAATTATTGATGATTACTTTGCCTGCTGGGAAGTGAAATCGAGTCTCTGGTCTCAATTCAAGATTTGTTTCAAACACAGGGTAATGAGAGCAGGTGCAGGGAGACACCAGAGCGTGTGCATTGATTTGCAGCGTAAGCATAGGTAGGTGACTTACGAGTACACGGGACTGAGAAGAGAAAATGGTTAGAGCCAGAGTTGTCATTGCTTCTGAAGAACTTGGGCGATGTATTTTCCTGGGACCAACACACCAGAATGAGAGGAGCTTTTTTTCTCTCATCATGGTGGTACTATTTCATTGCACTGGGACATGTGATAGCACTTAACAGGAGGGGAGAACCCCACTGTCCCAGTTCTTCATCCCACCTGAATGTGGCCTGATTTGATTTGCTGTGACTCCATCAGGCTTCAGAAGCTGAAACTGTACTCCTTATTGCTCATGCACCAATAGCTGTCTTTCAGTGGGGTTTCCTAAGTGTGAAATCAAGCAACTTAACAGCGGAAATATGCTTATGCACCCCTTATGCTACTCCCTTTTGTGTCCATCCTTTGTGTGAGATTGGGTTGTGGGGCAAAAAAGCTTCAGAACAGAAACCAGCAACTGGGTTACAACATAGATTCAGGAGAAATGAGGAAAAATTGAAAGGCAGTGGGTAAGCTAAACCATGGCATTTCTTAATTTTGTAAATTGGTTTCATGTAACTGTTCATGTAACATTGCTACGTGTAATTTTTGGCATTGTCTTTTTAATGCAACAGTTGCAACAACTACATCATTGGTAAAATCCTTATTGCTTATGAGGTTTAGAGGGAGCTGGCAATACGGCCTGAGCTACAAGACAGCTTAGAGACAGCCATAAACTTTATTATCCTAGAGAGGAAAATAAGTCTGCTTGATTTTTTTCTGAAGGACAAAGTAATGAGTGAGGATTTGGGTCCAGCCAGATTTTCCCTACTGCAAATTCTTTCCAATGCTGACGGCCTCTCCTGGGCCCACCTGCCTGGGTTTCCCTGCAAAGCATTCCCTCTTGCATGTTGTTTTGGTAAGCTGTCTTCAGGCTTTCTGAACACCAGACGAAAGAAGAGAAACGCACATTTTTTTCAAACCCCAGTGTGGAATTTCTTGGGACAGAGCAAGCTGTGCAGAAACATAAGCATTTCTCGTGTTTGAGGTTGTCAGAATCTGTTGTAGGGAAAAAGGTTGGATATGAATACAAAAGTCTGATGTTTCCCCATCAGGACTGCCCCTCTATCCTCTGAATTCAGGAGTTCCAATGCCAAATGTTAGGAAAGAGTAAGAAGTAAGCGAAAGAGGATGCATCTTCGAAGGACAAAGCAGTGCAGTGAGAGCTTCCCTTGTTGGCAAAAGCCTGAGTAAGCAGGTGGGGCTGGCAGCGTGCCCTGAAGGTTAATGCAGTCAGTCACCAAGCTGGAGGGAAAGGCGAAGCCCTCTCTTCTGCCGGGCTTCTGGAGAAAGGTACTCTGAGCAGACTTCTGGCTGCTGCCTCTCATTTCACCTTGGATGCTGGGAGAAAGAAATGGTAGCTAGGACCGAGACAATGCAAGGCTAAAAAAAGCCAACCAAAAAAATCAATGTATACAGTATCGATGGCATTTACAACCGTGTTGGTTTCTTTCTTTGGTGAGCTCCAAGCATCAGCAGGGCCAGTGTTTGCTTTCTTCTGCAGCTGAGCTGCCCCAGTGGGCTCAGAGGCTGCTGTCTGCCCACCCAACTGCCCCAGCTGCCTGCCGTGCTGGCTGGGGTTTTATGGTGCCTCTGAGGCTATTCCTGGATGTCAAGTTTATATTAGAGAAATACTGACAAATTTTTTTAGTGCTAATGCAAGAGCAGTCTAGCTGAGCACAGACGGTGGTATTGTTAATTTTCCAGGCTGTTGCTATCTTACTCTCAGCTGTCCCTATACATCCTCACCATTTTATGTTTCCTCTCTAATGGCATGAGCCAGGATGTCATAATATTCAAAATCAAATGTACCAGAAAATATAATAAATTAGAGCTGGACTAGCAGAGTAATTGAAGAATAAACTGAATTTAAACCAAACAGGATTGTGTTATGAACTGATTGCTATTCACAAAATGCACCAGAAGAGTGTGACTTCATGTCGATTTACTATTGATGGCAGCATTTCCTAGATGGCTATTGGCAATAAAGAGATGCAAACGGTGTGAACTTTAGAGTTAGTACCGGAACATAATATTGCAGTAAAGGAAAAGTACTGTTCTCATTACACTACAAAGTGATTCTGGAAGAAAAATTTTCTTGTGTTTTATTTATTTATTTAAGATGTTTACGTGTATTTAGAAATCCTTGAGTTTATAAAAAGGGAATGCAGGCCTTGGCATGGAAAGAACTAAATTTTTCCTCAACTCTTAATGTAATTTTTCTGTAAGAAACTACTTAGGAAATGTAGCAGTAGAGTGAGTTTCTCTCAATTCAGAAAATTGAGTTTAAGGACATTTGATGTCCTTAAGGAATTTTAAAGTTGTTTGCCCAGACAGTTTACGGCAGATAGTCTGTGTATTTTTCTTTCAATAGAATTTTTTATTTTTTATTTCATTAAAACCAGGTAATGTATATACGTAAGATATTTTAAAAATAACCCTCCAGCTGTGATGCTAGTAGAGATGTAGCGAGATGGCATAAGATCTGGATTTGTGAGCTACAAGTTACCTGAGCTGAGCCCTGTGTTCTTCTGTTCTCTTGAAATGTGAAATGAGATCGTTCTAGTGAAGGGCACCCTGAAGGTTGCTCATACAACCAAAAGCCATGGGAAAGGCTGTGGAAATGGAAGCAGTCAGCAGCGGATACTTAGTAAAAGATAACAAGTGTTTGAGCTGCTGGGTTGAGGAATCTGTGTGAGTTGTACGAGAGTGGGCCCTTTGCTGAGGCTGCCCTGTTGATGTTGAGGTAGTCAAACTGCTGGTGTGCAGAGAAACTGAAAAACCACACTGGACAATACTTTATTTTCTATTTATTCTAATTTTGAGAATGTGAAAGAAATTTTGTGAGGACGAGATTTTTGGCAGCAGTGATCCAAGCCCCAAGCAAGACTGCCGCTTTCAAAATTATGTGGTCTGGTGGAATACCAGCAAATGGAAAGGCTGTTCAGTGGTAGAAATCAAACAAGCCTTTGGTGGCAGTGGGGACAGAAGGGAAAAGAGCAATAGTACTGCACCAAAAGAATTAATTTTGTAACAATAAGCAATATGATTTGTTTAATTGAGTGCTTTTAAGTTTAAAGGTTTAAGTTGTATTTAAACATGAAATGGTATTGTTTATTTTCGTTATTCTTGTAAAATTTAAATAAGGTTCTCTACCAGGAATGGTAATGAAATCCATTTGATTTTTAAACTAATACTACAAAATGGTTAAAAAAAGCAGCTCTTGTGAGTCAAATACTTGAATATATACAGTAAGGTTTAACATTATTAAACTAATTCAAAATGCTGTTAAATCTCTTGCTTTAAATTACTTCACTGTGCCATGGCCTGATGAAATTAGAAATTAATCTAGAAGACGCAATTAATAGACTATTTATATCCCTCATGTAATACTTAAAATTAATTATTTTTTGTGTGTATTTTGATCACTTAATAACTTATCTCCTCGTATCCATCTCACATCCCATAGAAGTAGGCTGAGGGATCACCCCAGAAGTGAGGATGGCCAGCTACTTACTGCCTGTCCTTCTGGGCCGACTGGGGAGGTAGTGAGGGCCAGTTTCATAAACAAGCTACAGACCACCTTGGCTCTCTCTTCAGACTTGTGTAGGAGAGAACTTGGGAGAATGACGTTATAAAGGAAAAAATAATCTTTCTAACAGTAGGGGGGAAACAGGCAGCATTTAACCCACTTAAAAAGAAACAGGCAGTACAGGAATTCCTATGGGGAGGTTTTGAGGAAGGTAGTCTTCAAGACCTGGTATTTCTGCTTGCTGTGATGGGACGTTCTGATACTTTGTGAAAAATTAAGAGCTCTTCTGTGCTAGTGAGGATGCCCTATTACTTTCCACCTGTCATCCCAGGTGACTTTTGGTGAGTTACAAAACACTAATCTTCGAGAGCTTTCCCCAGTGGAGCACAACACTTGTAACAAGTATTGTATGATTAAGGTTTTTTTTCTAGCTATGGTCAGTCTCTTTCCTAATGCTTCTTACCTCGTTGACTTAGCACATGGAACCTGTACTGTGGGTGGGCTCTTCCTGCGGGTAAGACCCCTGGAGAAACTTTGAGTGCAGTTGTTAGGGAGAAATATGATGGGTAAATTGAATTATTTCAGAGACTTGTGGAGCATGATTTTCTTTCAAAATACGTTTGTGACATGGAAGAAGGTAACTATTTCTGATAAAGTTCATTTTAGTAATAAACATTAAAAACAACTCAGTTTGGGCAATCCAGATTGTTTTGGAAGCTGCAGGCAGTTGAATGATTTATTAGAATTTAAGCAGTATATTTTCTATAACGTTTAGAAGCAGAAAATCTAAACCATTTTCACAGGGTGAATGCATCCTGGGAACATGCAGCAGTTACCATGATCACCCACTGGAAAACAGTGCTGTGCTCAATCCTGTAGTAATGGGCCCGAAAGTCCTTTGAGGACCAAAGGGAGTAATAACAAGGAACTCAGAGGTGCTCTTGCTGGGGTATGGGACACAGGCAGTACCTAGGACCTGCCAGTTTCTGATGTGAATGCTTTCAGTTAACACATGAAAGCTGGAAGGACTTTGAAAAGAAAAAAGTTTAGAAAGAAATATTAGAGGATGCTTTATGGTACTTATTCAAGAACTCTTCTTTCTTCATCTGATTGGTAAGTAAACCATAGTGCATAAGAGTAATGGGAGCTTTCATCATTTTAAAAAGATGTTTACATATCTGGTGGCATGACTGATGGGTAGCTAATCCAGCTAGGTATGCCTGGTAATGGTTTGCTACAGACTAAGTAAATATCATAAACACCTAATGATAGGAAACCCTCAGGAACAGTAAACATGACCAGCTAATACCACTAGGTAAAGGTTTCACTGTTAGATGCAGAATTGCAGAAATGTGTATTTAATGTGAACACATGAACTAATCGCTTCAGGTAGTTACATTGTGCGGTGAAGCTCTTGGAATCAACATTTAACCCTACAGTTTGTACTGAGGAATGCTTTTCCTGTATTAAGTGGGCAGGGAGACAATAGCATGTAAAGTCATTGATGTCATTGCATGGTGGCTGATAAGGGGGGACAGGTGGGACGAGAGATCTGGGACTGATGTACAAGGCAGCCACATCCATCCTTGTACACCCTGCTGCTGTGGTGGTGTTGGACTCCTGAGCATCATTGTATGGTATGTTGTTGAATCCTGTAAGGAAAGCCTTTTAAAAGTCTGGCAATCAGCTTTGCTGTGGAGACTTTTATGCCTGAAGAATTTCTTCAGTCTGTTATTTTAAATTATGTATGCCCCAAAGCAATTATAAATCATAGAATCAGAAAATACCAGGGTGGAAGAGACCTCAAGGATCATCTGGTCCAACCTTTCTTGACAAAAGCACAGCCTAGACAAGATGGTGCCGCACCCTCTCCAGATGCATCTTGTAAGTGTCCAGCCTTTGGGAATCCACCGTTTCCCTGGGGACATGAAAAAATGTTCCTTTTGTGTCCAGTCAGAATCTTCACAGAGGTAACTTGTACCCATTACCCCTCATATTTTCCATGCATCTTCTTGTAAAATAGGAGTCTCCAGCTTCTTCATAGCCACCCTCTAAATACTGGAACATGTTGGTAAATACTCCCCTAAACCTTTCCTCAATGCTGAACAAACCCAGTTCTCTCAGCCTCTCCTCATATGGCAGACTTTCCAGTCCTTTGATCATCTTTCTCCTCTCTGGGCCTTCTCCACTTTCTCCACATCTCTTTTGAATGCTTGTAGTGTGTCGATTAGATAGGGAGGTGAACAGCTCATAAATTCAGATGTTGCTGTTTCATGTTCAGTCAAATAGACTTTGATGGTTGTAATGTAGCAGCACAAAGGCATTTTGAGTTTTGTGAATGCAAAAAGGAATATTAATTCTAGCTTTATCCCTGAAAAATGCAATGAAAAAGCCAGGGAAAGAGCCTTTCACATGTTTTAGTACATTCTTTTCCTACCTTGGTAAGAGCTGCTTCTCTTTAACCTTTGTAAAGGATGTAGTAGCTGAAAGGAAGAAAAGAAAAGAAAGTGAGAGACTGCATAATGAGTTTAGAAGATCATCAGCAGAAATATTTCATGGGGCTTGCAGAGGATCGCTTTGTACAAAAATGGGAGAACTACAGATACAAACTAAGTCTCTAAATGAGGCAATAGTTTGTTTGAAGTGGCATACCAGTAAAATTGGTTTTTTTTTTTTCCTCTCAGCTCTTCCACATTTCTGAAGAGGGCATGGAAAAAGCACATCAGAAAAGCTCGTAAAGGTTAAAACCTTTAAGATTGTCAATGACTTAGGGATTATTGGGTAAAGGCGTTAAATAAGTGGAGTATACAGTGACTGTATCATGGGCAGTATGTCGTTCTGTTACACCTTACAAAGTTAAAATGTCCTGAGTTGAAAATGTGTTTCCTCATATTTATGCACAACATAGACCAGCACAATTGCTCAGCTAAATAAACAGGACATTTTCAATTATAAGGTGCCATTACCTTTGTGTGTTCTTGTCATTTATGAAATCAGTAGGTGGTTAATTAAATTGCTCCTTTGGACTCCCCTGAAGGCTATGCATTAATTATATTTTAGTGGTGGTGCGCACATTTCTCAACTTTTTAATGAGGGTAAAAGTTGTTTACCTCTTCCTTTGGAAATCCTTTTTTTTTTTAGGTTAGTATAATATGGGGTTTTGTGATAGGTTTTTCTTTCTTTCCCATAAAATTTCATTATTCACCTGCTCTTTGCAATCATGTGGCATGCTTAG
Organism: Cnemophilus loriae; assembly: GCA_013397755.1. Taxonomy (NCBI): domain Eukaryota; kingdom Metazoa; phylum Chordata; class Aves; order Passeriformes; family Corvidae; genus Cnemophilus; species Cnemophilus loriae. Next base: position 93,292 of record VZTF01006013.1, read on the forward strand.
TTTAAAAGAAATCTTAAAATGTTAAATTTAATGTTGCAAAGTACTACTAAAGCTGCAGTCTGTGTGTTAAACCCCACGTTGTTGGAGGGAATAGATTCATCGCTCAGGAGAGCAGGCTTCCTTCAGCCACTCAGGTCTTTTGAAGACTTGGCTTCTGAAGGCATTTCTGGGTCTGCCGCCCAGAATTCTTGTTCAGCCCATTGGCTGAGCAGGCAGATTTCGGCTGTCCTCCTCTGCTTTCATCAGTAGTAGGAGCAGTGCTGATGCTTGTGAGTTGGGAGGGAGGCTGGTGGCAGCAGGGCTGGGCTGGGGAGCAGCTTTCGTGTGGCACGGTGAGGGCTGTGCTTACACCCCCTTCCTTTGCTGTGTAGTGTTTCACCATGCAGTTTCATACAGCTGAGATCCTCATGGTAAAAATCATGGTATCTGAGCACATGCCACTTCCAGCTATGACTTTATTTTAAATTAATGGCACGTGTGCTGAAGGAAGCCCATGTAGGTGTAGTATGGTGTGCTCACAGAGGAATACAGTAGCTGGGATTGGTTTGTGTTGGTTCTTCAGCTGAAATGGTGCATTACAAGTAGATGTAAAAACCCAAAGAAAACTCCCTTAGCGTAGCATAAATATCATTGACATTGTCATTTTAGTGCTGTTGGAAATGCCTGTAGCAGAGGTCAAAAGTTTTCTTAGTGCCATGTTTTTGAAATACTATCACAGGTTTTATCTCATGGGAAGGGGCGGAACGGGCCTCACTTCTGACTGGACAGTTTATTTAACTGCTCTGATGGTCTCACCAGGGGTGATGTCTCATCTAGGCCATGCAGCTCTTCTGTGAAGCGTAACGACATCAGTCCTCTTTCAGGCCTCTTCACTATGCTGTTTGTCCAAGCCTGTTTGTTTAGAGCCATGCCAAGCCAAGAAGAGGCAAGAAAAACAGTTTGGCTGCTTTTTTATGTGGATGATTTACTTTGCAGTCATGTTTTCTCAAGTGGAGGGTATTATAAAGGCCACCCTGAAGTCTTCTGAAGCATCCACTGAGACCTCAAACTGAACCCTTTGCTGGTGGAGAACACTCTTCTACTGCTCATTTATCATGGTGTTTGTAGATTTGGGGTGTTTTTTCATCCACTTCATGGAACTAAGTGAAGCAAGAGGAGGGTCTTGAGTGATATGGTGGTTATCACATTTAGCTGGTAGTCAGCTCTCCTGTATGTAATTTGTATTACGTCTAGTGTAAGGGAAAAATAGTACTAAAGTATTCAATTTGCAAGACTAGACTTTATAAAAGCTGCTGTGGAAGATAGCTGTTTGTAGTTTGTGAGTCTGCAAATAAGTGAGACTTTATAGTATTCAAAAAGCCAGGAAGTTAGTTAATTTGAAAGAAAATTGTAATAATTTTTCCCCTGCTATTTTAATTGACAAAAGTAAAGCAGTTTCAGGATATAAAATGGATTTTCTGCATTGAATGTACTTCTAGTATTGAGATACTGAATTATAAAATTATACAGCATTTGAGACTTTTTCAGGAGGTATGTGCAGTTTTGAGTCCAGTTTCAGTGTTTCACATTAACTTTCTTCTTTTAAAAAGCAGAATTTTCTTAATTAGATGAGTGGAAGAAAGAAAAAGAGTGTTACATAATCCACTTTGTTGTTTTTCTTGCAAACGTTGTGTGCTTTACATAATATTTATAGCATATAGCACAGCAGGGACTCGAAATGTCCCATCTATGTTGTAAAGCCACCGTATGCACGGAGTTACTGCAAGGATTCCTGCACGGAGTGTGCTTACAAAACTGTGATGTGCTACATGGAGTAGCAGTATTTCATTATGCATTCATGAGAAATTGCTGGCAACATTTTAGCCTGCAGTTAATTTTAGTGTTAAGTTTAGGTTTTGAAAAGGACACGGTGTAAGAGAGTGCCTGCAGATCTTTAACACTGGCTCCTGCTCTGGTTAGTATTTGCTGAGCCATAGCTCTTAGGGCTTCACTCATATTTGTGGGAGGTTAGCTGGTTAATTTACTGCTTTAAGGAAATCAAACCCTGAGCGCTGCTTAGTGGCTTTAGGAGGAAATGGTCTTGTTTTAATTACCCATTGGTGAATTAATTTGTGTATACCAGCATGCCGACAACCTTTTTCCTTGGAGTTCCCTGTTGTCATGTGATATCCCTTCCTCCAGGAGACCAACAGTATATTCTTCTTTTCCTGTTGGGCAGGTATTCTGTGTTCCCTCCTCGCCTCCGCTGGGATGGAAGGCTAAGAAATGTAGACTAAAAAGGTGATGAAGGGAAGGGGCTGTGGTGCTCTGTGTTGCAGGTTTTGTAACAGATCCTGGGTGCCGGCTGCCAATGAATCGTACCAGGGTGTTTCCAGGGCTCTGCTCGGCATCTTAAGGATGCTCCTCTTCAGAGGCTGGCCGCCGAGTACTTAACTGCAGGTTAGACCCTGTGATGAGAATTACAAACAAGAAATGAAGGGGATACTTTTGATTCGGCTTGTTTCAAATGCATAGGCTATTCATACATGAAGTGTAAAGTAAGTCTCTTTTCAATTAGCTGGTTTGTGCTTTTTGTTTATTTTTTTAAATTTCTTTTTCCTAGGCTTTTTCCTAAATTATGTGGTTCTCTGGTATGTTTTTTTTTTAACAGGCTGATGCTTTGCAAAATGTTGCGGTCAGGAATCTAGATTTCACTTGACTAAATACAAAGGCTCTTTCTGGTGATTTGTATGTATGTATGTGAATTTTTAAAGATGAAAAAAATTTTAGCTTTGCACGGTTGTAAAATTCAATTTTAAAAGCACATTTCATGATTTACGTGAGATAATCTTACAGAGTATCTTTGTAGTCAGAACGGGAGAAGAAGTGAAATAAAATGAAGCATTTATGCAGATACAAGCAGAGGTCTGTGTACCTTCTGCCTGAAATTAAACCAACGTCCTCCTTTTTCATGGCTATTTGTATTATTTATAATTGCATGAGATGTGTATCGAGAGGGTGGCTGGGAAATAAGCTCTTAAATGTGAGAGCTCTTTGGTCTCCTAGGATACATACGTAGTAATAGTTGTACAGTTATCCGTGAGGTTTTCCAATGGGCATCCTAGAAACTCTGTAAACTTCCAGGTAGCCTTTGTTAACCACCTTGCAAAAAAAAGGTTGCTCGTTTTGCTGGGAGCTGTGCAGAGCATGCAAACGTTAAGTAACGCAAGTCCTTTGATTAGGACTTTTTAAAAAATCAGGAACGGATTATATGCTTCTGAAAAACAGAGTGAGAAACTGAAGATCATTCAGGCATTTGTTCCTTCTATTTTTACTAAATCTGTTTGCCTTCAGGATTTGTTGATGTGTAGGAATTTTGAAATACCTGCACTTAATGTTTCCAAGTGGAAATGTTTGTCCCAAGAATAATTCCCATTTTGCTGTTTTTCAGCAGGATTTGAGGAGGGGAAGGAAGAGGAGAGAAAAATGGGGGAGCAAGTGGGGTGTCAGGTCTGGCTGTCAGGAATTGTTTTTTTTAATTGAAGGTTGGAAATTGTTGGTGAGGTTCAGTGGTTTCATTGGTATATTTTCTTACCCTAAGCATACTGTGTATCAATGTTAACGATAACTATTTGGTAAAAAGTTTTGTAGCTGCTTCACTGCACGCTTTCGCCACCAGTTTTCCACTAACTAGGAATCTCTAAGCCAAAGTATCCCCTTGGTTATGTTTGCGAGTTTCAAGGGAGTCAGGAGGCCAGTGGAGAACAGGGGTCTGTAGCCAGCTGGAGCCTCAGCAGATGTGCTGTTCTCCAAATCCGTCATCTAGAAAAAAACCCCACCTTTTATTATATGTGGGAAAGCTGCAGGGATTTATTTTCATGTACTCAGTGGAAACAAAAAGAGTCTTTATAAACCCTTTCTGTTTTAGATTCCATTTAGTAATAAGGATTGGCTAAAGCTAAAGCAACACAACATGCTTTAACAGCAAAGTATCAGTTCAAAATTTAACTTTATTGAAACTTAATATTCAGTTAAACTGGTCTGTATGGACAAGCAGTAAATATGAATTTATACATTTCTAGTCCTGAAGTTTACAAAGGGAAATGTATGCAAATTACTCCTTTTAGCCAAAGTATGGTATATTACTGCAGTAGCTTTCCAGTGTAACCTCTTGGTTCCATGAATAGTTTTATCTTTTCTATCTTAAAATTCTTTGGCAAGGATGGCCTTTCCATGACTCTGTCCTCCCTATATCTTTTATTTACAGTGTCAAGTTGCCTGGGATATTATTTATTGTTTCTGTGTTCTCATCCCATATGACTGCTATTAAGAGACAGTGTTGCTTGTAGTTGAGTCTCCTGCTTTTAAAGCAAGTTGTCTCCTTTGAATGAAACTCTCATCATGTTCTTGTCTGGACTTCTGATTTTCAGATTGCACACAGAAAGGACAGGATACAGGCTTTTAATTACCCTGTTTGCCCTCCTCTTGGTTCATTAAATTGAAATTATTAGCTTTTTAACTCTGAAAATCAGTGAAAATCAAAGCTGTTTTCTTATTGCAGTATTAAACAGTTCTTCACTGACATGTGAAAAGTTGGGTTTCTGACCCAAATGTCTGTGTCTAGGTGGAAACTAGTAACTAGTTCCCAAAGACTAACAGAGCAGACTATTATTTGGGTTTTTTTTGTGGAGGTTCTCTCATACTTCTCCGTCATAGAAGCTTGATGCAGAAGGGACCTTTCTCAGGATAGTGTGCACTTGTTTTCTGGGTATTACTTAGCTTTTTTAGTGACTGCCAAATGAAGATGACTTGTGGCATTGTCTGTTTGACCCACTAGACCCCGTTCCTGTGAGTCACTGCACTGAACTTGGTGGTAAGTTTGAGTTACTTCTTAAAAGATCTGGATTTTACGAACAGCCAGTTTGCAGGTGAACTTCTGAGTAACTCCTTGAATCCCTGGTGCTGCTGATAGGAGCAAAAAAGCTTGGAAGCCTGCTGTTTCCAAATAATCTCTTGCATCTAGTGCTATCGCATGAAGCTTTCCTGGACTTATGAACACAGCAGCTACTGCTGCCGCCTCTGCACAAAGGGCAGGCAGGTGTCTACAGCGCCTCTGGTCCTTGTGATGCATTTCTGGCATCCCACAGTCTTTGTGCATGGCACTGCTCCCTTTTTGTGGAAAAGAAATACATCCAGTGGGAATGTGCGTCCTTATCTTGGAGACGCCATAATACTTCGGTTTCATTTGCACAGCTCCCAATGCAGCAGGAGTGCTGTCTGGGGTGGTTTCTGGCTTTTAGACAATGTAGCAATTAAAAAAAGAAGTTTATAAAGTTTAAAAGATGCTTCATGTAAGTATCTGGCCTAAAACATGTGAAAGTGTTTAGTATGAGTTGAGAGTAAAAAAAAAGTATGGAAATAAAAGGTGGTTTGAATTTTTTATGTCTGTGAACCTAGCCTAACTTGTTGAGAAGTGCTTGGTTTGGGAAAATGAGGATTGTGGTTAGGGAGTGCAAAGAACATGGATACTCCAGAGGGTGAGTCGTCTGCCTCTTAAAGACCTTTTTCCAAAGCACTGCTAATGAAGTAATATCCTTCAAAGCAAGACTGGTATTTTAAAAGCTAGCTCTTAAGGGTTGAATACATAGAATAAATGAGGAAGTGAAAATTGTATCATCCCCCACAGATGCAAAATTTCAGCCTGCTGAGAAGAGATTGGACAGGGAGGAGGAGGAGGAGGAGGAGGAGGAGAAGGTTGGCTCCTTCCTGATGTAGCATGTTTCTGTGAGCCTCTGTCACTGCAACCATTTTGACCATGGATACAGAAAAGTGGTGCCTGAAGTTAGGAATCTGAACTGGTAGGGCTCATTAGCACACTGCTCCTTTACCACTGTCTTCCCAAAATGTGGTAAATCGGAATTCCCTGGTGATGTGAGTAAATGTCTTGTATATATTTTGCAAATTCATAATTTACTATGTTAAGAACTGAAATGCATTTTTCTTTGATAATTTCGTGCCTTTGGTTTTTTTAACAACTTGTGTTTTATTTGCTAGATGAGTGTAGCAGTTGGTGTCTTGATGCCTCCCTGCCCTAGCAAACTTCTGATCTTTCCCCCTGTTTGTTTGTAGCCTTCTGTGAGGACTTAACTCACTTTTATTGAGCAATTTTATTCTAGTTTATTTCTTGATTTATAGTTCTATTAATGTATCTCTTCTGTATAATTTCTGCATATGGCTACCAGTTCGATGTTTTACATAGATGCTGCCACTTATCTGTTTTTAGTGTCATTTTTTTCTCTGATTTTAATTTTTACTACTCACTTAGAAGGTAATGATTTTAATTTTTTGCCTTTGTTTAGGGATGTTACCTTTTCTTAAAGAGAACGAGACTACTGAGGAAAGCGGACAGAAGTGCTGTAACAGCATTTCAGCTCTCTGTCTTCCACGTTATTCATTCTGCAAGGGGGAGTTAGGAGATTGCTGCTTAGTATTTAGCCCATGTCACTCATGTAAGAATACATACCAGGGCCTGTTGGCCTGCTCTGTGTGTGCTACCGTGCATCTTTGCTAACATTTCTCACTTGAATCTTAAAGGACCGTTTTTCAACAGTGTTACCACCGAAGTAGTTTCTTTCTGAGGGCACTAACGGGATTCAGAGGACAGGCTACAGCAGCCAAACTTTGCGCCTCAGGCGGGTAAAGAGCTGCAACATAGAAGCTTCCCTATGTAATAGCTAGTGAAATTCTATTCTTTAATGTGTGTGTGTGTATATATGTGTGTATATATAATGTACAATCAGCCAAGCTAATACGGAATGTGAAATAAACAGCTGGCAAACGTGGTTAGGGGATAGAGAAGTGTTTTTGGAAAAAAAGTCTAGGGTTTTTTTCATTCAACAACTGTTGTCTCTACTCTTTCTTGGTGGCTGTGTAATTACAAGGTCTGAAGTGGAGAATATGTGATTCCTACAGCAGGACTAAAAACAAATGGAGTCTTTGCTTCCATATTCTTTGTGTCTGTCAAGTAATGTATAACCAGACTGGATTTTACATAGTCAACTCAATGTCCACTTCCTTTTCTGAATCCTGTCTGGAGGCCTCAGATCAAGCACTAGTCTACTCTGTATGTAAAGACCTGTTTACATACAAAGTATTTAAATGGGTTTTATTTAAGATAATATTTGTATATTTTAAGACTACAATTTCTAGATCTAACATATTTTTATTATGTAAATTTTGCTGATGTGTGGAGCCATTTGTTTTCAGTATCTTTACAGAGTACATCTGTTGCAGTGTGGCAGGTAGCCTAACTGGAAGGTCTCAGTGTAAAGGTTTTAATTTCTGAAAAGCATCCTACAAAATAATATTTGGGGTATTTTGTAAAGTCATGTTCTGCCTTTTTTTGTGTGCCCAAAGCTGGGTCAGGCAGCTGGCTCTGAAAATAACCTTTTTACATGAATCAGAAGGAAAGTTCCTCCTGGAAATTAACTGGAAATTAAGTTATGTACAGCAGCAAAGTGAAATGTCTTTGGCAGACTTAATAGGGAGAGGCACAGCCATCATCCTACAGTGTTAAGAATCAAAGAACTTGCCTTTATTATGGAGTTAATTCAAGTGATGGCTAGTGCATGGCATCCTAACATAATTCCCAGGCATGAGCAGAGACTGCTCAGGCATAGCAGTGCTTTTGGAATGAGTCACCTGCCTGCCAAGGGGTGGCCAGAGCCAGCCCAGCTTTCCCTGATCCCTGGTTGTGCTGGGCTGCAGACCAAGTGGGGCAGTTGTGGTGGTGAGTCGGTCACTCTGCGTGCAATACCTCTGCTCATGGGCAAGTCATAATTTGGCCTGCATGTAGGTAGCCTGAGTTAAATACTCTTTTGACTATGGGCTTAAGAAGGCTCTTATTTTCCTCTTTTTTTTTTTTTTTTGAGAGTTCTGATGTGGTGATACTTGTTTTATTTCATTATGGAGAAAATAAACAGTCTCTAGGCGGGGCAGACTGGTTTAGGGGGTTGCCTTAGCTCACCGAGTGATGTTGGTTAGCCACTGGAGTTTGGCAGGTTGAGGCTGAAAATTGAAGCTGCAAGCCTCAGACCAAGTCTAGACCATTTTCTGCACTCTTTCTGCTGTACTTTCAAGTTTCTTCCTCTGGCCATGGGTTGTCATGGGTTCCTTGCAGGCCATGGGCACTCACTCCTGCAGAGGACTCTGCCTCCTTTCCTGCAGGAGGACAGTGTGTGGCTTATCGTTTATCTGAGCTGTCTCTAAACCATGTCCTCTTGGCTCTGCCTTGCACAGATCTTAGAAATACTTGTTTTCAAAGAGATTGGACGTTTTTGTTAGCTTAGGAGGTGGCTTCATTTTTTTCATGCTACGTCTAAGCTAAAAAAACTGCTTAGTAACAGCGTAGTTTACCTTTGAAAAAAACTTTCACCATCACTCAAGTTGTGATTGATGGGGGAAACCAGCTGTAGCAAGTTATGCAAGGTGGCATATGCCTGAAGGAAGAGATGGGATGGTGTTTCTCCCTGAAAATAGTTAAGTCCTACAATTTAACTATTCAGAAAGTTCTTTTATCTTTTCCACCCCTCCACCCCCAGCTTCTCTCTGTCATCAAAGCCGTTTCGTGATTAATCCCAGTGCTGTCTCCCTGAATTTCCTCCATGCACACCCGTAGGGATGGGGGCTGGTTATAAAGAAGTGCAGAAAAAGGGAACATAGCTCTCCGATTCCTTTATTTTCTTTGAATCGCTACTGCTCCTTAAAATTTGTATTAATCAAATCAAATTCTTTCTGTACATATCCAGGAATGAGCTACGTTTAATCTAGTTGAGTGTATTCTGTTCATCCACAAAAGTCCCCGTTTCAGGGCAAAGTGCTTAGGGGAGGGCTTTCCAGAAGGTTTAGCATCTTGATGGACAGCTTTCTGCTGCCTGCATCTCTCCCAGCAGAAAGGGTGGCACATATGGCAAGGGCTGGTGGACAGATTGCACGGCAGAAAATATCTATGGCGGATAAGCAAATGTTTTACTCTTTCTTGCTCTTCTCCTCTGCTCCATCAGCGAGAAGAAAGCCTCACTAATTGTCTCTTTGTCATGGATTTTTGACTGTTGGGGTACTTTTTTCAGTTCCACTGGATATAAAAGCCCACCTGTTACAGCAGCAGTAATTAAATACTGCTTTCCTTATTCTTTTTCTGCTACGATGGAAATTTGTCATTGGGTCTCCTGGCAGGTAAGTCTGCATTTCTTCTCTTCTATTTAATTGTTTCTTTCTATTTACCTTTTCACTGCTGCAAAAACCCAGAAATTAGTTTAGGAACTTGAAGGTTTCTTGCAGATTTTTTCAATACACTTAGGCCTAAAAGTTGCAAACCCGCTCAATTGTTGGGAGTCCTGGGAGCCTCTTGAAATCCTCAGGTGCTTGTCCTGTGTTTGGGGGTCCCTGCCATGGGGTGATTTCTGACACAAAGCAGGGTTAGCCCCCAGAAACAGGCACTTCACTTTCCACTTAACAGAAAATTTAGTTATGTACAGAAAATGGATCTTCTTGCAAATTGTAAAGGCAGCTCCCACCTCTCTTGTGAAACGTGATGGCAGAGAAAGGCAAATACTTGAGTAACACTTCGACAGGGTGGACAGCAATGCCTGCAGAAGAGAGGGTGCAAGTTCAAGTTCTTCAGTGGGTTTGTGCTTCCTGCAGACCAAGACAGCTGACTGGCCATCCAAACCTGGGTAGCTCTAATCTAGCTTGGATTGTGTGTCATACTTCCTCCTTTTTCAGCATTACTCTTGTTTAGTAGGACTATGCAAAATTTAATCTGTAGATATATCTTCGTTAAAGATTCATACTTGCTTCTTTCTGTTCTGAGGTGATTTATCTGTATTTGCGATAAAGAATGGATATTTCGTTGCAGGGACCTCCATACAGTCACAGTCCTTATCTTCTGTGTCTCAGTCAAGACCAATTTGACTAAAGTAAAGCTATTTTAATCTGCTGGTCCCAAAATAGAAGCCATTCCATTTGTGCCGTAGAAGATGGCTGCAGCAGGATCTTTGCTTGTTCGAGCAAAACCTTCTGCCCACTTGCTTTATCTCTGGGCACCGAGTCCCTCTTTCCTCCTGTCATCCCCTGATGTCAAGCATCCCTGGCTTTGAGGTGGTGGTTTTGGGAAGTGGGCATCATCCATGATCTCTCCTGAGGATGGTCAGTCTTGTGCTTCCCCTCGGTTTCCTCATTCCAAACATCTCTTTGCTCTCTGGTGTGCTGGTTGCTCGGATCCCCTGGACCTCTGCAGGCAGCTGTGGGGCAGAGGGGGCAGCGCAGGTGGTGCTCCTGCGGTCCCCCTGCCTGGCAGCGTCTCACGCCCCTGTGCAGCAGGGACCCTTAACGTTGCGATGGTAATTAAAGCCCATAGCCCCCAGTTGCCACGGAAACGCAGCACTCCACAAATACAAAACACAACTTACAGTCCTGTTAATTTTCCCAAATGCTCTTTATTTGTCAGATTTAAGCAGGGTTTCATGTTGCATCCTTACAAAATGCTGTACTGTGAAAACAGCCAGCAAGGGAGTGTGTGTGCACTTTTTTTTTTTTTTTTGGAATGGCATATAAAAACCCTCACCCCTGGGGCAGGGAGGGAAAACCGTCACCTATGACCTGTTGCCTTTGCAGTGATGATGCCACATCAACACCTGGTGTAGGGCTGACTCCTTGTCTGTGAGGGCATTCCCTTGATGGAACAAAAAGACTAGCACAGAGGCAAAAAATAATCTCTGGAGAGGTGGTTTTACTGCAAGCCCAGCGTTGCCTGGTTGTGGTTCAGTGGAACAAAGTCACCATTCAGGCACAATAATATTTAGTTTGAATATAAAAATTCCAGTCATTCTGCTGAACAACTTAAAAAATGTGGAAAAGGTTGCTCATCAGCACGAAAAATAGGTGTATTAGGTAATTGGCATGCAGTGATGGTGGGGCTGCAGCTTTAGCAGAAAGTGTCTCAGGCTAATTGCTGTGCCCTTTCCATCTCTTGTAGATTTTTGACTTGGAGCTGCCAGGTGCCATGTTTTGACAAAACTTTAATTTGTTTGCATTTTCAAAAGAGGACGAGTCTAACAGGATTATTGCCTCATAAACTTGGACAAGGATTGACTTGGGGTTTGGTGTTTCAAGGCAGTGCAGCCCTCGGATATCAGTATAAGTAACATGGATATTGTAAAGTCAATACATGTTGCTAGTACTGCTTCACTTGTTTTCTATATGGCTTTTATATTAAAGCAGAGTTTGTATCTAATGAGCTAGGTCATGCTTATTGGGAGTTGGGAAATAACACTTTCTCCCTGTGGTGATATTTGCTAGTTATTTATTCTCATTATGTTTTTTATTAATTTCTTCCATCTTTTATTCTTCCACCTAAGCTAGGGTCTGCTTTGAGAACAGTTACAAGTCATCAGCCTGATGCTGTAATTCCTGTGAAGAATACTGGACTGGGAACTAAGAACTAATGTTTAATTAATGTTATGATGTGGTTTTAAGCAATGGTTTTAACTACTGTCTAGTTTCCCTTTCCTGAGGCTTATGTCGATCCACTCCTGACTGCTCAGAGATCCTGTTCACAGCCGTGGCATTTGAATAAAGCAGGGGAATTTGGGAATTATGAGACCCTTCCTAGCTAGCTTAGGCAGTCAGGGACCATTGTCCATGGAGAACAGATTTTGGAAATCATGTGACATTTTAAAATTAAGCCAACTTTTCCTGAAGTCCGGGGTGATGACCGTGCTGTTGTTCAGAGTTATTGATCAGTGTGTGTTATGTATTGCCCTGCAAGGTCAAATCTGCCTGGCCAGGACAGGACTGCCTGAATTTAGGGTCACATGAAACTTCGGCATAGCTGTTACAATTTTTTCCATGTGCTCCCTTTCCACACTGAAGAGGGATAAGGAAGGGTTATACTAAGGCGTTCCTGTGATGCCAGCAGGCAGCAAAATTTTGGGGTCTCATCTCCTCTGGGATGAAGAGAAGAAGCAACCAATACCCAGTGGCCTTTAATCAAGGTGAAAATACAGGTGGACAGTTTTTCACTTGCAGCTGGTTTAAACTACACAGAGTAAATTAATAATTGATTCAGTGGTTAGATAGATCTTGGTGCAAAAACATCCCTTCTGGTTTGAGTGTTTTTAGTTGCAGAACTGAGATTTGCATCCCAACCGTTTTGGAATACAGGGACAGTGGAGTCCTCCAAAGGCACAGGGGTGTCACTCATCTCAGGGTGTTCTTTTCACGTTTGCTTTTGGTTGAGAAAATCGCATAGACAGTTGTAAACAAAATAGAAAATTGGGATATATTAAAGGTAATTTTTAAAGAGATCAGTTGGTAAGATGGATATTTTGCATAGTTGTTTAGTTCTGGGGTATACTTGGGTCTTTTGTAAAATTTTGAACAGTCAGTTAATGGGCTGTAAATCTTTAGGATTTTAATAGGATAATTTAGAAGTAGATTGCTTAAATCTTTGAGAGCATTAATTGCAAAATACATGTTTCCATTAACTTCAAACTGGAACTGGTGTTAATTATTTGTGACTTATGTAAAGACAACTACAGTTAAAAGGTTAACTTAATGCTACAATTCCAGTTTGCTTGTGGTTTGCTTTTTTTTTTTTAATAGCGCCCATTCAGACAGAAGGAATAAACATTGTGAAATCTGATGTAGGTATAAAGCCTGACATCTTATGCTTTTGTAAAAATGTGTCGAGCTTCTCCAGAGAATGTTTGTTGAATCAATAAATCAAAACTAGAGGAGACCTAAGGATAAGGCTGTCTTTTTCAGTCTAAAATCGCTTTCGTGCACACTCCACTTAAAAAACTAAAGCAAAAATTTGCACAGTTGGATGTCCAGTCATGCCCAGTTCCCAAGTGGATTGTAATTTAAAACTGGAAGCAGGGCACCACCTGCACTATTTGACTGTTTTAATGAAGTCCTGGGAAAATTATTTTCTAGGGAATTATATGACTTGAATAACAGGCCTGGCTAGCTCTTCACCCACTTCATATTTTTTATAATTCTGGTTATTTTTCCTGTTTGCAGCTTTCCTGGGCTGTTATCATCCTGTGGAGCTGGTGATCTGCTGTGATAAGAGATACAGAAAATAATATAAGGGATGCAGAAAGAGGGTTGAAGTAGGGTATTATAAATAGCAGTGCTCTGGTATTGTGGATTTCAGGGATATAGTACTTTACATCAGGGAAATTTAGACTGGCCTGTCATCCCAGCTGTTGCTCAGACCACAAATTCTGTGTTTGTGAACTTTGTAAGTAAATAGATATTTTGCACTGGGAACAGATGGTAAAAAGTCTTGAGATGAATAATTAGGCAGCCGCAGTGTATGAACAATAAAAATCCTGGTGAGTGTTTCCTCAGTCATGGAATGGGCTTGCCCCAAGTACAGCATAGTAGTGGGAAAGTAAAGAAATCTTGATTTTTTTAATTTTTTTTTTTTCAGGGTGGTGATGGTGTATTTATTTATTTATTTATTTTTGTTGGTTTAGGGGTTTTTGGGTGGTGGCAGTGGGACTGTTTTTTCTTTAGAATCTTTATGCTGTAATCCGCTATCTCTTTCCTCCACAGCTCTGCTGGCAGAGAGGTGGTGGAAGGGTGGTCATGTCAGCTGCAGAAGAGGTGGTGGGCTTAGTTTATGTGGCATTTATTGATGGTTTAAGCTACCAGGGCAGTGGCAGCAGCGAGGCAATATCAGCTGCCACCAGGAACAGCCTGTCGTTACAATTTTTTACATGGCAGTGAATGCCTGATTGCTCAATAACTTTGGTTTTACTTTTTGTTCAGAATTTATAGGAACTTGTTAAACTTTTTAACACACAAAAGGATTTAATTACAACCTCCTGAAAGAGAAGTGCAGATATCTTTGACCATAGCCGGTCATAGAGGTCAAAGTATCTCATGGGTATATTTACTGGATGACACTGCCTCGTGCTCTGTCACAGACTGCCATGTGACTTACATAGACTTCAAAGGATATAAATGCTAGAAGCCTTTAAGGAGGTAAATTTGGGATGGTCACACACAGGGATCCCTATCTGGATCTCCATCACAGTAGTGCGCAGAATGATGCTTGGGTTTTTCCGTAGCCTCACTAATGGTCTTCACCATCCTCGTGGGAGAAAGTGGAGGGGCAAGTACCGATATCCACACTCCTCGTGACCAGTGACAGGACCCAAGGGAACAGCATGAAGCTGAGGCAGGGGAGGTTTAGGTTGGATATCAAGAAAAAGTTTCTCGCCCAGAGGGTGGTTGAGCACTAGAATGGTATCCCCAGGGAAGTGGTCACAGCACCAAGCCTGGCAGAGTTCAAGAAGGGTTTGGACAATGCTGTCAGGCACATGGTGTGATTCTTGGTGTGTCCTATGCAGGGCCGGGAGTTGGACTTGATGATCCTGATGGATCCCTTTCAACTCAGGATATTTTATGATTCTGCGTATCAGGACTTGGTCCTTTCTTGGGTTTTTTGGTTGCTTGGAGAAGGAGTCATGATTGTAGTCAGTAGTAGGAACAGGTCTACAATTTGGGCAGCACACTCATATAGTGGTTTTTGCTGCCTGTTCGGCATGTTACTTTGCTCTGCAGGGCCTGGTGGTGTTGCAGGTACCCCCAAGTATAATACAACTCATGCCATATATGCCTCTCCTGGTGCCTTGACTGACAAAACAATTTGGTAAAATCACAAATCAGTGCTGTGTTTTTCTAGAACATTTATCTGGTTTATTTTGCATTACGTAAAGACCAGCCATTAGATGGGTCTCATCCCTTCTGCATTAATCCAGCAGCATGAATGCGGAGCGAGAGAGCTGTGGTTTGAGCACGAGGGCCCTGTGCGCTGCTCTCCTTATCTGCTCTCCAATCTTTGAGCTCTTACATAATATGTTTAAGACTGGTTTTTTTTGACTAATCTCTTTTGGGGTCTCATTTTGCGTTCTTAGTCTCCAGCAACAAAGAACTGCTGTGCTCTTCCCTTGTGAAATCCTTTCCAGAAGGTGCACATTATCTACTACAAGACAGGGCAATGATGAGCATCAATTTCCACGGCAGAATAGAAGCCTGGATTACAAATTACTATTTAATCCTTTTTGCGTCAAAGGATATAATAATCCTTGTAAAATGTGCTCTAAGTCTTGTGCTTGGCTGTGTGAGGTTAAGGGGCAAAAATCAAAATAGAGAATCTCGTAAAAAGTAAGACATGGGAAAATGTATGTGTTCCACATGAATTTCAGAATAAATGTTTAGTACTGCATTTCAACAGCCATAAATAAAGATGATGGGCGGATACCTAGATTACTAGTTTTCATTTCTCTGTATGCTTGCTACTAGTCTGCTAGAAAACAGTAAGTCTCTGTCATGAGTGTTGCTGAATTGCAATAAAGAATTTAGGCACAAAGTAAGCATTGCTCTAATTTGATTTTTTCCTCCCCCCACAAGTGAGAACGTTTACCAAAACTAACAAATATGAAGGTGTCTTAACACTGTGAGAAAATTTGTTTTGTTTTCTAAATCATCGTGGTATGTGTGTCAAGCAATGTGACGCTGTAAGGGAGAGAAGGGTAAATAAGTTTGGGAGGGATAAGGATTTAGTGTTCGAAATTGCAGGCTGACGGCTGCAGAACTTCCTGCCCAAGCAGCTATTTTGAGAGGGGCAAAGTTTAATAACATAAAAAGTTTAGAAAATAAATCCCATGGTGACAGACCTTCAGTCCTTTCTTGCCACACTGAGTGTGCTGTAACTTTGTTAGGTAAAAAGCAAAACAAGTAAGTTGTTTGAAACCAGTAGTTTCATATTATTAGTTTATTCCATATTTTTGTTACTGCCCTCTGTAGTAAATCAGATGAGGCATACTGGATAGAATCTGTCCTTCTTACTGTGTAGCAATCCACAGAGAAAACCTAGAAGTAAGTGATGATATATGTTCAGTATTACTAATGGGAGGAACTGGGGTAAGCTGTTTGCTGTTACTTTCAATGCAGTGTATTTAGAACATTACTAATAACCTAATATTCTGTATAGTCAAAATTCTAAAAACAGAGTAGGACCAGATTAAAATTGTTATCTCATATGAAAGAACACATTTAATTATTTGATCATATAACCATCATTCCACAGTAGGGTATTTTTTTGCCAGATGCTAATCACGTGCTTCTAGTGTGACAATGCATAACGTGGTGTCCTTGCTGTCACAAAATGGTCATCTTGCAGGTGAAGACTGTGCACTGCAGCAGCCCTTATGAAGCCATAAAAATGTTTGTCTTGTAAAAGGATTTGTATTTATAGATTTTTTGCTGTTCTTTTCTATGACAAACTTACAGAAAACAGGAATATTCCCCTAATCTATCTAGCTGTTGTATTTTGGTAAACCCAGAAGTCAAATGTTTTGAAGAGAACTTCCATATTTCCTGCAAAATGAATAATTTATATTTCTTTATTTGTTGCAGAAAATGACACTTGACTGAAGAGCTTATGTAAGTCACCTTGGAAGAAGTTGCTTTGCTGTGAGCTTTACGTGAGCATCCTCATCCTATGAGAGGGAAGAGAAGAAGGATCTGTCAACCTTCTTAGCTGTAAAATGGGGACTACAGGTGACGACATGGCTGCAGTGGAGCAGAATGCCTCCTTGAACCCTCTGTGCTTTGAGTGTGGCCAGCAGCACTGGACAAGGGAGAACCATCTCTACAACTACCAGAACGAAGTGGATGATGACTTGGTCTGCCACATTTGCCTTCAGCCCTTGTTGCAGCCATTAGACACTCCCTGTGGACACACTTTCTGCTACAAGTGCCTAAGGAACTTTCTGCAGGAGAAGGATTTCTGCCCACTGGATCGGAAAAGACTCCATTTTAAACTCTGCAAAAAATCCAGCATCCTTGTTCATAAACTGTTAGACAAGCTCTCTGTTTTGTGCCCCTTCTCTTCTGTGTGTCAGGAAGTGATGCAGCGATGTGACCTAGCTGCACATCTTAAAAACAGGTGAGCGCTGCAGGTGCTTGCATTGCGTTTTCCCTATGCGCTTGTTTGTGGCCAGTTTGTGCAGCAGTAGAAACTGGGGGTAGGAGAGGGGGAGAGAGTTGGTGGTGGCTTTTAAATTCACGGCAGAAGACCTTAGGAAATGGTCAGTCTGTAACTGTGCATAGGCAATGCACTGGATTATCCTTTTTTTGTACATCACACCAGAAAATACTGAAGACTGCTTGGTAATAGCTATAGGGAGAATGACGTGGATCATTAGAGGTCTGAAGAAAATGATTTATCAAAAAAAAAAAAAATACAGTGGTGGTTGATTACTGTAGGGGGAAAAAAGGCTGAGGGAGGGGGAAAATTAGAGATATGCAAACTCTGTCTGCAAAGAGGAAAGAAATGGTGCAATAGGAACGAAGAAGATTAAGTTCAAATTTTAGGGAAAACAGCTTTATAATGGTCGAGCACTGGCATAGATTGTTTAGGTGGTAATTGTCCATTCCCCATTTTTAGAAGTGTCTATGAACACGCTGAACAAACTTCCATCAGGAATAATTACATCAGAATTGATTCTGCTTTGAGGTAGGCAGATGAACACAGTATCTCTCAGGACTGGTGGGCCTTCTCTGCCTGCTCTCAGTCCAGTCCAGCAACACTGGTGACCACCCAGACAGAAGGGTTCATTTGAGAGGTGCATGGACCTTCTCCATGGACTTCTTTCCAAGTCTTGGTCTTTGTCCATTTTGAGATTCTTGGAGACTATCTTCGGGTGGAGAGTGATGTTGCAGAGGAGATAGATAGCGTGTGCGTGGTGTGGGTGTGCGTGCAGGCAGGTCCTCTGCAGAGAAGGGGAAAAGGACAGACGCTACCTGCCTTGGAAACAGTTTGTTCACATTCCTGTTTCCAGTGTGCCCTCTTCCTTTTTCCACCACATCCTGAAGGCTTCTGGGGATTCAGAGCTTGGGAGGACCCTGGGCATATAGAACGTGCAGCAGCCCTGTGGACTGTGGTGAGCCTGGAGCTGCCTGGGTATTTTTGGTTGTTGTAGTATGGTGTCCATGTCAGAGAAATACAGGGACTAATGAGGAGCCTTTCTCTCTAGGTTTTTATCTTCTTTTTTTAAAAATGCTCCGTATGGTTTCCATGTTAGCTTAAGCACTTGCTTGTTTATTTGTGGCAAGTAGTTTCTGATCTATATGATGACTTGGGGGTGGTGAGGAGGCCTAACTGTTTTATGATTTATAATAATGATAATAAACTGATTCGATTTTAATAAAAGGCAAAATGCTAGCAAGACTACTGCTAAATATTTGATTCATCTTCTGGTTTCCCGCTGCCATATCCCTCACCTGTTCAGTCCTTTTTCCTTGGTTGACATCTTTTTGAATGATACCAGGGCTGTTTACAAAAGGGTCATGTAATTTATTTGTACATAGAACACTGTGTATGCCCTCTTGAAGTATATGTGGAATATCCATTTACTTAATGCGCAAGGTTATTACGGAATCCAAGTGAGCTGAGTCACAAGCTTTTCCTGTTTGTCGGCTGGAAAAAAGCTTTCAGTTGCAGAAAGCTGCTCATTTTCAATTCCTTCTGTTGTCTTGGTTATCTTGGCTGCTACACGTTCTGAGTATATGGTGATTTACAGTTTTCAATTAAGTTTATTTGCAGACATCTGAACACCTATAAATTATCATTGCTGACATAAACGATGGCAGCAACTGCGTAGTTTGAATTTAATTCTGTGTGGATTAGTGAATCCACTAAATTCTACTACTGATCATTACATTTAGGAAAGAAATACAAAATTCAGTATTATTGTAATTGTCAGCATTGATTAATGTAAACCACCCTCTACAAGCCTTTACATGAGCTGATTTGTATTTCTAAAGAAAGCAGTAAGGTTGGTTAATTTTCACTGTCTAAAAACCTCCACACTGGGGTTTTCCAGTTTTTTTAATTGGCTCCATTTGAGCATAAAAACTGGAAGAAAATGTCGTTGTATCCACCAGGTGCCTCAGAGTGTAAAGTTCCTGCAAGATGCTCCCACAAGGAGATTGAAGAAACAATTGAGCTATTCTCAGTATATACTGTGTGTCATTCAGCATGCTTAATACATGGATTTAGAGTAACAAAATCCATAGGAAAACTAGTTGTAAATATACAGAATTTTACCATTTGAAATCATGGCAAATTTTGGTATTTATGACAATGCTGGTGAGCCCTGTACTTCCCACCCTCTCCCATGTTAGCTGCAAGCACTGTCCCTGCCTGGCACTTGGGAGCACCAGAAGTGAAGAGGATCTGTGAGATTTAACCCTCTTTTGAACAAGTGGATAGGCAACAGATTCATAGTTTTTCCGTGTCCTATGGACTCTGTCCATTGCTGGAAAGGTAGACAGTCTCCCTGTGGTTGTTCTCTGCTCTGAAGCCACTTGACTCCTTGTAAGCTTCTCACATTGTTGGATGGGAGAGAGAAGTATGCAACACAACCACTCTTTTTTATTTTTCCTTAGTCTTCTCTGATTCCCAAACCTAGATAACTCCTGGTGCCTCGTTTTCCCCACTGTCTTCTTTTTTTCCTTCTTTTTTTTTTTCCTGTCAAAAGACAAACCAAGACCCAGACACTTAACTTTCCAAAGCAGAGCAGCACCAGGTTTTACTTAGAATTGCAGCTGTAAATCTTGCCAGAATTACTGCTTAAGGTCACTTTGCTGGCAGAGTTTTATGAGCAATAGCAAAGGCGCTTGGGTTGCTTCTTTGCAGTCTTTGCTTAAATACAGGTCCTGCTTGGAAAATGATGTAGTGCAACTGGTTTGAGGTTATTTAGTGTGTTTGCTTTTATCAAACCACTAGACCGGGCAGAAGCTGATGGCGTAGGTTACAATGAATTCTTTCTTTTCAGTAGTCAGTGAGCAAATGTGTTTTTCAGGCTCCTACTGTTATTCCACAGAAATAGTCTGTAAACTACATCTTAATTTCGTATGAAAGCTCTTTTTATCAGCAAAGAGAGATTACCAGTAGTGTTCCAGGAAGTCAGCTTTTAAACGAGAAATCCAGCAGACTTGGCTGTAAAAAAAAAAAAAAAAACCAACAAAAACCCACCAAACAAAAAGGCCCATTTTTCTTCTCTGTCTGATATGAATTCAGAGAAATTGAAGGTAAAAGCTATACTTTGTCACCATCCAGAACTGAGCAGAAGCTGGTGCTGAAGAGGGTAGAGGAAGAAGTCAGCTACGAGCAGAAGCTAATTTTACATCCCTAGAATAACTGCCCTTCAATCTTCCCATTAACTAACATCACTCAGTTGCTTTAGCTGGGTAGTTTTACTATCACAGAATAGTTTGAGTTGGATGTTACTCTTGAATGTCTTGATTCATGAAAGAAATTTAAAAAACAGTCCTGCCTTTGTTCTTGCTCCTAGACAAGATATTCTGGCTTTGTAGGTAGGTATGAAATGCCATTTCTCTGAGTTTGAATTCAACCTTTATTTATGTGATTTGTTTTATGAGAATGTTTTTATGAGTAAAAGAATCCAATCTTCAAAGCTTGTTTTGATCACGAGATGCCCATCTGTGTACATAACTTGTTACAAGGTTTAGTCCAAAATGCTCTTTATCCCAGATATTTGGTATTAGTGAAAGTGTACACCTCTGGAGCTTTATTGGCACTTGACTGTTACAACTGCTGTATGGTTTTGCTGTTTGTGAATAATACATTCTTACTGCCGGTAAAAATCTTTTTATATTGCAAGTGGAAAGAAGAAAATCTCCGTATAGATGTGCTTGAATACCAATACAGGGCTTTGCTGCTTGGTAGGCGGCATGCTGTGTTTAAAGACCTAGGAACTGACATCTCATGAATTAATGTCTCCACTAGACAACTACTTGCTTGGCAATGCAGTTGCACTGTATGAGACTGAAATTCAGAATCTACAATTACTGGTTAATTTGGGGGAGAATCTGTGGGGTTTTCCACTTCTTTGCCTCATACAGTGCTGCACAAAAGGGATTCCACTGAACTGAGTAGGTGTGCTCAGGAGGCTGTTTACATTTCTTGGTACTAGCTTTTGAAATGATGATTAAACATCATTGGCTAAAATAAACCTCAAATCTATTTATATTTTGTGTGATGACTTTCATCAGCTGCCAGGTAATGATGGGAGAATGTGCTTTGTGAAGGAGGGTGGAGGAGGACCTGGCTGTGGTTTAGGAGGCTTTGACAGAAATAGGACACTTCCAGGGATGAGTTTCGTGCTGTCCTGGTTTGACACAGCTTAAAAAACCCCAAAACTCTTAATGTGTGCTTTGCCACCTCGAGCAGGTCCTTTGGGCTCCTCAGGCCTTGTGAGATGGCTGAGTCAGAGTCAACAACAGCGCAGTGGTTTGGTAGGAGGTATCTAAGGAAGTGTCTGGCTCACGAAAGTAGTCCAGTAAGGCTGGACTCTGCTGTCAGGCTCAGTGGGATTGAAGTGTGGTTCTCTGACAGTGTTGGTTTTGAACTGTTTATTTACCTCTTTGCTGAAAAATCACCACTTCTGTAGCACAGCAGCTCAGGGACAGCAAGGACACGCAGCTTGAGGTGGTTTTGTCCTAAATTCTTGTGAATCAGTGTGGGAGAGCATGTCTGTCGGAGCTCCCAGCAGACAAAAGGTTTTCTCTGCAAGAGCATTTACCCCTTGCTGTGTTGCTGCAGAAGTGAGTGATAGTGGAGATTGTTCCTTTATTTTATTTTTTTTTCTTATTGCCAGTGTTAAGATTTGGGGGAGCATGAGGCTAACTCATCATGTTAAAGTATGTTAGAAATACTGAGGGAAGTGATAGCATCTTTCCTTTTCTTGGTCTTTTAGAACTGTTGTTTTGAGGTTCATATTGTGAAATGGTCAATGATAGAAATTTCCTGCTGATTTTCACCTGTAATTGTGTGTCTCTGACCACCAGACAGATATATTGGTCGATCAGTCCCACTATACCAATAGTTTTCTGTAGTAAATACTGTCTGGGCAAAGCCAAGAAACAGGGTTATGTTCCATCATTAAAATAATAGAAACGTTTTCACAAAGCAAAGCCTTTCAAATGATTTTCATCTTTTGTTCTTACACTTTCTTAACTTTGAAGAACAAAATGACCAGCAGTTGCTTTGGGAAAAGCCCCAAGGAATTATTTCTGAAATGTGTCATATCGCAATGTGAACTATCTGTAATGTGTGTTTTTATGCATATTTCAGAGCATATTTGGGTTACCTTTTTCTATTCTTCTAAACATGGACAAGACAAAGCTTCAGGGAGGCCTTATAGCACCTTTCAGTATCTAAAAGGGATATAAGAGAGCTGGAGAGGGATTTTTTGTAAGGGCACGTAGTGACAGGTCAAGGGGAATGGCTTTAAACTGAAAAAGGGTAGATTTAGGTTAAATACGAGGATGAAATTCTGTACTGTGAGGGTGGTGAGGCACTGGAAGAAGCTTCCCAGAAAGGCTGCGGATACCACATCACTGAAAGCGTTCAAGGCCAGGCAGGATGGGGCCTTGAGCAACCTGGTCTAATAGAAGGTGTGCCTGTGGCACGGGGGGTTTAAACTAGATGATCTTTAAGGTCACTTCCAACCACAACCGTTCTATCATTCTATGTATATCATTTAAAAAAAAATAAATATAGATACCATGATTTTCAGATATATATATATATCTAATGTTGTGTATGTATAACCCGGCTGGGGGTCACAAAAGCTTTATCAGCATTCTTTGGATCTGAAAACTTTGTTAGCAGGTTATCTTCAAAATCCGTGCTGAAGCAGTCTAACCATATAATTACTAAATCCCTTTTACAGAATGTCAGAACAGAATCGTGATTCTCAAAACATTCTGCTTCAACAAGTTAGGATGTCATTAGGCTTCTGCTGTCTTTTACTCTGTTAACACATTTCTTCTCTTGCAAAAATAAATAATTTCTTCTTTTGTTATAACAATCTGCCAAATTCCCAAACACTGAGTCCTTTCAAGAATATGGTTCCTTTTTTTCTGACACTGCTACAGTATGAGCATTTTTGGGTGTTCAGCAGCTTCAGAAGCAGGAACTTTAGGGACATCAAATACTGTAAGAAGTGATTTATCAGGCACTGGCAAAACTGTCACAGAGGCAGATGTAAGATTGTTGTCCACATCTAATTATGTGCATGTAAGTGCAAGACAATTCGATAAATGAAGGCTTTCCATGAATTTGCAACATTGCGGCCCTTTTTTGCATTAAACTATTGTAGGCTTTTAAGCATAAGCAAAAAATATTAATGCATTAAGAGTAATGGAAACTCACAAAACCGAGTTTTTAGTGAGAAGCATCAAATGCTGAGGGAGCACTGTTGTATAAGAGAAACAAAAAATTACACCTCCTATGTGAAGTCAGAAAGAAAAAACAAGAGACAGGAGGGAGATGAGAACACCTTCTACTGGCCCAAGAGAAGATGATGAACAGAGCTGTTACTTTTGCTAAACCTCTCATACAGACTCCAAGACAAACATAATTTTCTTTCAGTATTTTAACACTTAGATTACAGTATAGGTACAATTTTCATCTCTTTTCTCCCCTGAATGAGCCCGGGAAAATACAATGCTTTCTTCTTTTGGCTTACTAAGGTGAAAGAAGATGGCTTCAGTGGGTCTCCAGTTGTGTCTTGGAACAGGGCTTCTCTTACATGGATTTTTTTTTTTGACCATCCTGTTTAATCTTTCCAGCAAGGTTATCTTCCAGAAACTGAAATGTACAGAATCCACCTTCTAGTGGAGGGTGTCCCTGTCCATGGCAGAGGGGTTGGAACTAGATAATCTTTAAGGCCCTTTCCAACTCAAACCATTCTATGATAACAGAATAAGTCCACATTCAGAAGGTGTTACAGCGTATTGAGTTCATGGCCAAAAGACTACCTAGTGGAAGTTTTGTGAAGAAAGCAGTACTGGGGTCTTGTCCACTAAAACGTATTTTGGCCTTAAAATTCAGTGTGTTTAATTTTTTTTTGTGCTGTGTTTAAAGCTGTGGCTTTGAAAAAGACTAATTTAATTTTAATTTAATTTGATGAGAATATCGGGCATTTTGTGCTACAAACAGGGTTGCAGGCTTGAAGCATGATATAAGTGTTGTCTTCACAGGTGTCCTGGGGCTTCTCATCGGAGGGTTGCTCTGGAGAAAAGGAAAACGAGCAAGCTGCAAGCAGAAGCAGAGGCTGAGAGTGGTCTTGGCGGGCCGGAGCAGCCCAGCAGTTTATCTCCAGATGCTGATCAGGGAATAGTGCCAGCTGAGCCGAGCTTTACCTTGCCCGCCCTGCCCGCGTGGACAGACGAGCCCGGCATCGACAATCCGCCTTTTGAGGAGAACACAGTAGCAGACAGTATGTCATCACTCATCTTCTCAAGTCTCTTTTATCAGATGTGGAAACATTTGTGGTGTCAGAGCTTGTCTCTTACCAACTGTGAATGTGCATCTTCATCTTTGGCTCTTTTCTTCTGCAGTTTCTGGAGAAATATTACTGGGTTTCAATTATATGCAAGTTTACAACTGAGATAAAGTCACAGGAAGGAAAGAAATATCTCAGAGTGTGTGCCAGCTACTGTGGTGCTAATCATCATTTATTGTGTCACGGTGCAGTAGTTCGTGTTAATCTGCTGGTGGGACTGGCCTCACAAGTGAGATGGAATGAGTGTAATTTCTGTAAAATTACAAAAGTTGTTTTCTAAGATGAGATCTGTTTTTCCCTCTTCACCCTTTCCCCCCAACTGGATCAGCAGCCTTCCCACACGAGGAGTGCTGTCCTGCTCAAGCAAAAAGGCAGCTAAGTTACTCCTGCGTCCATCTGCACTGAATGAGCAGTAACACCTTTAGCATTTGGGATTTTAGAGAGGAAGTACTGAGCCTTAACACAGAGGAAGGTGGTCCTGTCGCCTTTCTTCTCCTCTATATTTGCCATGCTTTAGTGTTCTCCTTTTCCCTCTTTAGTTGTCTCCATGTTTGCTTCAGAAATGTGCTCCTTCAGCTGACCCAGTAACTCAATAGCAGCTCCTAGTGCAACTGCAAGACAAAGAGGTTATCGTTGGGTAACCCCTAAAATACTGTTTTTTATCATCATCACCAAATGCAAATGCCCAGGTGACCCAATGAAGTATATGAAATTTATTATAAAGAATGGGATCCAGATGGTTCAGAATATCCTGTTCCAATCCAAATCACCCCATTTCAGGAAGCGTGGATGCTACTAAGTCATTAGAGAGCTGTTTCTAACAAGCTAGGGGTTTCAACAAGTAGTGGAACAGATCCATTTGCACTGGTTTAGTTTTTTGTTAAACTGCTGCTTTGTGGCCTGTCTGCATTATCTTTTGGTGATTTATTTTACTGGAAGTGAATGAGGTAGAAAAGATATTAATTGTCTTTCTTTTTAAAAATAATTGGCAGCAAATCAACAGCCACCTACCTTGCCTGAAGGAGAGATCACTACTATTGAAATTCATCGGTCCAATCCTTATATTGAATTAGGAATTAGCATAGTGGGTGGCAATGAAACACCTTTGATCAACATTGTCATTCAAGAGGTTTATCGAGATGGGATCATTGCCAGAGATGGAAGACTTCTTGCTGGAGACCAAATACTTCAAGTATGGAACCTAATTACATATTCTGTTTGCTTGCTTTCTATTCACTCCTTGCAGAATTGTTGTTAAAATGAGATGGAAGATTTTCCTTGTCAGACTATGTTGTGTCAATGTTAGCTTTGCAATTATCAGTTGGAAAGCAAATTAATATTCAGAGCAGAGCCTGTTGTTCTAGCACTTTTGGCTATCATGCTTTATGTCGTTTGTCAGACCAGTCCCTGGAATTATCTTTCCTCCCTAGCGTCTGTTGTCAGCATTTAAAATACAAGTTTATTTTTCTGTTTTTAAATGCTGTGGGACTTGGTCCTTATTTCAACTTTAGGCATGCATTCTGAAGGAGCCCAAGGTTATTTCTGGATAGCAAGTTGGCGTAACTTGTCCTATGTAAAAAGCAATTTGTGGATTGTAAAGCTGGCTTCATCTAAACTGTTATTTTAATCTGGCTTCACTGTTGCTTTCCAAAAGCCAAGGCAGTTGACCGGCATCTTTCAGTATGTATAAAAGGCTCAGTGATAGCCTTCAATGGAATGACTTAAAGAAAAAAAAATAAAAGTTTATTTATAAGTTCTTACAGAAAAAAAATAAACAAAATTAAAATGTAAGTTGGTTTTGATCGAGTGTATATTTTTGTTTTGGTTTTAAGTAATTAGCCATAGCCAGTAGAAAAAGATCAAATTCTATTAGTTTTGAAGTTTTAATTTTTATATTAGGGGAAGGGGTTGTTTATAGGACACTTAAGAATGGCAGTAACTGAGTGCTACATTAACAGAACAGTCAACCAGCTTCTATTTTTAATCATTCCACCTGAAACAAATATGTTATTGTCAATTCAAAATTACTTCAGTAAGAATGTTTGCTTTTGATCTGGCAGGCTAAGCTCAGTCCAAATGTAGTTATAAGCCTTCTTCATTTCACTGTTTTGAAATCAAGCTGGTAGAAGTAGCTTAAATACAGTAGTAACCCTTGGAATGAAGTCAGTTTGCACTTCAGAAAATAAAGTCCCTTTTGAGAAATGTGCCTTTTTCCTCTTTTGAAGTGCAAGCATAGTGGCTGGCCAAGAAAAGAACCCAAGAGGTTTCCAAGATGTTGCTTTTTCAACAAGTAATTGCAGACACTGATTGAATGCTGCCTCATTTATTTTTGTACTAAGGACTCTACTTGTTTGACAGAATAGGGAGCTTGAGTTCCAGTGAAGCTTTGGAAATTCCTGCTGTTTGGGCAGGTGTCAATTACAGTTTCCAAAGCCATAAATGGCAGTGAATTGACTGTAAATAGGAATTTACAAGCTGCAGTGAGTCCTCCCTATCAACATCCTGGCAGTGGGGCTGTCACATGCTACGTAGGTATCCATGAGAGTCCTCTTCTCATACCAAGGGAGAGCTACAGAGGGTAAAACCTAAATTTTTGGAGGAGATAGAATATCTTTGTGTCTTTGAATTTACCTGTGCAGGTGTTGAGCTGTTGTATTAAAATGATCAGGTTCAATCTCTGCCATCTGTAATTAGGTGCACATAGGTGCAGCTCAGCATGTACACTTTGGTTGGATATTTCTGAAAATGTCTTCCAGGGCTTTTATGAGCTGTAAAGGTCTAAAAGAAAGAGCCAGAAAGGGCTGTGAGATGAAACTCAGCATTTTCTTGCCCAGTCAAACAAGAAGTATTACCCTTTTAAGAGCTGTGGGAACAGCATGTAGTAACAGCTACATAAAAGCTTGTGTTGTCTGCAAGGTACAGATAGGTGCCTAACGTTTTCAAAGTGCTCTACAAATTGTCTCTTTTTTGTGCTGGACTGTGACTGTAATTCATGTGAAGCATGTCCTAATGAGAATCTCTTTCCCCAAGAAGTGCTAAGGCTGTTTTATTCTGAAATTTTAAACTGCCTTATAGAAAGAAGAATTACATTTTATTGCATATATTTTTCTGTGCCCTTTGAGTGGTCCCATATTTTATGTATTTACTTTAGCTAGCTGCAGTTAAAAATAAAAATGAATTTAATTTAAGGGCTCTGATGGATGAGCCCTAGTGGTTTTTGTGGGAGGCAGCTCTAAATGTTATTTCTCCTAGCTATGCCTCTTTTCCCTCTGCCCAAGGTTACAGCCTGAGTCAGGGCAGTAGCAGAGTAGGACACCACCGTGGTTCTGTTTTTGTTCATGGCGCTGCCAGCAGTGGTGTCTTTGTGCTGGGTTTTGGGCTGGAGGTGGCTCAGGGAGGGTGCCGGTCCCACTTCACCATTCGGAAACCACCACAGCCGAATGGTTTGGTGCAGACTTCTGGGTGCCCCTCAGCTCAGATGTGCGATGTAAATGTGGCAGCTGCTGTACATAGATTACTTCGTATATTTTTAAAATTTTAATATTGCTATTAGGTGGTGAGAAGCTGCATGTTTATTTTTACTTACTTAGGTTGCAATGGGGAGTATTAAAAGGCTTAGGTAAGGCACATCAATCAGTATAGACCATTTGGTGTTAGTTTCTATCTGCTGAAATTGTGGGGCAGGGGTTCCCCAGCAAGGCTCAATAATATGTGCTAAGGATGAAATTCTAGTGTTAACTTTGAACCCCTTCTTACAAAACAAGGCAAATACAGCTTTTGTGCTGAATTTTTGTCATGCTCCTCTTTTCTGCCGAATCTCATTGCACTGTCAGTTCTTACTTTTACAGTGCAAGAAATGACTGGAGATTACTGATGTTTTTATCAGTGGGCCATATAACAAACATAATTCTTAGTTCTAGGTAGAGAAAGTTTAATCTGTTTTTCATTTACAGCTGAATTTTGGGTGATACAGGTTATAAGTCTGAAACTCTCTGACCTAGTTGAAGTCTGTGGAAAATCTAAGTCATGCTAAGACTTGAGAATTAAAACAATTACCTTTTTTCTACTGTCTTAATGAACCAGTTTCATTATTCTGGATTTCAGCTTTTTTAAGATGTTTTTTCACATAATGGAAGTACTGCATATTGCTTCAGAGATTTGGATGCATTATTTTATAGCTATTATTTTGCTGTTTTAAGTGATGCTGGGCTTGACACTGAAAGCACATGCCGTGTTCTTCTCCTGGAGAACAAACAATGTAAAGATCTAAGGAAGACAAGTATAGGAGATCAAGAGGGCAAAAGCCTTGGCCAGTGATGGCAGAGGGTGTTCACTTTTGGGAACACCTTTGTGGGAAAGCTAGGGGAAGCTTAGGTTGAATATTAGGAAAAATTTCTTCACAAAAGGGTTGTTAAGCACTGGAACAGGCTGTCCAGGGAAGTGGTGGAGTCACCATCCCTGGAGCTGTTTAAAAGACTTGTAGGTATGGAACTTGGAGACGTGGTTTAGTAGTGGAGTTGGCAGTGCTGGGTTAACACTTGGACTTGATGATGTTGAGGATCTTTTCCAACCTAAAAATAAATTTGTAGATTGAGCATCCAGTGTGAGTTTGCAGGAGAGAAAGGAAAGACAAGAGGAAGCCTAGTAAGGTCAGACATGTAGGTTGCTCCAAGGCTGGTTTTGCAGTGACTGAATTTACTTTGGAAAATACTTACTTCCATAACCAGGAACAACTAAACATACGGAAACATCATTGTGACGTTTTTTTTGCTGTTGTTGTTTTGCAGGTCAATAGCTTTGACATAAGCAACGTGTCCCACAACCACGCTCGAGCCGTGCTGTCGCAGCCGTGCTCGGTGCTGCACCTGACGGTGCTGCGGGAGCGGCGGTTCGGCAGCCGCACGCACAACCACGCGGACGCGCCGGGCTCCGGGCGGGAGGACAGCTTCCAGGTGACCCTGCACAAGCGTGACTCCAGTGAGCAGCTCGGCATCAAGCTCGTGCGCAGAACAGATGAGCCGGGAGTTTTTATCCTCGACCTTTTGGAAGGGGGCTTGGCTGCTCAGGACGGCCGGCTCTGCAGTAATGACCGCGTTCTGGCAATTAATGGACATGACTTGAAGCATGGCACGCCAGAGCTCGCTGCTCAGGTTATACAGGTAATTTGCTTTCCCGACCTGAACCCTTAGCTCGACTTTATTTCTTGGGCAAAGCCTGGGCTAGAGTCTGTTCCCAGACAGAACAGCTTGTGTGAGGCCTAAAAGCTGTGTCAATGTAGTTTACAGTGATTTATGTTCTGAAAATAGTAGTGAAGAACAGGATCTGCTTTGGCACCTACCAGATGAACTTCACCTCCTCAGAAGTGAAAAATACATTAGTCTTCCCCGGAATGCAGCCTGAAGGTTAGAAGACAGTTCATGTGAACAAGGAGAGTAGCCTATTGTAGCCTATTGCTTAGCAGAGAAGAAGGAAAAAAAGAGGATTATTGCTATATTTATGTATGTATTGTATTTTAATCTCTCAGTATGCTCTATAAAAGTGGGCTTTGTTTTTTATTGATTTGCCTGTGCATGGAATTGAGTTAAAACAAGAAAGTAATTTGTCAGTCCTTAGGGTCAACAGGTAGCAGCTGGGAAGTCAAATACTGGTTTTCCATGAGTTCTGCACAGTACAACTCATTTTCTGAGTGTTCAGAACTGGCTGTTTCCAATGTCTGGCTGTGTTCTGGACATGAGTATTACCCAAAGCTTGATGCAGTGTGACACATGACCCTTCTGTGTCCCCACAGGAAAACCTTTACTTCCTGCCTTTCTTCCAGTCTGTAAGGAAACAGATGCAGCACTTTGCTACTTCCTGCTGATGGGATGTTGGTGAAAATGGCTCTGTTTTTAGGAAGGTTGGAATATACCAGCAGTACATTCCTGCAGTCTAGTGCAGTCATCTTTGCTTAAAGCACCACATAGAGAACTGATACAAATGAGTAGTAAATACTTGTTTCAGGAATCATTTCAAGAGTTTTCCTTGCAGTGAAATTAAAATAACAACGATCTTGGGAATTGTAATTTCAGTTTCCCAATTTTTGTATACAGTGATTGGAATTTAGCATCAGGTAACTTTTACCTTTTGAGGTGTGGCTTTGCAGCAATAAAAAGAGTTGATGTTTTATTTAAAATCTGGTAACTGGGTCTCCCAGCATTCCCCCAAATCCAGAATATGATGGTATGCTCATGTGTAACATCTTTCTTCCAAGTGTCTTTGGGAAGTCCCAGAGATGTTCAGAGCTTTTTATCAAAATCTGCAGATCTTGGAGCTATCACGTAGGCATTTCTTTCATTTATTGCTATGTGTTGCTGAAGTTCGCGGAGGCTGCAGCTGCAGTGGGGTGAATTTTAATGTTTGAAGCTTTGTAACTCAAAGTGAGAAATGGTCCTTTTGACAAAGGATTTTCAGCTGATGTAAAGGTAACATCAGAGGTGAAGGAGGAGTGTTAATTTCCCCTCCATTCTTGGGGGGAATTGCAAAAAGAAGCAAGTAAGGGACTGTGCAGTCTAAAAAGGAACTGGAAAACAAGGTCTGCTGTTGTCGTTTCACATTCTGTCGTATGTTTTCCTCCCTTTCTAATAATCAATGTCCTATCAAACTTGATGACATTTGATGACCTAATGTATTCAACAGGCTAGCGGGGAGAGAGTGAACTTGATCATCTCTAGACCCTTGAAGTCACAGACGGTCAGTATTATCCGAGACACCGGGACTCACAGCAGCAGCTCACACCAACACCAGTCCCAGCAGCTGTTTCACAGCAGACCTAACTCACATAAGGTTGGTGCTTCTCCTTCTCAAAGGAATAAATACGGGTTTACTTATGTGGTGGTACGTGTAGCAAAGCAAAGCTAGAAGAAAGGATTCTATCTTCTTTTTTATCTAATTAATAAAAAAATGGTGGTGACTTCCAAGTACTCAAGTCCTGCATCATGTCTGGAGTAGGAACAAAAGATACACAACAGGTTTTCAGTATGTTTTTGGATTTGCTGACTACAGTGAAAGAAGCAAGTTCTGTGAGCTCCTACAGCTGTAGTTGTTAGACTTTGCCTAAGACAGTGGCTGGTGTAACTCGTGCGGGGAAGGGCTGTCATTCGAGAAGGTTACGGTTCTTGTTGCTGCTGTGCTGGCTGCAACCAGGAAGGAGGTGTGGTGCCCACCGTGCAGCATATAAAGAGCATGTCGGAGGGATGTGTCGTCTCCTTCATGAGTCAACAGTCCTGGCTGCAAGACTGCTGAGTACTGCAGGGTCTCAAGCAGGGAGAGAAAGGCAAAATGAAGAGACTTTCATGAAGCTACTGTCAAATTATTTGGAAGACCTGCAAAAATAGAGCCTGTGCTTGAGATGTTCTTGCAATTAGAAAAATGCAACTTCTCACTCTTAAGAAGTTGACTTTGTGAAATAATTGTTACGTTGACCATGTCAACAAATCCATCTTTCCTGTTTTGCTTTACTATTTAATGTTGTGCTTCTGTTGGGATAACTTACAGGTATTGATAGTATTTTCTTTTAAAAGTGAGGATTGTTTCAGAAAAGAACAAATGAGGCTCTAGGAAGGTTGTTTTCCTCCTGAGGAACAAAGGTGAGGCACCTGAATACCATGGCTGTGGGTACTTGCCACAGCGCTGGGCCGAACCCACACAATGATTGTTTTGTTGATGTCAGAGCTTGAACCAGCTCTGGTGCCATGTGGCGGGATGGGTTGTGCTCTTATCACAGGTCCAAAGTTGATCCAAAGTTGAATGAGTGGATTTCCCTCATGGATCAGTGCTATCTGCGGGCTCTTTTAAAATGGGAAGTCCCATGTAACAGCAAGTGGACATTTCTCATGTTCTGTATCATTTATCTTAGTCTCATTAACCTGTAGCTGGCTTAGAAGCCTTGTGGCTTAAAATATATTTTTATGATTGTGTGGCAGCAGCCAGTCCAAAAGTCTGAAGCCTGAAGCTTTAAGAATGGACTGTCTTTATAAGCTAGGGTGTGTTTACATGTAGCTACTTACATGATTAATGAGTATGTGAGGAGCAGAGCCAGTCAGAAGGAGCACATGGCATTGGAGGTCAAAGAAGACAATGCTGTCGTTTTCCAAGAGAGGGCAGGGAAATGTATACATACATACACTTGGAAGAATATCCCAGGTTATTTCTTTCTTTGTTTTGGATTCCTTGCAAGTATTCTGTCAATTTAAGATGCTACTACATGTGTATGTGCAGTGGTTTGAATCTTTCCCTTAATAGCCTGAGGGAAAGGCTTCAGCAAATAAAATTTAGTTCCATTTAGGTTTAGATCTTTTTTATTGGGCAGAACTAAATACAGGCTGAACTTTATCATTCGGTTGTTGGAAAATTTAATACAGGATCTCTTCTTGTTTCAAGCTTGAGTCTTCATTATAATCATTAGGGAGGCTGCCCAAGGTACCCATTATAAGCCATTAGCATCAATTGGCCTTAGTTTGTGCTCTGGGAGGTTCTGCATTCCAGCTGCAAAGGAGAACATGATGCATAAGGGCTTTAAAGGGTCTCTTACTGTCATCATGAAAACACATGTTTTCATTTCTTGAGAGCTTCTTTGTAGTTCTGGGGCATATTCTACTGACAGATGAAGTAATGCTGATGTTCACCAAGACATCAAAAGATTTGTATCTGGTTTGTCTCCGGACTTTTGACCATATGGTTTTGTAGTGCAGTCCTAAAATTTAGCCTGTTCCAGTATAGGATGTTAAAAAAAACTAGAGTGAGATTTCAAGATGGGCCTTTATAAGCTTTCTATCTATGTTTAAGTATCTATATCCATGGGGTTTTTGTTGGTGATTTTGGGTTTTTTTTTTGGAGGGGGCAGGGATCTGACCTGGAAGAAATCCAGCCAAAGCTGGTTTCTGCTACTTAGTCCTTTTAAACTGTTCTGTTAAAGTGCCAAGGTATGGCTTTGGGGTGTATTTAGTTGTTTTGTTCTGGTTTTTGGTTTTGGTTTGCTTGGTTTTTTCCCTTAGTTTTAACAATCTTATTTATCCTTGTTAAACAGGATCTCTCCCAGTGTGTTACATGCCAAGAAAAGCACATTACTGTGAAAAAAGAGCCACATGAATCTCTGGGAATGACAGTGGCAGGAGGCAGAGGCAGCAAAAGTGGCGAACTGCCCATCTTTGTGACAAGTGTGCAACCTCATGGGTGTTTGGCAAGAGACGGCAGGATTAAACGAGGTGGGGTTTGGTTTCCCTGGTGGCATGGCTACCTCTGGTTGCGTTTTGATCACTACATTCTCTGGAATCAGGTGGTGTCAAAAAGTCTTCTCACAGATGTAGGGAAATGCTTATGGATGCTTTTGTTCATGATTTAATAATGGAAATACAGTATTTAGTGTTGCACTTTCACCTTTTGTGGGAAGAGGATGTTTAGACCATGATAGCAGGGGAAGTGGATAAGATCGGGAAATGTATGGTTAAATTCTTTAAAGCTGATAGTAATCCCCTGAGCTGAGGGTCTGGTGTGATGCACACACATCCTGTTTTTGTGTTTGATTTAGTGGGTTGGACCACAACTCTGTCCAAGGAATCTCTGCTCCCCAGTGTCATATCTGAACACCAGAGAAGCTCTGATGACAGGCCACAGCTCATCCACACAAAATTTGCCCCAAAAGCTACAACAGTGTTGATCCTGGTTCCCAAAAGCTTTCTTATCCTCTGGGACAGCGTGAGTTTGCTGGTCTTCAGGGGTCCTGCAACACCTGTCCTTGTTCCTTGGCTTTGTAAAAGGGAACGAAGAGGTGGACATTAGGCTCAGCATAGGTAAAGGCAGTCTTACATAATTGATAGCAAAGCATTTGATGATTAAAACCTATTATGTCATATGTGAATCAAAGACTGCCTATGGGATCTCTGCGATTCACAGTTCACAGAATTACAGAATGTTTCAGGAAAGAAATTTAGGAACAAAACTTCACAGATTGTGCATTTAAGAGAACAGTGTGGGAGCATCCTTCTATGCTTCTGAGAAAGGGAGATTTGCACCCACACACCAGCAGGTATGCTTTCTTTTTCTGTACTACTATGAAAAACACACTTGATAGAAGAATCACTATTGTTCTTTCATTGTGTAACATTAAAGTAGCCACAGAAGCTACTGGGAAGAAAAACCTTTTAAAAACTGAGTCTCATTCCTAATGTGACCCAGGTGTTTCCACTTTTGCTTTGGTTTTTCTGGCTTTCATTGGTGAGACATTGTATGAAAAAGGACGCTGCCACTGGATAGTTAATAACATTCTTGTTTTCATCCTGAGGCTTTTAAAAAATATATAACTAAAATTGTGGAATTTTTTTTTGTGGCTTTGACTCTTTCCAAATTATCTTTGTAGAGATGCTCTGTTTCTTTCTTTGAATTAACTAGATTTTGTACCAAACTTTCCAATAGTTTTTGAATTCCATTTTCTTCTCCCAAGTAACAAGTTATTAAAACCAGATTAGTTAAAGCACTGTGTGGAACCTTACCTGTCTAAAATAATTGGCTGCTTTGAGGAGTCTGCATTGTTCCTGCCATGGTTCTTCCTTCACTTTTAAAGTTAGGGCGAATGCAAGATCCACATCTGGAAACAGTTGTGTCATGGCGCCTGCAGTAGCAGTTGCAGCTGACCTGGTGAGGTACTTAAGTAATTTTTATTTCAGATTTTCAGGGCACTATACATAGGAATCACAGTATTTGGTGTGTTATGTGGGAATAAATTACACTGATCCAACTTGATATAAGCTCAGTACATTAAAGTTTCAAACTGACAATATAAGGCATCAGAGCTATTCACATTCCCAGTCTGGTAGTTCAGACTGTCTCAGGTCTAAAGACTCCAGTATGGAATGAAACTCTGGCGTAGGAGGTGCTGTGGGTGGGCAGGACTGTCAGACTGATGTGCTTTCTCTCGCATCTTTGAACAGGTGATGTGCTGCTGAACATCAACGGCATTGACCTGACCAACCTGAGTCACAGCGAGGCAGTGGCCATGCTGAAGGCTAGTGCTGCCTCTTCAGTAGTTGCCCTGAAAGCCCTGGAAGTCCAGATTGTAGAAGAACAGCCCCAGGCTAATGAAGAACAATTGAGTACCATCAGTGAAAATGAATACGATGCCAGCTGGTCACCATCATGGGTTATGTGGTTGGGACTTCCAAGGTATGCAATTAATCCATAAAGTACTTACTTAGCTGTTTTAAGCTAAGTCCTGTGAGAGATGTAATGAACCAGAGACCTTCTTAGTTGCAGCACACCTGCCCTTATTTCTGCCTGCCCATCTCAGCTGTGTTCAGTTGGCAGTGTGCTTGGGAAGCAGGCTGTGAACAGGAGCAATGTTTCCTTAGGAAACTCGAAGATGAATAGACTGGATTTATCCCCTTGCAAACCATAGTAACTACCGATGTGGAATCTTCTATTCAGACACAGTTCATTTCTTTTTTGTTTTATTGTACTGTAACTTTCTGTAGAATATCTAAAACCAGAGCAATTACTAATAGAACCACAAAGTATATATCCATCTATCTCTTTGCTAATCTGCTACCTAAGTTTATGAGGCCAAATTCTTAACTTCAGAATATTGCATCAGATTTTGGCCATTCTTGACACGTCTTGTGCCAAGACTGTAGCCGTGTAACTATAGGCTCACATGGGTTTTTTTTCAAGAATCCGCTACCATCTCTGCCAAACATAAAAACTCTTACAGGTTTGCAGCAAGCTCCCTCCCCTTAACTACCCTGCAATCTGCTGGACATCACTTCATTTGTACTCCTCACTCTCTTGAGGCTGCAGCTATAATCTCATTCTGGCATCACTTGTTGTCAAGAAGAGCTCCTACTACAGCTAGTAGAGTTGTAAACTTCAGTCAGGGCATGCAGGTTAATTCCTTTCCCTCTGATGGATTTACCAGGTCTGTACTTAAAGTGTAAAACCACAACAAGAACCAGACAGACGGGGAGCAGAATGCAGCTGAAGATAACACAACCATGCATTGGCCCTCCAGACGTTTCACTTTTTCTGAGTTTAACTGTCAATTAATTTATCTTCCATTAAAGTATTAATGAGTTATCTCAGTAAATGGCTCTCAGTTTTGGTGAATATACTTCCTTTTCGTGTTTTAGCAGTGGTTTATTTCTTATCTAGTGGTTTATTTCTTTTATGCTACAGATACCCATGTATGGCTCCTAACATTATGCTATGCATTGTGCTTTAAAGCAGTGTCGAACAACAGTAAAGAACTTGGTGTCTTTTTACTAAAAAGTTAATTTTTGTGTCTGTTTGTTTTTTAAATTACAGTCATTGCCAACTTCACTGGCAAGAATTAATTTTCACTAGGGCTGATAACATATAGCAGTACAGTTAGTGAAGCATGATCTGAATTATTTACATTCTGTATAATAAAATGGTTAGTCATTTATATTTTCATTACTGGTGATGAATCAGTTCAGAGGTAATGAAGATTGTGCGTAGATTTTTAATTTTTACTTAAAGTAGAAAAAGCTTAAACTGACTGGGGGTGGAAGACAAATGCTCTGCATTTTTGACTTGCAAACTGAACACATCGGGTATTGATTTTCCACTCACATTGTTGCCACCTGTGAAATCCCTAAAATGCAGTTCTATTACTGTCAGTTTGCAGAGTTAACTGTGTTTAAGTAATTATTCTAGCACTGTGTTATTACTTTTAAAACACTTTTCTGTCTCAAGTTTGTGGGGTGTTTTTGGTAATTTGTTTGAATATTGCAAAATTACTCTGGGAACAGAGATCTAATCACCATCCCTCCTCTTCTCTTCCACACTTAGCGCGGTGGTAATGATGAGATAGCGGATGTTGTGCCTATTGTAAAACTACACATGGCTTTTTCTCTTGTTATCCTGTTCTTCCACTCCACAGCTGCCTGCATAGCTGCCATGACGTGGTGCTGCGGCGGAGCAATTTAGGGAGCTGGGGCTTCAGCATCGTCGGTGGCTACGAGGAGAACCACACAAACCAGCCTTTCTTCATTAAAACGATTGTTCTTGGAACTCCTGCCTACTTTGACGGAAGATTAAAGTAAGCCAAAGTAACAATGGTAGAAATAATAATGATAGTAATAACAGCAACAATAATAAACCACTTTTAAATAGTTAGGTGCAACTAATTGCTTAAGGAAATACACTGTAGCATCTTGTGCTGCTGGATCATGCAGCCCTGTAGTGCTTTGCCTCCCTGATGAGCAGGATGCAGGGAAGTGTCAGGGTGTTTCTGCTGGGGAAGGGGCATCTCTCAGAGGTAATGGCATCTCCTGTGCTCTTCCCCAGCAGTGCTGCTGATGTCACCTGCTCTCTCCTTGTTGAACTCCGCTTTAGGCCAAGAGACAATGTGCAGTGTATATGTGCAGAACTAGCTAGTTTTTGTCTTCCTATAGAACAGCTAAAAGTTGAACTTAACTTCTGCAAAATGGGCAAAACTGCTTTATCCTTTCATATAGCCTTCTGGAGCCACTGCTGGAAACTAGTACTGAAGATGGGTGCTGCTGCTTTAATAGAAGGGCAAGAATGTAGGTAATAAAGATTTCTGAAAAGGTTGTTAAGGAACCAAGTCCCTGAGCATTGCCCTGTCATTAGTTGGCAGGAAAGTCACTGGTAAATGAAGCAAGTTCAGCAGAAGCCCCTGAGATGGTGGAGCTGGAGCACTTGCCCCACAAGGAGAAGGCTTCAGGGGCAGCCAGCAGCCCCTTCCAGTACTTACCTGGAGATTATCAAGGAGACAGAGCCCAGGCTTTTCAGTGGTGCAGGGTGAGAGGATGAGTGACAACAGGCACAAATTGAACAAAAGAGCTTGAGAGTGGTTATAAGGAGAAACTATTATCCCGTGAGGATGGTCAGGCAGTGGCATAAGTTGCATGGTCTCTGCCCTTGGAGATTTCTGAGACCTTACTGGGTAAAGCCCTGAGAGTCCTGGTCAGATCTTGCAACTGACCTTGCTTGCAGCAGAAGGTTGGGCTACAGACCTCCTGAGGTGCCTTCTGACCTTAAAGATTATACGATTTTACTTACACGTTACATTTGGATGCAGCCCCCAGGTCTAGTATCCAGATATACATCTTAGCCTCATGTAGGATTAGTTCAGAACTAGGACTTGAAATTCCAGTTGAAGGTTCTCTTGTTCACAGACTTGATTTTTTGTGAAGGTGGCGGTCAAGAATATGCAACATGAAGTTTCGTGGCATGATTTTTACATGCAGATTTTTTTACAAAGTGACTTAAGAAAAGAATGTACTTACGCCTAGAGCCTTGACAGTAATTGATTTTTCAGTTCAGTGACTAAATAAATAAATGAAAAAATAGCTTGGCTGAACACAAAATTACATTTTTTTTTCCAACTGTGGAACAGTTGGGATTAAATTAAAGATCTCAGTTCAACCCAAATTAAATAATTTCAGATCAGGGACTTAATAAATAGAAGTCTTCACACAAATGGAAATTCAAACATCATTCCTAAGAAGAGTGGAAGAATGATCATGATCACATTTACCCCCTTGTAGCATATGGAAGAGATGTTCTTGTGTGATAATGTGATATAGTACTCTCTTTTCAAATGTACTGTTCTGCTGAAAATACGGACTTAAAAATGGGCCATCAACAAGGGAGAGCCCCTTAGAACCTGCACCTTGAGTTATTGTGGGGCAAGTGTCGTCTAAAGCTCTTCTGTTTTGTTTGAATTATCTAAATGTTAGGCTGGAGAGGAAGGGAGTAAATACCTTCACAGTTCAATGGTTTAGACAGTTTTCTGCTTACATGATCTGTCTGGTGTGGTTTTATAGAAGGCAAAATGACTTCACTGGAAAGGCTGTGGGAGTGAGATGTCATTCAGTGAACTGTAGCACTGCAGTTTGGGTGATGGGGTTCCTTGGTTCAGGCAGAGAAGGACTTCTGAGTGCACATTTGACTGGTGTTGGTAACTCTGCTTCCTCTTCCTCTGCTCTGCCCTAGGGAAAGCTCAGGAGAGCATCTTTTTGCCATTCATTTTGGTGCCTTCAAATACTTGAGTGGATCAGTTTCAGGAAAAGTCCTGTTTGATCTCCAAGTCACATTTGACTACTCTGGGGAATGCCACACACTCAAGTTGCAAAGCAGAGGTGTCTAGAAATGGAACATGCTCAATGCAGAAAGAAATTAGGTGCATTTTTGAAGTTTCTCTTGAGGTTTTAAAAACCAGAACTTAACCCTTCAAGGTCAGTTTTCTCAGGGCCAGCAAATGGCACCCTCACAAATTTCTGTTACCCATTTCAAAATGCAGAGATGCTTCAGTTCTCAGTTGAACCATCTGCTGAGGGAGATTTCAAGCCAAATGGTTATATTTGACAAAATCATAAGCCACTAAAAACAAGGTTCTTAGTTGGAATGTAATTAGTTATGGTTGGTAACCATAAGTAGGACTACTTACACCTCCTACAGTAAAGGCATGTTTGGTGTAAATGTGTTATAATCCACACAAACAAACAGAAATGCTTCTGTCATGCACATGCTATCTCATCTTTTCTTGACTCCATTAGGTCTTTCCAAATCTCTCTTCTCATGTTTCTATACAGGTCAGCTCTTAATGCAGAACTGTCTTGGTATTTATTAGAATTGAAATAGAGTGATTTGAGAATTTCCCAGATGATTTTCAGAGAATCGTAGAATAGTTGGAAGGGACCTTTTAAAAGTTACCTAGTCCAACACTCCTGCAGTGAGCAGGGACATCTTTCAGTAGTAGGACAGACTTCAAATTAAACTGTTTGGGGATTTTTAGCTCGCTTTCCAGCCTGATGCAAACCTATCACCCTGGCAGTGAAGTGCTGTTTGTTAGTATGTGCTAATTACTGCAGAGCAGGACTCATAATTTGTTTTTTTTTCTTCTTGTGTTTTTTAGGTGTGGTGATATGATTGTTGCTGTAAATGGACTATCCACGGTTGGAATGAGCCATTCTGCACTCGTTCCCATGCTGAAGGAGCAGAGGAACAAAGTGACTTTAACCGTGATTTGCTGGCCTGGCAGCCTCATATAGAGTTGTGAATCACTTCGGTTCAAGCAGCGTCTTTTTCTAGATAGCTGGCACAAAAATCTCCTCTTGTATTTTTTTTCCCTATTGATACAGCTGGTTAAAAGCAGGGCCAAAACTGCTGTATTTTCGTTTTTTACAGGCCTCTCAGACTTACTCTACCTGTTTTGCCATCCTGAAATAGCTATTTCTGTTTGCTATGTCTGTTGCTGACACAAATGCAAATATATTCGAGCTCACAGAGAAATCCCCACTCCAGTATGGCTGTCATTGAGCTTTTCCCATCAGGCTTGTAGGGTCAGCAGAAAACTTAGCAGTTCTTTGGGTTTCCCTGCAAAGTCCTCAAGTTGTATTGTAATATATAAATGTAACATTCATGTGCCCACTCTTCCCAGCAAAGAGAACATGTGTCAGTACCAGAATGACACATCTGTCTGCTGCTATGAACCAAAACCTGTTTCCAAAGGTTACATCTCTTCATTTCGTAAGCCTTTCCATGTTTGATTCCATATTTCGGACTGATTCAAGTATTCCATCTTGCTCACCAGAAATTACTTGGTCCCCCAGATTTTTCTTGCAGGGCATCAATGTTCATAGAAAAGTAGGACAAAAGCCTGATATTACTAGAATTTTTATAAAGTGCAATAATTGGACTCTTTGTTAGGAAACTTTAATATATTACAGAGTTTGTAGCCTATAACGACAATAAATACGAAAGTAATTCCCGTTGCAATGCTGGCAAGGATACATGTGCCCAAGGTCGCCTTTGAGTGAATAGCTTGCAGTATTAGACTTTACTTTACAAATGAATGTTTTGCTATGTCAGAGAATTTTGATGAACATTTTTATGAAGATCATTTTTACCGTTTCTATTGTAGCTGTCAGCTCTCTTTATTCAAGTGTGGAAACAATACTTTGACTTGTACTTTCTAAATGAGAGAATTATTTCCAGGGAAAAAAGCAAGCTATTAAGAAACCATATGTTATGGTTTACAGGTGAGCAGGCTAGAAGGAAAGCTCTTTGATTTCAAGTCCAACTGCAAAGTAAGCTGCAAAGTTCACTCCTACTGTCACCTCCTGACAGATGTGCAAATGCCTTGATATCAAATGCTGAAAAGATCTCTTTTGCATTTCAGGATGTTTTTTTTTCCTTTAGAGAGCACCTGCTATTAAGTTGTCAGTAATACTGTTTGTCTTGGATTGTATTTAGCATTTTTACAAACCAACCTGTAACTTCTAGACTTTGCCTTTCCATGATATTTGCAGGCTAAGCACCCACTTGTTCAAGAAAAGAGGGGTGGAGCACAGAAAGAAGTGTGCTGACCTGGAGCTAACCCTGTGTGTTGTCAGTGTTCTCAATATTTGAAAAGAGCTTCATTTATAAACCAGGTTCCCAACCTGAACTGATTTTATGAATGACCTCTGTATTGTATTATTAATTACCAGAGAATGTATTTGAGAGTCACAGCATATTTCAGTTGTGAAGCATGAACTTTATTTTCAAACTTAGCTGGTATAATATCGGGGCATATTATCGCATGTCATTTATTCCAGTAGCTTTGTTTTCAAAAGAAATAAAGTTACTCTTTTGCAGAAAAAAAAAAAGTTAAAAATCACATCTGAATGGTTTTATTCCTCTCTGTAACGTATACTATTGGTTTAATTTCATAATATTAAAATACAAAAGAATGTCCTCTCCAGTTTATTACTGTAGTGAGAATCCTTGTTTCTGAAGCAAACACCAAATTTATTTGATACTCTAACTGATTTAAGAACCAGTTTTCTCCCATCCCCAGATGGTGTTTAACTGTATGCTTTGCCCTTAATGCAGACTTTTTTGTGAAGTACATCTTAGTGTGTAGGCTTTAGGGAAGGTTTTGACATATGTACTAGATTTAGTGGTTTTTATTTTAAAAATTACACTTCTCATTCAAAATCCTGAAAAAATATTTTTAAATTTTTTTCCTTTTATGTGTTAAATGTAACAAAAGCATGGGTTAGCTTAAACTGTGCAGTTTTGTTTCTGTGTGCTGTAGCTTTTGATCAGAATATCTAGCGATAAAACTTTTCAGAATAAATTCACTTCCTGAATCATTTTTCCCCTTCCTCTTGTAGCAGCATAGTTTGGTTTGGTTTTCTGTGCCTTCTGTTTTAAATTATTTCAAGATTATTTTTTTCCAAATATTGCTATCTAATTGTATGGTATTAATGAAGGATGAATGAAAATAAAAGTTCATTCTACACATTGTAATAACTCAAAAGTATCGTCTCACTCTTTGCAAAAGATGTGGGGAGCTTGGTGCAGACTCAATTTAAAGATAATTTTTTTTCTGCTGTGATTTATCATAAATTACAGTTAGTGAATGTACCATTAAGGGTCTGAGGGTGTGCTCATCCTGCCAGGGTCACATACCAGTTGTTTAACCATTAATCCCAGCACTGGGAATTGTTTCTAAAGTGGAGGTAAGATCTGTGCCTTATGGTACTTTACCACAAGTAGTGTTTCCTCGTTCCCCCTCCATGCCAGCTGGTACTGGTCAGCTGGACGATGTTTTCACAGCAGAGATTTGATGCAAGGAGACAGTCTTGCTGGAAAAATCAGTTTTACAGCTGAAACTTGAGCCTCCTGGTTATCAGTTCCCGTCTCATCTCCTGCAGGCAAGGGTGCTCTATCCTTAGATGTCTGCAATGCTAGAATTGAGTCTAAAAGCAATTTCTCAGTGATTTGCAGTAGAGTTGCCCAGACTGTGTGTTGCTGCTCCTTGCAGTAGTTACGAATAGTTGAGTTCTTTTAAAAGAGAACCATGCCTGTGTACAGAAATGCAGAAGAAGCCTGCCATGTCTGCCAGTAGGTTATGAGGTCTTGTAAGGTAGGAGGAGCCAGACCATCAGAGTTTTGGTTTACAGACAGATGAATGAGTTCATTGCTGCAGGGGGAAGTGCACAGGGCTTTGTGTAAGGTGGTGGACTTTGTCATCTGTGTGCTGGAGCTTCATGGGAGGGATACCTTTTCCAAACAACCCTAGGGATCTCCAGTTAAGAATGTTAAAGAGTTTATTCTGCATCACAGTATGCCAGTAAAGTGAAATCTAGAGAGTTCATTTGCCACTCTAAACTTCCTCTTTACAGTCATGAACAACTGAGGGGAAAAATCAATGTCACAGAAGAATTAAGAATATATATTAAGAATATATTTCCAAATTCTGTAATATTTATACTTCTGGAACAATTCAAATAACAATTTGAACAACATTCAATTATATGGATAAGAAAGCTTACTCTTAACTAAATGTTGATGTTGTCCTTCTGTTTGTTGCCATATCACACATGGATGAGTGTCCTGAATATCAGCAGCGCAGTATGGATGCAACACCCATGTCAGTGATGCATTGCAGCTGATGCAGTGGTGATGAAATCCCTTCTGTAGAGTCTCGCAAAAAACTCAGAAATCAAATTGGCCCAAGAGTCTGGTGACAGGCAGCCTGCTCAGCTGTGGCATCCACTGGGCCTGAAGCTAGTTTAGAAAGAGAAGGAACGTGTCTGGGTTTGGGGGTTGTTTTTGTTGAGCTATGCTGGTAAAGGCTGGCTGAGGGAGTCTGTGGATTGCACGCACAGCCAAACAAACAGCATGCTCCTCAGTGGGGAAAGCCAAGTTTGTTTGCACAAGGAGGGATGAGGGCCAAGTGCTCCCATCACAGGCTGGGGAGGAATTGGGCATGAAATGGAAGGGCAGAGCCTGTTCTGTGACTCTAAAGGG
This sequence comes from Cnemophilus loriae, assembly GCA_013397755.1. Lineage (NCBI taxonomy): Eukaryota > Metazoa > Chordata > Aves > Passeriformes > Corvidae > Cnemophilus > Cnemophilus loriae. Next base: position 137,547 of record VZTF01006013.1, read on the forward strand.
CAAATACCACATCTAGGACGGGCTGCCCCTCTTTGCTCTCCTTCACAGGCAGTAGCCTCGACTTCCCTCCCAGACCTTTCCTACCCTGGCTTAGCCACAGCAAACAGGTGTAGAGACACTGCAGAGACCATGGCTCAGGTTTAGAGAGAAGAGGGAATAGCTTTGAGGCCACTGCGCATCCCACAGCAGCCTGCTGTGGTGGCAAATACCAGCTTCAGCCACGGGGGAGTTGGTGGTCCCAGTGGTGACTCAGTCTTGGGGGGTCTTGCAGGGAAGTGGTCTGCAGAACAACCACCCCCCACTTCTAAGATGCAGGGGTTGACACAAACGCATCAGGAGCACTGTCTAACTCGGGTCTTGGAGCTTGCTAATGCTACGGATCCGTAGCACACAGAATAACCTCAGCTGCGTAGGGGGTCCATCTGCCAACTCTCTTTTACTCCAAAGCATAGTACATGGTGATGCAAAACCACCCGGCAGCAACACCCAAAATGCATTTTTTCTGCCCATGAACAGGCAGCTATTGAGCCTTAAGCAGCCTCAGGGCAAGCCTGGGCATCTGACTGGTTCCACAGCCCTTGCTAAGTGAGCAGCTCCACTAAAGCCAAACAAGCTGGGTTTGCAGTTTGGACACAGCTTTGTAGGGTAAGGAATGAAGTACACAATTAAGGAATCCGTTTGGTATTTTGTTTGATCTGGGACAAACCAAAGTGCTGGTTGCTTTGCTCCCAGGTTTTGATATAAAGTGATTGTGGAAAGCTACAGAAGAGAAGCCTTTTAATCAGATTAGAATAGATAAAGAGTATAACCCCTTGGTTATACAATTGAGCTTTCTAATCATATTAAACTTTAATACCGGCATCAGTGCCATATTGGAACAACAATAGCAAAAAGCTGTAAGCATAAAATATTACAGATCCTTAAACATATTACAAAATGTCATCCACTAAAGTTAAAAAATGTTATCGTGTTTGGGGAAACGTGCCAGCTAAAAAAAAAACAACACCCACGAGGCTGAAGTCCTGTGTACATGTGCAGATTAAACGCAGCACAGCAGAGGCAAGGCTTGACCTTTTTGTTTCTTACATTTTTATTAATTAAAATGCTTCCCAAGCAGCTACTTCTGCCATGGCTATTACCCACCTTAGCCCTCATCTACCAAGGTGCTAAGTACACTTAACTGTTTTTGCAATCAGTTAAAGTGTCCCTTGTTGTAGGATGCAGCGAGAGGTGGCTCCTCTTTACTGGAGAAACCCCTGGAAAGAAACATCTTCAGCTCTCTTGCCCCTCCACTGCTGCAGCCAGTGCTCAGCATCCAGCAGTGCTTAAAGCCAGAGAGGACTGAAGCCAAGAGCCAAAGGAAAGGGATGTTAATGCATTTCAAACGCCTGATTTAAGTGGGTTGATTTTCTGGCATCTCTGTGTTCCTACAGATCTGAGTTTCCTCTGCGAGTGAGGTTTGGGAGTACAAAGGACCCTGGTTGGAGTCAGTGGTCTTGTGCTGAACCTCTGCCCGTGGCTGCAAGTCCTGCCAGGACGCCTCCGGGCTGCAGCCACCTTGAATCGTAGCAGATGATTGTGGCTGTACCTTCTTGAGCAAAACAGCCAAGCAGTAACTCTGAACTGAAGGTTTTCCTTTCTTCTTCCCTCCAGCTGGAGTTGCCTCTTCCCCTGGACATGCCAGAGGTGCTGTGTGGTTTGTTTTGATTGAGCAGAGTCAGGGTACCAAAGACCTCAGATTTAAACCAGGCAGTCCCTTCTGGCTGCCATGTGAGCGTGGCTGGCAGCTTGGCACAGGGTGATGGCTGAGAGGGCAGTCAGGACAGGCCAGGAGCCACCATGCCACTGCAGCCTTCATCCCGTCCTGTGGAGCTGGTCCAGGGATCCTGGCTCAGCTGTCCAGATGCAGCAGGTTTTTTCCAGTTTTCACCCCAGGGTGAAGACCACACCAACCCGTCTGTGGTCTTCACCTTGGGGTGGAATTTTATTCAGCTGGATATTTTGCACCTCACAGAGTCTTTCTCTTAAACTAAATAACATTTACCTTCAGATATTTCTTCCCAAACTTTCCACCATTTTTTCTGATCCTTTTGCATATTTCCTGTCCACTGTCCCTCTGCAGTCCCTACAACTGCTGCTTCCCTACAACTTCCCTTGGCTGCTTCCCTGCAACTGTCTCAAGTGCTGTTTTTTCCAAGGAATCTTCCAGCCCATTAATGCCTGCTCCAGGCTGCCAGGGTACCTCTGCATCATCCTCTGACATGGTGCACAGAGGGAGGTGTAAAGGCTACTTTGGGCTGGCACTGATGGTGCTGTGGGTTCAGGGTGGCACCAGGACAACTGCTGGATTTTCTGCTCCCCACCCAGAGGAAGACTGGGGCCCATCACAGCTGGGTCTTGGAGAGGGCCCCCACCTCTGGTGCCCACCCCAGCACCCCACACACCGGTGGCCGCAGGTTGGCGGGTGGGGACCGCTCTCTAACAGCCTGGGAAGTTTGGCTCTTTGTGTTTCTTTGTCATTGGCGCCCTGGTAATTATGAACCTTATGAAGATATCCGATGTAATCACACCCTTCTAAAAATGCCTCGGATTAAAAGCTTTTCCTGGGTCTTTAGGTGATGGGCCTGCAATTACAGAAAATGAACTGCATTTTAGCTTTCCATTGAAATTAATAACAGTGGTTCTCCAGTTGACTCTGTGAGTAGTTAATGGAACAAACTGGATGCTCCACTACAATGAGGGTTTTAAAGCTATTTGAGAGAGATTCTGTGTTTCAAATAGGAAAATAATTCACACGATGCAAAATCATTTTGTGTTTGCATCTTTGAGAAATAATGGCTCTGTGTAGCTTCAAGATGCAACTATTATCAATAATTGTTTCAATGTGTTCTTCCATCCTTTTCTGCACTGGAAAAGAATGACCTGCAGAGAACTCTGGAAAAAGAAAAACAAGTCAAGGAATTAATGATGCAGAAAGGAGCTCCAGCCCGGTCTGAGCTCCATGAGGGGGTTTTACCACAAACCTTGAAAAATAGATTTGTGTGAGTTCGTGCAGGGCGGAACAACAAATATTCTGAGAGTTGTTGAATTTCATCTTGTTGTTATTCCATCTCCAACTTGGCTCAGTTAAACTCAGCCTCTGAGAACTGGCAAATTTTGGAGTGCTGCTGGTGGGTTACAGCCGATATCAGGGAGAGAAGAGCCAGCCCCTGTCCTACATCCCAGTTAACCTGCCCCATAGGCAGGGGCAAAATAGCTCGCACACCTTCTGCTGCATCAGCTTCCTTTCATAGATTCTTGCCCATGGAGTAGAGGTGTGTTTAGTGCATCACTCTCCAGGGGAGTGGAAAAGCAAGTGGTCCCTCTGTCCCCAGTGCCTTTTTCATATGAACTGGGCGGAGGATGGACCAGGATCCAGCTCTGCACCTCTCACAGTGAAACCAGTCCCACTGCTCTTCTGCCCTGGGGATACTGGAGATTCAGAACAGGTTCAGACCATTCTTCCCATGGAGCAGATGTGCTGCAGGGCCACCCTATCTTTACAGACACTATTTCAGTGTCCCCAAATTTATCTGCCATGCATTAGACACCTTTGCACCATGATACTGCAGCAGAAAAGGCATTGAGTGCCATGAGCAGCTCCCTGGGATTGACGCCAGGGCTGGCTCTCTGATCCTGGTTCCTTTAGCAAGGCAAAAAGAGCCCTGAGCATTCCCACCTCCTGCCCCAAGCAGTGCTTCCCTTGAGCTGTCCTCCCAGGGTGCGGGGCTGGTCCTTGCTCCCACATGCTATATCCTGCTCATCTGTCAGTAGTGCCAGTTTTACTGCCTTTTCCCTGGATGACGGCATCACCTATGCAAGTTTTACTACCTTCCCTGGCATCAAAAATAGCTGTGTTTTCAGGGCCAGTCTCTCAGCTGTCCAAAGCAACCTGAACTGCAATCTAAAGAAACTGCGTTTCGCATGGAGTTTCTTGAATGAAGCATTTGATCTTTTTTTTTCTCTCTCCAAAAGTATCTGCCAGAAATCCAGTGAGACAATCAATCACAGAGGAATCATTTTCATCAGCTGAGTCTCCTGGGACTCCCACAATCACAGGAAAATACTCTCTCAGTCAGTGGCCATGTACGCAAACCTGTAATTCACCTGCCTCCTCAGGTACCCTCCGGAAGGGTGAGAGGCACCGATTTCCAGCAACAACCCAAAATCTCTGGCCTGGGCCCACAGCCACTTGTAACAGCAGTTCTTGCACAAGAACAGGTTTCGGCAACATCCTGCTTCCCAGCCAGGCTGGATGTGATCAAGAATGAGGGTGTGTAATCAGCCAAAACCTCAGGACATGAGACTGTAGGTAGTTTTCTAGCATGTTCATAGATAATATATTTTTATGGCCTATATGTTACGTATTACCCATATAACTAACTAAAACTACCTATATGATATAGGTTACAAACTGGAGATAATTAATTACCTAAAGGTTTGCATCTTTTGGGTGGCCCGGTGGGCAAGGCTGAACTTTGCTTGTTTGTTCTCCTTCCAGGCTTGCAGCTCCTCAAGGCACAGCTCTGCTTCCTTACATAGCTGTAAATCAGCCTAAGATAGGTTAAAAAACACCCACACTCAGCTTTCCTTTTTTTCCTTCTCTCCTAATTCACCTTTCCCTCACTATTTGTACAGCCTACCTTTTCCAAAGGACCAAGACCCGGGAAGGTCTGACCCCGCCAGCCTGGACCAGAACTGCTGCTGCGAGTACAGTCAGGACAGGTAGTTCAACCCCAGGACAGGCTTTGAAGGCATCCAGCAGCAATGCTTCTGTCTGCACTTGATTTTACGTCTGTGTCTCATTATTTTTGTTGGCAAGGAAGGCACAGGGAGGGGTTTTTCATCAGGAGTGGAGTCAATCAAGAAGCACCACAGAAACATCTTTTGGCAGCTGCTGCTGCTGCAATCCCATCTTCCATGAGGCAGAGGAAATCTTGCCTAATCTAATGAAGTGTGACGTGTTTGTCTGCTTTTAGAAAATCCTTCCTTTATTGCTATGATTGGTTAATTCTGTTAGCAAATAGATCAACTAAATCCACATCTTCGTGTGTGTGTGTGTGTGTTACGGTCTGGTGTGCCACACAGCTACACTGCACCTGGATTATCAGCAGGAGGTCTCTGTAATGACTGTACCTTAATTCGTGCTCTGCCAGCACAAGAAGCCACAGCTCCTCAGCTATTGCTGGTGGTCATGGCTGGGGCACTCAAATGCCTGTTCTTGGAGATATAATCACACAGAAAACTCGCTCCCTAAACAAACTCCTCTGTGCAGAGCTCCAAAGCAAATCAACCTTTACACACATGCTAAAGTCCTGAAAGAGGAGGTTTTAGTGGCAGTGCTGCCAGTCCCCTGCTCAGAGCCACTCTGATGGCTGGCCTCACAATCATGACACTGCCCGATGCTGGTGGCCTTGTGGTGGCCATCAGCTGCCCCAGGCTGGGAGGGTCTTCCTGGGCACCAGCCACAGCTCCTTCTCAGGGACTCCAGGTAAAGTTAGTCAGTGAGTGAGAGGTGAGGCTCAAGCTCATGCTTTGATTGTTATTTTCCAAATGAGCAGGCAGATCGACATCTTCCTTGGTTTGGGGTAAATGCCTTGTCAGCCGTACCCTTCAGATGCTGCGTTGCTCTCCTCCTGTCTCCCATTCGCAGGAGATGCTCACCTGGGCTTAAGAGTGTTTGATTACCAATCCTATGGGTTTTGATGCTGAAATGGGAAACCTATCTACTTTATCTCGGGGTGGAAGGCTGAGCACAGAGATGCATCTTTGTGATGCAAATTTCCCCTTTGTTTAGCGGGATTTTTCATTGTGGAACAGATAAAAGCTAAGCAGGGAGCAAGGAGCAAACCTGGCATGTTGTGACAGGCACTTGCAAACAACAGACAAAATGTGCTGATTCCAGCTTCAGCCAGGTGTGTCTGACTGTCACTCGGTGAGTCTTTGGGAGATTTGAGTAGCAGATATTTTAATTATAAATGCTCAGTCAAGTCAATACATTTCTCAGTACAGTAGCAATGACAGACAAAAAAAAATATTTTCTTAAAATTCAGCATGCACAGCAACATCCCCAAAATTTAAAAATAAGATAAGCACATCTTTAAAAAAAAATAAAGTAAAGCTCATATATACAAAACAGGAAGAGCAAAACAGACCTCTGGGGAGACCGCAGCCCAAGCTTGGAAAGATACATAGGCCTTAGAAGTCTGGAAAAACTTGCCATTGTGTAATTATGTTGCACTTCCATACCTAGAAGCAAAACACAGCTGTGCAATCTTTGGGCTACCCGGGACCTTCATGATGGAGAAGAATTGCAGCAGATGAACACCTCTCCCACCCACGGTCTGGGAGTGAGGCACAAGGGTAGAGATGCTCTGCCCAGGCACAGGTGTCTGTCACGTTGATACCTAACGCCTGTATCAGGGAGCTTGGGCTCCCTTTCTCCTTAATGGAGAGAAATTGGCCCTTTTGGGTGCTGTTCATCTCCTCCTAGTGTAGCTGTCTAACATAAATCAGATGACTCACGCTGTGGGCATAGCTTTTCTTTTCCCTTCTCGTGAAAGGGAGCGGGGATGAGCAGAGCAGCCAATGTACCAACTTTTGCACAACAGTGTCTAAAGCTCGGTGAGAGGAATCTTACCACAGACAGGAGGAGTTTTCCAAGTTAGTCAGATGTAAAGCCCCTGAGAAGGGCTGCTTTGAGAGCAGCCAGGAAAGCGTGCCCTCTGACTGATGAGGGGGTTAGCTGAGCCCTAAACCCAGGTGAGGGGCCCGTCATCACACCGTCACAACCAAGCAGCAGTGCTGGGATGTAGGCTTAGAGGGCAGACATTTACATCAGGCACAAGCAGTGGCTGTTTTTAAACACAAAAATAATGCATTGGTCTGACTATCATGGTAATTCATGGTTTCTCATAGCCACATGTGGCCTGCTACACCTAAACTGAAGAAATGTCAGCTCCCACCTTGAAGATATTCAGAAGCTGGCTGGACACGGTCCTAGAGAACTGGCTTGAGGTGCTGGACTAAATGACCTCCAGAGGTCCTTTCCCACCTCAAAGCTTCTGTGATCCTATGAAATCTAAAAATAATACAGAAATTAAGAATGTTCTCAATCAAGCTTATCCTGAAAGACAACTGAGATTTTCAAAAATACTTCCATCACTCGGGAGCACTTTGTGCTTGAAATTTCATGAAAATGCACTTTCGTGGAAGCCTGCCAAGATCCACAGCTCACCAAGCACTTTCCAGCACAAAGGATCATCCTCCTCCCACCTGGGTGGACAGGGGGTCATCACCACCATTTCTCAGCAGGGAGACAGCCCAGGGCATCATCCTCTCCCCAGAGCACTCCCCCCCACCCCGTCCCCTGCTCCCTGCCACATGATGGGGATGTGGCCATGGTGCCAGGCATCCCTTCACAGTCACCCCACGGCAGCCAGCCTCATGTCTCGCTCCTTCTGTTGGGATTTTCATATGTGCTACGGACACACACCGGTGAGGTACGGACAGCAAAACCGCATCCCTTCCTCCCCTTCCATGGCTCTGCACCTGGAGGGGAACAGGATACTGATGTTGTTTAGAGACAAAGGTAAAAAGAAAGAAAAGGAGCAGGAGGCAAAATTATTCTTCCCCGATGGAAAGCTCTCCTGTTTGTTCAGATCATTACCATATCAGCAAACCCACATAAAAGTACCGTTAATTTTAATACTTTCCCAAGACTAATTAGGTTTAAATTGGGTAGAAAATATTGTGCAAATAACTAGCCATGCATAAAATCCTCGGTGAAGTTTAATCAGGAGGAGTAGAAAACGGGGAAAATAGTTTTTATTAATGCATTTACACCATCTTAGAATTTCCCTGAATTGTGTTTTACCTTGGCTATAAAAATGAAAACATTTAAATTTCTTTAAAATTACATTTGACTTAATTACAGCCAATCCCTAATACCAGCAAACAACCCATTTTGCCTACTTTTCAGCATAAATAGCCACCAGCCTCATCATTTCATAAAGAGTTGTTTTCCTACATGATGTTCTCTATGTGCAGAATGTTAATAGCTACTATAGCTGAATATGAATAGGCTTTGTAGCTCCACTTGAAATATAGAAAAATGGCCCAGACATTAAAAAAGATAAAAGGGAAAAGGGCAGTAATGAATTTAGAGGAAAATGAACATTAATGGTACTAGCATTACCTCATGTTCCACATAACAAATTATTGGAAATCTGTCAAGCACACCAAATTATCTACTCATCTGCTGTTGTGGGGCCCTTTGGAGCCATCCAAAACCAGCAAAAGCAAGACAATTTAAGCTAATTTTACTATTTATAACAATAGAACAGACCATTAAGATAAATTAATGTCATTATCAAGTTTCTATGAAAATGACAAATACCGCTATTTCAAGCAGCTTTAGAAGCTGTTGACTATAATGAAATCTGCTGTACAGGTACTAAAAAGAAACACTCCAAGTAATTATTTTCTAGTAGCTTGTTTGTTTCCTTCACATTCATTTACTTTCACCACAATTAGTTCTGTACACAATATATGGTAACTAAACAGTCAACACTACGCAGCATTAGGACTAATTGGACAATTATGATGCAGTTTTCAGCCTTTTAGGTCCTAAAGAGAGCCAGGAGTAAACATTTTAGAGGCAAAAATAGCGGCACCGCATCGATTTGCGGGTTTGGAGTTTGAAGGAATACAAAGCAATGCAAGAAATAAAGCCAGGTGAAATGCTTTACACAAAACAGCCTGAATTGAGACGGTTATTAAATGATCTAATTGCTGAGGCTCGAAGCATGAGGCTGGACACAGCCAACAGAAACCAGCTGGGGTTAGGATGTTGGAGCCGGCCGGCTCCTGGGTCGCCTGTGGAGCTCGGGGTGAGAGCAGTGCCAGGTCAGTGCTGGCAGCCCCAGGCTTGGATCAAGGCAGCCACCTGACCAACAGCCAGTGTGACACCAGTTGTGGATGGTGGGTGGAAAAAACACGCGTCCTGGGAAGATTTATGTGTATTCTTTCAAAACTTCCTCGATGTTGTAGCTCCAGGTGTTTCACGTGTAGTGCCCCATCCCTTCAAACCTCCGGCACCGCTACGCTGGAAAAAGAATTCTGCAAAAAGAATATATTTTCTTACTGCCACACTTGACTTTCTGCTTTGGAGGATAAAGAAAACAGAAGCTCGTGGTGCCTCCTTCTCCACCACTTAGGATTTCCTGGACGAGGCTAGGAAGGATCCACATGTACTGCAAACACAGCACAGATGCCACTTGGCACATGAACACATTCCAGCCAAAGTATCCGTGTTCAGCTGCATTAGCCAAGCACAGCAAGGTAGCCATGGAATGCTAGGTGGAGATGTCACGCTTTCCCTGGACAGCCTTGAGTCTTTTTCCCCACCTCACTCACTCACTCACTCACTCACTCACTCACTCACTCACTCACACAGAGGGCAAAAATGGGATGAGGAAGCTTAGCATCCCTCTTTGAACTCCTTTTCACTTCCCCCATTTCTGTAGCTGCCAAGCTTTTACCTGCTCTGTGTGTGCCATTTCATGCCAGCAACATAATGAAATAATTTGCATATTTGCACATAATTTCCAGGGAACCATCTCCAACTTTGAAGCCCCTGTATGGCTGGGCTGTGGGGCCAGTGTGAGCTGCAGGGATTTCTTCCCTGGTGTGATGCCTGGGGAACAAAGCTCTGCCTTCATCCCTACTTGGGGACATGCAAGTTGGGCCAGGAGCCTCCTTCCTCCTTCAAACACAGCAAGGGGTTGAGCTGGGCCTCCCCAGATTCCTGTGATGCAAGCCACAGTCCTCGTGCTCAGCTCCCTGCTGCAAGGGTAATGCTCCACAGGGCAGACCACATGTGGGGACAAGCTGTGCCAGACAACTCCCAAGAGCCTGAGGACAGGGTTCCCTGCTCCCAGGGCCACAATGTCATCTCCAGCCAGTGAGGAAGGCACCGAAACCAGCTGCTGACAAGAAGACCCCTCCTTTCTCCTTTTCCTCCTGGCCATTCCCAGTTCTGCATCTGGCAACACCACCATGACACTGAGATATCTTAGTTTGGGTGCTTATCAGTTCTGTGCTAATGATAGTGAAAGGCAATTAGTCTATAAAAGCATTATCACAACATTCATTGTTATTTATGACATTTTATTAGTGCATTCAGTCAGGGATTTTATGAAGGAGAGGTTTTCTTTTTCCTTAATTAGACGTTTATGAGAGAATATCAAATCTGACGGTCCATTTAGGAATTTATTACAGAATAAAGAGATTCCAGCTGAAAGCCAGCTTTGGTTTATGCAACGATTTAACAGAAGCTGCATCTATCTGCAAATTCGACACAATGTCCCCGTGATGGACTACGCATCCATCAATTTGGGGAAGGCTGAACCACCCACCCTGCTCACAGCTGCTTCCAAAGGCTGGAGATGCTCAGGTTGAATGGGCATGCAAGAGCAAAGGTCCTGGGAGCTCCTGCAACAGGATATTTTCTAATTTTTTTTGTTACAATAACTGCCTAAGTGAGTGCTTTAAAAAAGTGCTTAAAACCTTCCTAAAACTCTCCCAGGAGCAGCTGGAGCCTGGCAGCCATCACACAGCAGGGGCTCAGTGAGCTCAGTCACTCGGATGGATGCCTGAGCCCTTGGGACCTTCACTTTGGTTTCTGTCTTGTTACAGTCTTTGGCCTTTGTGCTTTGTCCTGCATTTTTCATTACCTGGACAGATACTTGCATTGCTCCACCTCAGAAAGATGCTAAAAGGAATTAAAATTCAACACCTGCAAGGGGTGGTGACCTGGCTGCTGGTCCCTCATCCAGCAGCTGTCAGCAGCACCGGGACACTCAGCGGCCGTGTGCAGGATGGGGTGGCTTCGACGGGAGACAGCAGGGACTGGCAGTCTCTCTGGTGATCAGGAGAGCAGCACCTTTCCAAGTGGCCCAGGAGCGGCTGGAACGCACAGCACAGCCGAGATGGACTTCTCAGTCTGCCGAGCCCTACAAAGAAAAGGCTTTTGAAGCCTGGAATTAGATGCAGAGCAGTAGGGAAGCGGGGAGGACAGCAAGACTGTGTCCAAGTAGGGATGAGGAATTCAGGGAAAAAGCAAGAAAACATGTCCCTTGTGTGCCTAAATGATCTCTGAATACTCAAAGGAGATGAAAGGGGTATTTTAACTGTGCACATTGATCACCGTATCCACTTCTGGCCTCTGCAGTTCTGGAAGCTGTTCAATATTTAAGAAGTTACAGTAAAAAAACACCCTAAACATTTCAAGACTTGGAGGAAACACTACCGTGAAAAACCTGAAGTGCTTATAAAGGATAGTGAGAGCTGACCTTGCTGCAATTTGTATGAACTTTTGTTCAGGGAGAAAACAAGGGTTGCGAAGGAACTGATAGAGAGGAGAAAGTCATAGCAAAAACTGAGGAATGAAGCCGCAGCCACACAATTTCAGCCTGGAAGTGGAGTGCAAACCTCCACCAGCCAGGGTGCTTAACCATTAACTCTCAGTGCCAAAGGCAACATCTCTTGCCAGCTCAAGGCTGGATGCCTGCATTCCCACACAAGTAATTGGGCTCCAGACAGAGGTGAGCAAATGAAATGTAATAGCCTGTGATAGACAGGAAGTCTGCCCAAGTGATTTGAGGTTCCATTCTGCCCTTAAACACTGCAGGCTTGTGAGAAGGATCTGCAAGCTGAAGAGCTGGGTCAGCAAGGAGCTTACCTGGGCACTCACTGAAAATACACACCAGAAAGGACTGTGATGGAAATACCACAACAGTAGCAAACTTGCTGAATTTTCCAGAATTTCAGCTCTGTAAATAAAATACACAATGGGAAATTTCTGAGAAAGCCGGATTTTCTTTGTGTGGTCCTCTGCAAGCACAGGATTGTGGTGGAGGCAGGAAGGGAGAGATTTACCACAGGAGCCAGTTAAGTGCTTAAATACCAACTCTCCTTGTTCCACTACAAATAGACGAAACCCCACAGACACCCACACTCATCTTTGCCTCCGATAAAGGCAGCCGGAGGTCAGCGCAGCTTTGGCAGCCGCGGACGCTGCGCCTGCCGCCGGTGCAGAGCAGCAGACCCAGCCAGAACGCGTCAGATGCCCGACAGGCGACCAGCCCCACGTCTCGCACCTCAGCTGCGCTGCGAGGCGCCTGGGGCTGCTCTCTCCTCGTGGCGGCTGCTCAGCATTTTCTTCATGCAATAGTAATAAAAATTAACACTTTTTCTGCAGCAACAGACCCGAGTAGGGGATGAATATATAAACGAATATTCTTCTCCGATCCGTCATCCTGCCTCTTGCCAAAACTGCTTTTATCTGTGTATGTGTGTTAAGGAAAGGGACACAAACGATGGAAAAAGCTGCAGGAACACTGGTGACGATACAGCGAAAGACAGAACAGAGCTTTTCTCCATTTCTCCATGCTTTAGCAGGAGATGCAGGACAGCAGTACCACCATGGCTGGCTTTTCCCACCTTCCCCGGCCTTTGGCTTGTGCAATATCCAGAAAGTCCCAGTTCACCTGGCAAGTCCCTCTGCCATGACATACAGCACAGAAAATTATCAGCAGATTTCCTGTCCATCAAGCTGATGCTTTGCAACAGATCCAGCCTGAATAATCCAGAAAACCATGTTGTCACTGGTTTATGTTGTTCTGGATTTTTCTGAGTTTGCGTTTAAGCTTTCCCTCTACACCCCAGAAGCACAACCTGGGTAGTGATAAAGAAATCTCCTCCCTCTACCACAAGTATTTTTTTTTCCCCCTGCTTATAGCTGATGCAAGCATGCCAAGATCAAAGCAATATTAGATGGTGGTCAAAAAGTCTGCAGGCAACCTGGCACAAACCACTCCAAGGCGTGGGCTAGCACGGTAATTTAAGCAGCAGTGAAGTAAAATCCAAAGTCATCAATGTGCAGCTTACTGAAAACGAAAGTTTGTGAGCACAGAGACAATACAGGAGTGTACTAGCAAACCAAACAGCATCAAACCGATCCTATTGCATAGTTATGGTCAGGTGAATTTCATCAGAGCTCTCCATTTCAAGAAACAAATGGATTTTCAAGGACTTTTCCATTCAAAGAGTGCAGGCAGCAGGAACCTGGTGCAGAACTGACAACCAGCTCACTGCGGTGCTCAGCAACCTGCAGACATGATGCTAATAGCTGCTTATTACATCTTTCTCCAGGCTGGATGCAGACACTCAGCCTTTTTGCAGGAAAATGATCCATAGTACAGGGTGTGCCAGGCTGTACTAAAGGAAAAGCTGTAGTCTCCTTAATTGTCTTTAAGCATCTCTCCTTCCTCAGGAGAAATTAACCACCATTCCATTCTGAAGATGGACAAAAGTGTGTTCCCTTCCATAGAACCAACTTAAAATTATGACTAGTGAACACAGTTGCCCCTCAGACGAATGGATCACCTGGCAGTAATTACTGTCCCTGTACTGATGGAGCTTTTTAATCCCGGCAATGCTTCCTGCTACCTCCAGAGAAGCCTCCTGAGAAGGCTGCAGAGGTGGGTCCAGAGGCTGCAGCCCACGTTTGCTGCCTCTGTGAGCAGGTGACCTTGGAGAGGCTTTGCCATGGAGTGTATTTCATGCCCAGTGGATGACAGTGGATCGCCTTTTCCTTTGCACCCTCTGCGTGCAGGCAGTGACGGGCTGTCCAAGCCTCCCTCTGGTGCCCTGTTACCATCAGGTGCTTCTGTGCTTTTGATGGCCAAACCATGCCTGGGATGTCCTGGCATTTCACCCTCATTAGATGCCAGTGGGCTCTGCGGCCCTCAGGGCTGGGAACACTCTCAGAAGGATCCACCTGGATGTTCTTGGCCTGAGAGGGATTTGGGGCACAACACAGTTTGTGTGATTTATAGCCAGCTTGAAACAAACTACTTTAAACTGAAGAATTATTTGGTCCAAGAGGGTTTCGGAGCAGTGTTGGGTGACATGCGGATTATATGACTTGCTTCAGCAAGTTAAGGAAAAGGAACTGGCACAGAAGTTGTCTAGAGAAGCAGATTTCTGATGTACCTGCATGTGGGGAGATGAGCAGCTCCTCCCATGCCTAAGGGGACCCTGACCTGCCTGCTTCAGGGCTGCAGGAGGGACCTGCTGTCCCTACCCCTGCAGAGCTCTGCTGGCACACAGGGTACAGACAGAGGGCTCAGGGGCACCCACAGGCTGTCAGCTTCCACAGCTTATCTGTGTGTGTGCCTGGGCTCATGAGGAGGGCTGGAGCACCGACTTGTTCTGGCCATGGTGAGGAGAAGAAAGGCACACACACACGGAAAGCTGACATGGAAACCTGCTAAGCAACCTTGTCTTGTGTCTCGTGTCCTGGAAATGGCTTTCAGCTGGGGAGCAGAGGAAAAGGCGTTAGCATGACCACATCAGTGTGCCTCTGTGGTATTTGAACTAAGCACTTTATCACACAGCAGCTGCGGGACACAAGAATCCGTGCACGAAGACTCTCAGGCACCGGGAGCAGCCACTGATACTCTATCTGTGTGTTTGGGCTCCAGAGAAGGGATGGGGGCACATGGATACCCTGGAGGTATCACAAGTCCAAACATTCCTGATACCAGCGCTGTGTGGCGGGATCCTGGTGTCTGCATGTGACACGTGGTAGGACCTTGGAAACATGGAAAGCAGAGAAAATGATTCCTGGGCTGTACACTTTTCAAATGTATTTGTATTGTGTACATTTCTGCATTGCCACTAAGAAGACAGTCAATCCATATTTCCTCCCAAATCCGTCTTCAGCATTTGTTTCTGCTTCTAGTCTGCCCGCCAATTGTGCCAGCACAGTCATTTGTGCAACACAGGGTGAACAGGATCACCGTACTTACTTGGATGACAAATAACCCACCTTTTTGCAAAGTCATTTTTCAGCTGTTTGGCTCAGCAGTCACAAAGCTGCTTGTGCCAGCACTGCACAGGTGGTAGCATGGTGGGTGGGCATGAAAGGGCACGGAAAGGAGATGAGAGCAGTGGCTGATGGAGAACTGTCTCTACATGAGGCTGCAGCTTTGTGGCAAGCAGCAATGCATCTCTGCCCCCTCACTCCTGCAGGACATTCCTTTGCCCACCTGGTACCCTGTTACATCGCGGATCTGGAGCAACCATTTTGCAGCCACATTGTGAATCGGGTTGGTGCTTTTGGCCTTCATCTAAAAAAAACCCTGCAAAATATTTATTTTTAAACAGGATCAGTTTTTCAGTCACGATTCCCAGCACAGACGTAAGTTTCCCACTCAATTCAATGGGTGGTGTGATATAGCATGGGCTGGAACAAGGGAAATGCAATTTACAGCAGCTGTGGAGACTGCCTCATAGAGTAACACCATTGAGCGCTCCAAGCCAGGACCAAAGTGGGATGTGTGGGTCCACAAAAGACTTCACAACAATAATCACAACATTCTTCAACACCCCCACACCCCTTTAAGCTTAGCAAGTGCAATCTGCTGAATGGCTAATGATGTAAGGCTTCTTAAGGGGGTCTGTGTTTCTTTTAAGATTGGTGTGATAAAAACAAAGGAAGCAGGAGATGTACACTCTCACACTTCGTGACGGGGACTGAAGAGATGAACATGGAATATAAATAGTTTTGTGATGTTGTGGTCCATGAACTTTATCTCAAAAATCAAGCCCTATAAACAATAAGGCTTAATAAATTAATTAATATAATAAATAAGGCTTAATAAATAAATAAATCTTGCCAGCTCCAAGATGGACCTGCTGCTGACCAGGGCTGAACCCATAAGACACGGAACCAATGCCTCTGTGGCAACATATTTAAGAAGGAAAATAAGTTATTTTGCAGAAGCAGTTGCAGCCAGAGAAGAAAGGAGTGAGAATATATGAGAGAAACAGCCCTGCTGACACCAGGGTCAGTGAAGAAAGAGGGAGAGGAGGTGTTCCAGATGCCGGCAGAGATTCCTCTGCAGCCTGTGGTGCAGACCATGGTGAGGCAGCTGTGCCCTCGCTGTCCACGGAGAATCAGAGAAGAGCTGATGCTCTTTCCTCAGTGGGCCTCTTTGCTCACACTACTGTGCCCTTTCCGTTAAGAAATAAATCCCCTTCTCCACTACCAAGTGTACCAGGGTGATGAACTGCACCCCGGAGCCTCAGTCCCACCTGGGGAGCTCACTGCACTCTCCAGACAGAGCATTTTGCACAGCACCTTTGCCACTGGCCTGAAGGACACAAGCAAGTCACGACTAAATCATGAAATGGCAGCTTGAATTAAGCAGAAATTCACTTTTTTACAGCCTGTTAATAGCAAGGCATCTCTAATTGCAATAATTTGTGGTAATAAATGACAATTAATATCAGATTTGACTGGGAGAAAGATAATTTTCCATCTAAAATGAGGGACATGAAATGAATTATTATGCAGGTGCTGCTCAAAGATATGATTTGAGTTGCTCATGGGGACCATCACAGGATAGGCCAATGCTGTCTTCGGTCAGGACAGTTACAGGAGAACTTGACAAATGAAACATTCAGAGTTGCAACTGCTGTGGATGGAGCCTATGGACTTTGCACTGACTGCTGAAAAGTATGATTTAAAACGTGGATCTTAGGGCTTTCTTCAGACAGAGTCTGAAGCTCTGCAAGGACTGAGATTTTCTGGCTGCCTGGGAGAACATCCTGTCTCCGTGGAACATCTTTTCATCCAAAGAGTTGCCTTAGATATTTCATTTTCCACTTGCTTTCATCTTACCTCAGGTACAACAAGGCCAGTAGGAGATTTGCTTCACCCACCTTCGTAAGTACTTTTCCCTCTGGGCACAAGGCACTTTGTGCTGTTACTTTTTTTTTCTCCAAAAAGCTCCCACTCAGGTCCCTCATGAAGAATCTTACAGAAGTGGGGCTGCCACAAAAGATCCTCCTATGAGGATTAACGACTAATCTAAAGTGGTTAAAAGATGTGAAACAAAAGATGAAAAAGATAAGACAGTGTTTCACAATGAAGGAGATAACCACTGGGGAGCCATGCTGTCCAAGATTTTCATAAAGCGATTTGGACAAGGAGTGAATAGTGAGGTGACAAAGTTTGCTGATGTTGCAAAATTGCCTGGGAGTAACAATGACAACTGGGTATGAAGAGCTGCAGATGGATTTTATGCTGTGCAGTGACTTTGAGGATAAAATAGAAGATGAAATCCAACACTGAAAAACGCCAAGTAATGTGCATGAGAGAAAACAATCCTAACTATGGATGCTCAGTGATGGGCTCTAAATTAGGTATTATCACCAGGGAAGAGATCTTTGAACAGCTCTCTGAAATAACAGCTCATTACTCAGTGGTGGTCAAGAAGGTAAATATGATGTCAGGAGTTATTAGGAAGCAAAGAGAGAGCAAAACAGAAAACACCATTACGCCCTGGAATGGATGTGCTCAGACCCTGGATACTCTATCAGTTCTGTCTCACTACCCTAAAAGCATGTGCTAGAGCTGACAAATGGTGAGAGAAGGATATTAAAGCTATGGAATTACCTTTATGGGAAGTGACTACAAATATGAGGACACTGAAATTTACAAAAAGAATGAAGACTAATATTAATAATTATTAATAATAAATTATTATTAATAAAGTATTAATAACATGGAGAAAACAAGCGAGAATGGCTATTTGCTGCTTCTCAAAGGACAGATTTTTAAAGGAACAGAAAAGTACTTAAATTTGGCAATCGCTACAAGATATGAGATACATAAAGGCACAGATGAGTTGTGAAAGGGACAAAATACAAATATCATAAGAAAAAATCAAACTCTAATGAAAAAAAAAAAAAGCAATACAATTTTTTAGCTCAAGAAAATAGAAATACACATTTCCACAAACAGGAATGGATATGTAAGTACAAACATGTATATGAATGCACACAAACACAACTACTCCAAAGCCAAAAGGATACATCAAGGAAGAAACACCACATACTCTGTCAGTACATCCTTCTGTAAGCATCCATCCTGACCACTGTCAGGGGCCTCTCTCTCCCAAGACTCATTCCCATGTCCCTCCCCTTCCTTTCAGGATCACTGTCACAGATGTCAAGCACTGTTCTCTGCCCTCGGGTCTCTCACTGGAATAGATTCTTCACATACAACTGCTTCCTGGGACACTGGCAGCTGTCTTGAGCATTTAGCAAGAGAAGGTGCTTTTGTATGTGACCATCTTTGTTCACAGAACAGCATCTCTGTGTTAATAAGAAGGGCGTGGTAAAAAATAAAAAAAGAATCCACAATTTATTCATTTGCTGATTACTCCTGCCAGAAGGAAACTAAATCGCAAAATCCTGACTTCTGCTGGGATCTGACAGGTAAGAACACTGCTTTTCTGTCCTCATACGGAGATTTGGAATCTTGTATGACAAAATTAAGTCAATAAATACCACGTTTACAGAGGACCTTGGAACGTAAGAGTTAGCAAACATCAGGAGGAGGGTCCAAGTCTCCTTGGACCTGTAAGGACAGGATTGATACTGGCAAACAAATGTTTTAGTGTATCTCACACTCTTAGCTTCTGTTATAGCCAAAGTGAATGTCCTGCTGTTCTTTTCCTTTTATGACACAAAATAAACCTTGTGACTGGGGGGTGCAAGCTGGCAGGAAAAACACGTGAGACTGCTCTAATGACACTGCACGTTCATTCCTTTCTCATGATTCAATGGATGGGTCTGGAAAAGGTGAACATAAAAAAGGACATTGCATTTCCACACTACTGAGAAATGAATAATGTATTGGAAAGCAAGTTATAAGCATCATTTCTCTTCTAATCAGTATCTGGTGGTTTGACCCTGGCTGGATGCCAGGTGTCCACCAAAGCTGCTCTGTCATCACCCTTCTCAGCCGGGCAGGGAAGAGAAAATATAACAAAAGATTTATGAGATGAGATAAGGGCAGGGAGAAATCACTCACTAGTTACTGTCATGGGCAAAACAGGCTTAGCTAGAGGGGGGAAAAAAACTTATCACCAATCAAGTCAGAGTAGGATAATAAGAAATAAACACAAATCTTCAAACACCTTCCCCTGAGCCCTCTGTTCTTCCTGGGCCTAACCTTACTCCTGAAATTCTGTACCCCCTCCCCCCAAGTGGCTCAGGGAGCTGGGGAATGGGGGCTGCAGTCAATTCATGCTGTCTCTGCTGCTGCCTCCTCCTCAGGGGGAGTACTCCTCCAACTCTTCCCCTGCTCCAATGTGGGGTCTCTCCCACAGAAGACAGTTCTCTGTGAACTCCTCCAGTGTCCTTCCCACAAGCTGCAGTTCTTCACAAACTGCTCCAGCATGGATCCTGCCATAGGGTGCAATCCTTCAGGAGCAGGCTGCTCCAGTGTGGGTCCCCAGTGGGGTCACAAGTTGTGCCAGCAAATCTGCTCCAGTACAGGCTTCCTACAGGTCACAGCCTTCTCCGGGGCACCCACCTGCTCCGGCGTGGGGTCCTCCATGGGCTGCAGCTGGATCTCTGCTCCACAGCGGTCTTCACCACAGGCTGCAGGGGACTCTTTGGTGCCTGGAGCACCTTCTACCCTTCCTTCTTCACTGGCCTTCACTGGTGTCTGCAGAGCTGTTCCTCCTCTCTGGCTGCCGTTTACTTCTGCCCAGCATCTTTTTTCACTCTTCTTAACTGTGTTATCCCAGAGGTGCTGCCAGATGGGCATCAGCCTTGGCCTGTGGCATGTCTGCCTTGGGGTTGGCTGGCATTGGCTCTGATGGACACTGGGGAAGCTTCTGGCAGCTTCTCATAGACCACTCCTATGGGCACCCACTACCAAAACCTCGCCATGCAAATCCAACACAGTATCATGAAGCATATTGCAAATTAACCACTTTCCCCAGACACTTGGTGTATTAAGTAGCTCTAGGCTGGGCCCCTGTTAGGGTGGACCATGCCATCTGCATTTAGAAAATTGCCCATACATTTACTAAAGTGAAATTCACCCATTAATTAGTCCTGTCAGCGTTTTCCCTGTCATTAGCACACTGAGCTAATTACTACAACTAACAGCACTAGTGAGTGTGTGTGTGTGCAGGGTGGGGAGCAGGAAAGGTTATTCTAACTAAATAATGGAAAGGACACCTCATTCTTACATTTACATTAAAATCTAAATTCAGAATAACATTGGAATGAGATAAACCTACCATTTTATTTTTCTTCCATACTGGAATCTTTGCTGTAGGTGGAAAAATATATTCAAAGCATGGCAGAAATCTTCTGAAGCTGATATACCAGAAGGAACAAGACAATCATCTAGTTATCCATTCCTACATAACTCTGTGATGTTAAGTGTATTTTGACCTAGGAAAAGGAAACTGAATTTGTGTAATACTACTCAGTTCGATACCACAGCAATGCTACTCAGGTCCTTTCCTACAGATATGCTTGCAAAGGATATTTTCCTACTTGCTTGTGTGAAGACCCTGGCTGGATAGGAGGACTTGAACGTACCACAGAGTTATCTTGTGAGGTGAGCCACGGGGGAATGTGGTAAGCTCTTGGAGTCACAGAACCAATCAGCAATGTTGACTTGAACCTTTTTCATTGAGGTTTGTGTTAAAAGATTTTCCTTGTGTGTCCCACAGGTCAGGAGCAGCTGTGCAGTCAGGGAACTGTGGTTCAGTTGACAGACAGTCCTTTTTGATGCCATGGCAGCTGTGTGATGAAGGTCACTGTATGAACATCAAGTGAAAACTCCTTGGGAAGCCTGCTGGTTAACCCAACAAGGTAACAGGTGAGAGGGGAAATGGCAGTATAGAGAAATGAAATTACTTTTAAAGGTCTTGGGGTAACAGGAGGCAAATACTAAATCCAGGAATCTTAACTTCTCATTGAGTCAGCATCATGGTTTTGTCTGGGATAGAGTTCATTTTCTTAGTAGCTGGTTTCAACACTGTGTTTTGGATTCAGTGTGAGAATAATGGTGATAACATGGTGATGTGTTGGTTGTTGCTAAGTAGTGCTTACCCTAAGTCAAGGACTTCTCAGCGTCTTGTGCTGTGCCAGTGAGGAGCTGCACAAGAAGCCAGGAAAGAGCACAGCCAGGACGGCTGACCTGAATAGGCCACAGGGATATTCCATACCAAGGAGCATCATACCCAGTATATTAACTGGGGAGTGTAGGCTGGGAGTGGGGTTGACAGCAGCTCAGGGACAGGCTGGGCATCAGCCAGTGGGTGGTAAGCAATTGTGTTGTGCATCACTTGTGTTTCTTAGGTTTTATCACCCCCTCTCCCTCTCCTTTCTATTATTATTAATAGAATTAGCATTATCATTATACTTTAGTTTGTTTCAATTATTAAGCTGTTCTTATCTCAGCCCACGAGATCTATTTTCTTTTCTTTCCTCACTGCTCTCCCCATCCCACAGGGGAGAGCGTGTGTGTGTGTGGGAGGGGGAGAGGGTGTGTGTGAAGTGAGCAAGCAGGTGCGTGGTGCTTAGCTGCCAGCTGGGGTTAAATCACAACAGCCACCTTGCCAGCATACACAGTTGCCCACCCTAAGCATCTCACAATTTTTTTCCTTTTTTAGAAATTCACCTTATGCTGCACATGGATACAAAGGAAAAAGATTTTTAACAAATCCTCTCCATCACACTCCTGTGGCGTAAGTGCAAGTACAGCTGTAACTGCCAGCATTGCCCACAACTTTTCCACATGGACAGCCCTCCACCTGCAAAATGGGAGCAGTTGCGAGGGGAACGGCAACAGTCAGATCATTCACAGCACAATACAGCTGGCAGATGGGCACATTATCCTGGGACACGCATGGTGTGAACACCACAGCAATACCCACACACGTGGGCTTTCCAGAGTCACATAACAAAAGAGGGTGGGATATGAAAGCATTTGGTAAAAGTGAACGTTTAGAGACCCAAATGTCAGAAGGGGTGTGTGTGCTGGGAACTAGGTCAAGCCCCACAGGCCTGCATCCTCAAGCTGGTCATACTATCCATAGATTACACAAGCATCAGAATTGAGGATCCTCTCTTCTCAAGACACTGCAGAGCACAGCACACTTTCATAAGAAAAAGACTTCATGAGGTCACTGTAAAAAACATTCCACCACAAACATCATTTGCTTTTACTAATTTCACTGTAGTACAGTCCTTGTAACTATAACTATCCAAAGCTCTAAGCAAAGATTTGTGCAGGTACATGCCAACGAGCCCCTCAGCAGTCCCAGCTCTTCAGCACTCTCCTGCATACATAACTTTTCTCAAGCCTTTTATGCCTTCAAAGTCAGTAGGACAGTCCCTATGTGTAAAGCAGTTCTAACACACGGAATTAGACCTTAAGTTATGCTTTGTTAACCTGAAAGCATCTTCTATTTAATAAAGACTAGCAAAAAGTGTTTCCTTTTCAATGAGACAAAAATACTTTAAATGAAATCAGGTCTCTGACCTCAAACAGGGAATTGGATTACTTAAACTTGCTAGGATTTTCACTTGCACTTCCTTGCCTTCTAATACTGACAGATTTCAGCTGTATTCCTCTAGCAACAAATGGATTCTCCTGTGGCTAAAATAATTGTATAAATAGGGTTGCTAATGTACTCCTTTCAGCTGATTAATATCAACTTGTAGAGACAGTGAGTTCAGCTTGTACTTGTGTAATAATTTCTATTAACTTCTGCCCCCAATCTCTATGTGAAGATACTCCAGCAGAGAAGTAACATGAAATAAGCACAAGGTGCAAAACAATTCTGGTGTTGAAATTGAAAAGAAGAAAAATTTAAGGAAGAACTTACTCTGTATCATTCATGCCAGATGGCTGATTATTTAAGTAATCAAGTTAAGCAAGATGTATTTAGGACTATCTTGTTTAATTTGATTATTTAAATGAATAAACTGCCTCTAAGGCAGTGGGGTTTTGCACATATAATCAGGTCACATTTAACTCTGGTTCGTATTTGCTGATTTTGATATGGTTAGTTCATAATTTCTCTGTGTAGCCAAACTGTTTTGCTTACATGAGGAATGTTTTAGATCAGATGAGAATTACTCCGATGCAGCAGCTGATATTATGTTAATGCCTAGCAGATTAATGCTCCAGCAAATTTGCATATAATGAACACAGATCATAACCCTTTGCTGAAGAGCACATCCCTATGTGCCTGCTCCAGATAATGGGCCCTTTTCCTATCAACAGGGAACCGGGAAGGGAGGAGAAGCAGGTTCTTTAATTCCTCTTTTACGCATTCAACAAAACTACCACCATAACTGCAGAGGTATCGAGTAGTTACTGCTACAGAAGTGATTATGCAAATGACATTATGCAATTCCAGTGACTGAACTAACACCACCCTAGGACTCTACATTTGTTCAGTCTACAGCAGATATTTCCAACCCATATAGTCTTCAACAAAGAGAAGTGCTTATATGGTCAATAAACAACGATGTTCTGCCCTTTTTCCTGGCAAACTTTGTGAGCACTTATTATCTAGAGGTTGTCCAAAAATTTTCCACTGAAACTGTTTTTATGGAAAACTTCAAGTTAAAACTGAACAGCTTTTCTCTTTTTTACTGAAAGGATGTGACCTGTCTGTGGAATATTGTGCCCCTTCTGTCCCAGCGAACCTTGTCACAAACAAAGCACCTTTCCATGGGGATATGCTGTTCCGAATATTCAGAGAAGCTCAGAGTGGGGATCCTTTGAGCTGGGTGGGTTGACTCACCACAGGGTGGTCACACACTGGAACAGGTTTCCTGGGGAGGCGGCTGATGCCCCAAGCCTGTCAGTGATCAAGAGGCATTTGGACAATGCCCCTAATAACATTCTTTAACTTTTGGTCAGCCCTGAAGAGGTCAGGCAGTTGGACTGGATGATTGCTGTAGGTCCCTTCCAACTGAAATTTTTCTGTTCTATTTCTATTCTATTCTTTTCAGGGCTCAGCTTAACTACTGTGGTGCCATTTACTAAGATTAATAATTGGTGTACTTCACGAAATTTAGTTCAGCTAGAAAACCCAGCCTGCAGAGGGCAATGAAGGTACAAAGAGCCTCAGGGCATTTCCATATCAAATCGTTTCACTCTACACTTTGACAAAATCTGTTTGAGAGGAAAAGATCAGTAGCTTTGTCCACTGTACAAAAATATACTGATTGCCAACCAAAAGCTAATTATTTAATTTCATTGAATACATCCAAATTTGGAAATTCTGTATCTTTTTTCTGTTTCTCCTGCAGTCAGTTTGTGAACGTGGGAACGTGGAAAACAAGGTTCACGTACCTAGCCCGGAGCAATGAGAAATCACAAATTTTGATATGAAGATGACTTGAACCTGCCTTCTGCTCCTCTTGAGAAAAGCCTTTGGCTCCAGTGAAATGCCACATTATATACAATATTTAATTCTACCAGAAATACACCAAAGGATCTACGATTAATACAATTAAATCAAAATAAAAAACAGCGGGATAGCCTCTATATATTTATTCAGACATTTGTTACGTTTACTCTATATAAATCACTTCACTTGGCTCATGACTGAGTTTTTTGACATAATTAGAAGAAACTGTTTACCTTTTAGGGCATCAGTTAATTATACTTCAAGCTCACAAATTACAGTTGTTTTTCATTACCCGCATATGGAACTGTAAAAGCAAAGCAAATGCTACTGTTATAATACAGCATTCCTCTCCAAAGTTTACAAAAGCAGGGTGAGCTAATGGAAAAAGAACCACTAAATAAAGCACCAACTGGCCCGGTTTCTAGGCTTGCTTTTAACTTTTTCCCTTTTTTGGCCATTTCAGAAAAGATACTGTGATTTCTCCCACTTTATTTTTAACCAGACATGAAATAGCTAACAAGAACTCTTATCTTTTTCAGAGACATGTTGAAACATGTTGGTTCAGATTAATGAGATTTGCATCTTAAAAAAATAATTCCAGCTCTGTTGCTCTATTTCTTTGTAAATAAGCAGACAAACAAGAAACTTCAGTTTCCTTATGCATGCTCATGCCCTTACTTGTTAGGGCCAGACACTAAATTTATATTACACTGAACATAGGGGAACACTATATACCTGCAGAGTAATAAATTCAGGGTTTTTTTAAGATAGTGTTGTGGTCAATAATACAGAACTTCTTATTAGCGTATTTTGCAGAATGATTTTCCTTCTACAAATTTAAACAGAATAAATGTATGTGAGCTTTTACAGCATGCATAAATTCTGCTCAGTCCTTCTAACGCCATCTATGTTTGATGGTTACTTGATCTTAGCTGAATATGGGAATAATCTGTCTGATTTCTGAGTACAATTATATGTTCTGATGCAGAGCTGGTTTCTGAATTCCTTATAAAAACAATTACCTCCTGCTGTTCTTTAAAGAAAAAATTATGACTCATTTCTGTGGCTCCATCATCCATGTTTAATTTATGTAAATAACTTATGGTCTGATACCTTGTAAGCATCACTGGCATATGAATCCAAATAAATACATAAACTGCTTGGAATGCAAAGATGTCTCAGCACAACTAAAGTGCTTTAAAATTATTAACAAGTTTTCAATGACCTATTCAAATACAGATTATTTTCTTATATTTCAAGTGGACTGAGCTCACAGGACCGTAATTGCTTCTAAGAAAATGTATACATAATAGTCTCCACCTTCCATTAGAATGTAAAACGGCAGCATCATAGAATCACTCAGGTCCTGCTGATTCCTGAACCGATTCACAGATTAGTAAGGGGTTTTTTTCACCCAAGTTGAGGTCATAGTCCAAAATTCTTAGTATACGATTGGAGCAGATGACCCCCCCGAGGTCCCTTCCAACCCAAATTATTCTCCAATTCTGCACTTCTATCACAAAGTACTAAATTGTCTTTGACAGCCGTTTCTCCTAAAGCTAAAAACTTGTTCTTACAATCCTATATCACGTGGAGGGAGGGCAGAAGGGAAAGGGGAGGGAGACTATCAAATTTAAATGTGAGGTAATGCACTGTGGGATCTGGAACCACAACTGTACAAACTCTGGGATCAGACAATTCACACAGGACGCTGAAAGCTGACACAGCTGTGAGAGGTTTGTTGTAGATGCTGTCTGAGAGCATACCTGATATAAAGAAAAAAGACACAACATTGTAGGAATACGTGAAACACAAAACTCCATATGATGAGTTTCCCTACGGATCTCATGGAAAAATCCGGGCTGAATTCTACTTGGAACAGAAGGAGATACAAGGGATAATTGGTATGCATACTTTGTTGCTGAAGGATGTAATTTTTTTTTTCCCAAGAGCATAGTAGGATTTATTTATATGATGTTGACATCTTGGACCAGGTAGAGGAGCATATACAATGAAAGCTGAACTTAAAGAACATACTCAGTTTTGCTGAGATCACATTGCAGAGCCAGTTATCCTGGCACTGGACCCCATCCTTATGGGGATAAAACAGAGTAGGTTTCAGAGGTACTGCATAATTAACTCTGAAGGAGGCTTTGCCCCTAGTCTCAGGCACATGAACTGCACCTCCACAAAAGAGTAAAATTAAGGAAAACCTATCAGAACAAGTAAGGTGTATAGCAGCATGCTGGTTTATGATTCACTTTGAAGAAAATTAGGCACTGTGAAGTACTGAAGCTACTGCTGAGATTTCAGGAACAAAAAATATGTTACCGATAATCAGGAAGTATGAAATACTATAAATCATTATTTTCTGACAATTCAGGGATCAGAATTGATGTTTTTTCTTGTTCAAGATGCTACAGAAAAAGCAGGCAGTTGGGCAGTAGGCAGGAACACTGAGCCTTTTGAAGGACTCTTATTTTATTAAGGTTGTCAGTGAAGCTCTGAGGTAACAGGAGAGTCCTAGCGAAGTGCTCAGTGCAGTATTTCTTTATGGTTCACTCAGACAATAGCAGTGCCTAACCTGAGAGCACAGCTGCATTCTGATAGCCATGGTCCAGATATATAATTAGGGAAAGACTGCAAGGAAGAAGGGAGAGAGATTCTAAGTGAGCAAAAAGATGAGAGGAGAAGCACAGGGATGAACAGACTTGTCCAAGGTCACAGGGCATGTCAGCACTGCAGTCAAAACTCACATCTCCTGACTCCCAATCCAAGAATCACTCAGACAACAGAAGCATGAGACAGTAGATGTAGCTGAACTTTAGGCTGTGTGAATCCAGGGCTCTCTGGGCTGCTCTAACTCTCCTTCTCTGCTGCTCCATCATTAAAAGCAAGCTATGATCGCTGACTT
Organism: Cnemophilus loriae; assembly: GCA_013397755.1. Classification (NCBI taxonomy): domain Eukaryota; kingdom Metazoa; phylum Chordata; class Aves; order Passeriformes; family Corvidae; genus Cnemophilus; species Cnemophilus loriae. The sequence continues at coordinate 164,817 of VZTF01006013.1, forward strand.
GTAACAAACAAATAACCTTGCTCCCGTGTCTGCAGCCATCACCCTTGCAACTTACTTCGCAATTCTCCTCCCCAAGCTTCCACTCAGCCTGGACTGTTTGATGCCTGCTGCTTTTGCGAAGCTTTTGAAATTAATGCTTTAAAGCCTGTAAGAGCAGCTCAGAAGGAAAAAAAAAAAAAAAAGACAGTTTTACATTTTTAAAAGGATGCTCTTATTCTCCTCACAGCTGAGTTTTGGTGGCAGCTTGTGAGCAGAATAGTAAGTGGGAGTTTTTGTTGTGTTTTTCCAGGCCAGTCTGTCTGGGCTGTGGAGATCCATACTTTTTCTCATTTGTTTTTCACCGCAGTTAAGCCTTTTGAAGTCACCTCCTCAGCAGAGGCTGCCCCTGTGTGGACCAAAGAGAGGGGGGTACACAATGTTCAACTGGTTGAGCCGGACTGTGCCATTTTCCCACTTTGGGGACAGAGAAGGCCCTGTATTTCTCCAGCTCCCTCTTCCCCTTCTCTAGTCCTTAGCCAGTCAAGAGTCTACACACTTGCCTGTGCCCCATACCAGTGCAAATGCTTCCATCTGTGATCTGCACAGACTTTCTCTAGATGTGCTAGCTGTCCCTTAAGGAAGAATTAATTCTACACCAACAAAAGAGTTCACACTAACTGATTCCAAACAGAACCCTCCCTCCCAGAAAAGTCAAAGTGATCACATGCACCAAAATGCCTAATCCAACCCTCTGGAGAGTAAAAACAGCTCTCAGTTATACAGCTGGGAACCCACCACTAGCCTGAGTTAACAGCAAGTGAACTGGAATTTTCAAGCCTTTGTCACACTGATAGCAATATGACAAATCAGATGAAATTTCTCCTGTGAGCAAATGAGCACTGGAATAACTGATACTCAAATTGTTGAGGCTTGTGTTGTCAGTTCCCAGTCTTCTTACCCTCTACAGCAGACCTACAGTATCAAATACCAAGATTATAGACCCAAATCACCCCAGCATGTTCCCTACACCTCTCCGTTGCCATCAAAAGGGTCTGGCTCCTTCTCTCATCTCTAAATTCCCCTCAGCCCTACACACCAGCCGTTCAGCCCCTGAGCAGCTGGCAAGGCAAAAGACAGCACGGACTGTAGCTGATCATGGCATCATAGAATTATAAAGTGGTTTGGGTTGGAAGAGACCTTAAAGATCATATAGTTCCAACCGCTCTGCCAAAGGTAGGGATGCTACCCACTAAATTGTGTTGCTCAGGGCCCCACTCAACCTGGTCCTGAACACTTCCAGGGATGAGACATCCACAACTTCTCTGAGCAACCTGTTCCACTGCCTCACTACCCTCCTGAGTAAAGAAATTCTTCCTAACATCTAGGCTTAATGTTTCCTCTTTTACTTTAAAAATATTCCCTATGTCCTATCTCTATCTGCCAGTGTAAAAAGTTAATTACCTCTTTTTCTCAAGCCCCCTTTAAGTACTGAAAGGCCACAATCAGGTCTGGTAATACCTGTGTGCTACCTGGGCAGTCCACACACATATACAGTCCGGTCAGCTGGATGAACTCTTCTGCCAGAAAAAGACAACAATTTGAAGGTGTCTCCAGTTTTCACAAAACTTATCAGAAATACATCTATCTATTATAAATGTACAATATTTTTGAGGCTCCTATTTCTTTGCCAAACTGGGCTGAATGTCCAAGCAATTAAAACTGCCGAGAGAACTTCCAGAGAGACAGATGGATAGGGAGACAGGATGATCACATTAGCTTTTTTTTCCCCTTGAGGAAAACACGTTAAAAAGAAAAAAGAAACCCACCAAAATGCATTGTTTGTACTTATGAATCGTTATCAGACTTTATTAAATTTTGATTTCAGTTGTTTACTTTGTATCAGGATAAAACAACAAAAAAATTAGTAATCTTATTAATTAATTTTGATGAAAAAAAATGATTGGCAGAAGATGATCTCGTATACAAAAACGTGAAAAATGCTACTGAATCTTTTAAAAATTATTTTTCTTCAATAATTTTTGAAAGATTAAAACTTTCCTCATTTTGCATTCCAAGAATTTGACTGAGAACCCAACACTGCAGCTACACTGACTGCATTTCCTAGTTTCTGCTTCTTCACTAAACTGGAAGAAAAAACCCCAAAAATCCAGCATCGTACATTATAGACTAAAATATCTTGAAGGGAGATGATGAAGACTGGTGTTAAAGGCATTTGACTTTGATCATCTTTAGAGGGCGATAAAAAAGAAAATAAGATTACCTTGGAAAAAAATACATACAGAATCCAGGCAGATTGTAAGGCTTCCGACAAAACACTACTCTTGGCAAGCTACACTGGAGAAAAAAAAAAAGGCAGTTCCTCTGTCCGTAATGCGTATTTTTTTTAACATTTACAAATTATTTTTGACTTAGCCACGCAGGGAGCCTACTTTCAACCCTCAATTTGAAAATCATGGAGGCTTTATAAAGTCTTCCACCTGCATCTCTTTTTTGCATCACAGTTCTTTATCCTCTAAAGGATGAAAACCCTGGCATATAAAAACTTTGTTAAGCTGTCACTATCAATAGAGTAAAAAAAAATAATGGTTGACAAAGAAGAAACAAATTGCATCTTCGAATAAGTTTCCTTCACGCTCTTGTTAAAAGCTATAACCTCTGATGTTAACTAAATTTAACCCATTCTGACCCTTGCAGTGGCCCTTAACCTTTTCTTTATTCTGCTTCCTGTGGTTGCTGAAGAAAACTGGCCCAGTCATTGGAAAAGCGCTCTCTGTTGCACACAAAGCCCCAGCCTGGCTGCTAGTCTGTCAGGAGGGATAGAATAGACGGGGAGGTCAGCACCTGTGCTGAGAAGCAGGTGACAGGGAACTGCTTGGACCATTCTAGGGCAAGTTGTAATAGTTTCTACCCTTTAAATATCACACTGTAGTTTCGGGTATTCAAGCCAGCGAAGTTCACATTTTCTTTGTGAATGCAGACTTTAAACAAATTAATCTATTGCTGTTCAACTGACTGTAAAATTAGTAGATTTACTGTTGCAAAAAAAAAAAAAAAAAAGGAAAAAAAAAAGAAGAGAGCTTTCACTTCCACTTTAATAAGGTCACGGATGTGTCCTAGGCTGCCAACAAAAGCAGCTTTTAAAATCTTCGCAGCTGAACCCAACAACTTGCAAAGGCTGTAGAACAATGTCTTCAATGTACAGTGGAAACTCCTCTCCCTACAGTCAAGATGTAAAACTAGACAGTTAAAAAACTTTCTATACTGTGAAGTTTTACCTCTAATTGCATCTCGCCCCAGGGACCCACAGGCTTGCTGTATGATTAACATTTTAATAAATTCAGTCAGCCTCGCTTTTCAGGGAGCAAAATTGGTTCTTTGCCTGGATTCAGTAATTCAGCCCAAGCAATTTAATGGCAGAGCATGCATCTTCAAAAGATTTGTTTTAATTCCCACAACAGGGGCAGATCTCAGAAATCAAACAAAACTTTATCTATCTCAACTATATTTGTATATTCTGTGCAGGGCATCAGCTAGCAGTGACCATTTACCACTCATTCCAACAAAATTTTTTGGGTTTGCTTTAATTTTTTGCTGTCTCTTGCTAGAATAAAAATAGAGACATTTGTGTAGGAAGCAACTTTCAAAAGCTGTGGATGGAAAAGGAGTAAATGAGCTACTGCAGATCCAGAAATCTGGACGTACTACACACCCAGAATTTCTGTGTCCTTTAAATACATGTTTACTCTGACGTGTTCTCTGCCATATGGCAATGCTCAGCTCAGCACAAGGGAGTTTTTCATCTGAGTTATGTGCAAAAGTCTTTCATAAACGCTAACGGGAAAAGGAACACTAAGGAGTGTAAAGGGGAGGCTACGGCCCCTCTCTGAACCAGGGGTCTGCAGAAACACACAGCCACGATTATAACCAGCGGGAAGGTGGAGGGGGGCCATGCCAGCTGCCAGCAGGAGTGGGGAGTGGGGAGGAGTAAGAGACTCTCTCCAAGTCTTCCCCAAAGCTTCCCTGCTGAAATGCCCTGTGAAGGAGGGAATTATACAGAAAAAAACCAGGAAAACAGAGGTGCACAGGGTAAGCAGTCCTCCAGATGCTCAGTACTTTTGTAAGCACAAGTGTGCAGGAGACTAATCACAGATTTAGTAACAAGAGTGAAAAAACCTGCTGTCCCACCCACTACTACTGCTCCATGCCCAAGGGTCCCAGGCATTGCATAAACCAAACCATATCAGTAATAAATTCCTGATAATCTTGTTCGGCACTTGAAATTTTTTTGACCAGATATTCAGAAGTACAGTTCCAGTTTAGGAAGCAGCAAGATATTCACTGTGGACCAAGGAAAGACCAGTCCTCCACCCAGAGCCAGCAGGTAAGAGCTCCTTGCAGGTGTAAGGCACTTCAGCAGCTTGTTTCCTGCTCCCACAAAATGAGTGATGAAGTTTGAATGACAGTAAACTATAGCCTCGGGTCTCCAGGTGAATGCATCATCAGCCAGCTAAGGGCACCCTCACTCTCTGCTGGCCATTACAAACTGCTCACTGCACCCATAATGAATAGCTTTGGGGGGAGATTTAAGGGGGTCTGCGGTGGTGCTGGGTTGATGGCTGAACTAGGTGATCTTGAAGGTCTCTTCCAACTTTGATGATCTTGCGATTCTTTGATTTTGAAATTAACCCCAAAACACAGAAGGACTGGAACCAGTTTCCAACATCCTCAGGGAATATTGAAACCATCCCCCAGAGTTCAGTTGTTAACGTGGAAGAAGCTTCTCAGTAACATCTTGAGCCTCACAGTAATTGCTAACATTAGTAACATCCACACTGGCAGATCATTGCACTGCTCACGTATGAGGACAAGAAATCTCTTCATCCACCCATCCTTTCCTCTTCTCATATATTTGAATTTAAAATTATCTGGGGAACGAAATGTCTGCAGTTTGGCACAAGGTCCAGCAGAACAGACCTTAATATGGCACAAAAAATAACAAAGTGAAAACAACAACTTTGTAAGTAAATGCCAAACAAAAAAAAAAAAAAGAAAAAAAAGGCAGATGAAGATTTAGGAATTAAAAAGCAAATAAATGACAGTGTATTGTCAGGGGTGGGCAGAGGATGATGTGCATCAGGCAAAATAGAAGGAAGAAAGTTATTATTAACTGCACTCATTATGATAGTGTCTTTCAAATAATTAAGACTGCAGTCTCGCTGTGGAAGGCACATATAAAAACATGGCCCCAGGACAATTACAGTGTAAACAGGCATGAGACAAAGAACACGGAGAAAGAGTGCAACGAACCCCCAGAAAGATCAAGTTAATTGAGGACAAACAGCATGAGAAGGCTGCACTGTTTCTTGGAACACTAAATTTAATTAGAAAGGCATGAAGTAAAACAAGCATCAGTTTTAAACGTAACAGAATTAAACAATGGGAAGAGAGAAGGAATGCGAGTTGTATGCTCTGAAGTACCTTGCTTTCATGCAGGTAGTTTTTATCACAGTGAAGAGGATTATTGTCTTTATTGCTGCTACTAACACTGCTGAAAATTATCTGTCTGATGGGGATGGTTCTCAGAGTGGCAAAAGTCGTTCCCCTAACTGCAAGAGGGGCTGCTGACAAGCTCTCTTCTAATGCATATTGCAGAGCTGATGATGAAAAAAATATCTCTCCAGGCTTCAGCTTTGCCAAAATTTCCCTTCATGCTTATTCAAATTCCACACTTGATTTCCAGACCATGAAAAGAGCAGTAAAAACCTTTTTTGTCTCGCCCTTTCTTACTGTGGAGTATTTCACTCTCCACAACTGGATACTCTAGAATTTCAATAATTTATGTTTCAATAGCATCAAACTGAGATCCGGTTTTCTTAGGCATTCTACTGATGTAAGTGATGGTAATCCCTGCTCCCAAAGTGCTTACAACTCTAAAGGCATAAAGCCTGAGTGAAATAAAAAAAAAAGCACAAAAGAGCAGGATGGAAAAACCCGGCTCTATTTGCATATAATAGGAGAAGCTACAGTTGTCATTCAGGCTCTTAACACAGCTCACCATCTTCTTGGCTAATTCTGTTACTGGCATTTTTCCAAATTCATTACTGCAGGCGAGGAGTTTTAATGAGGATAAGGTGATATTAATGAATTTCAGATTGTGAACTGATCTAGTAAAGTTTTCTGGGCTTGCACACAATTACCACACGATGTCTTCTGTGAAGATGGAGAGCACGAAGCAATGACAGACCTCTTTCTACATGTGTGTACCACAATGACAAAACAAAAACAGCAAGCACATGAAACTAAACCATTCTAAGACCACAGTTAACAACAGAAAGCTTTCAACCCAAAAAGATAAAGGTCTGCTTTTCATTGCATTTCTTCTTCCTGGACAGAAGAGGGGGACACGAAAAAGGGGTCACTTAGCTGTGGCCTAACGCATATAAGTTAAATGTTCTGATTGTTTTTAAGCAGGAAGGACAGCAGACAAGGCCTTTCTCACAGCTGCTTCCCATAGCTTCATTTTGTACTAAATTCTGAACACAAGCACACTTTAAGTCTAAGCGTCGTTGGAGCTCCTGCCCGGCTGGCTAAACAGCATCCCTCGATAGACACGAATCCCTGGGCTCCGGAAAGAGCAAACTCCCGTGCTGTTCAGTGGCTGACTGCCTTAGCGTGTTCCTTACAGCTGGGGACACGACGCTTGCACACGAATTTCAGCTTCTCTTTCAGAGGTTTCTGTCTCCAAACTGCACGGAGCAGCTCGTAAACCCAAGGCAGAGCCTCCTACCAAAGAAGGTAACAAATCCAAGCGTGCGAGGCGCTTTGGGGCTGACTCACGCCGCCGCAGAGCCGCACACGCTGCTGACCCCTGCAGCCTCAGCGCTGCCGTGCACGGCCCGCAGCCCCGCGGGGGGGGACGGGGGCAGAGGGGCTGTGTTGCCCAGCCCGGTGCAGTGCCGCATCCAGCTCTGGGGGCACCAGCACAGGAAGGACACGGAGCTGCTGGAGCGAGATGCTCTGAGGGCTGGAGCACCCCTCCTGTGCAGACATGCTGAGAGATCCGGGGCTGCTCCGTCTGGAGAAGAGAAGGCTGCAGGGAGACCTCACAGCAGCCTTCCCGTGCCTAGAGGGGTCCTGTAAGAAACATCGGAACCGACTTTCTGGCAGGGCCTGTAGTGATAGGACAAGGGGTTATAGTTTTAAGCTAAAATAGGGTACATCTAGACTAGAGGTAAGGAAGAAGTTTTTTACAAGGAAGGTGGCAAAATACTGTCACAGGTTGCCCAGAGAGGTGGTGGATGCCCTATACCAGGAAGCATTCAAGGTCAGGACAGACAAGGCTCTGAGCAACCTGATCTAATTGTTGATGTTGATGTTCTTGAAGATGTTCCTGCTCTCCTGCATATTGCAGGGGGATTAGAGTAGATGAGCTTTAAAAATCCTTCCCAACCCAAGCCCAAATTCTATGAGTCCGTGCCTCAACACACACACAAAGCACTCAGCCCTCACATAATCCCCGCTCACAGCAACAAACTGCCCTGCTGGGATGGCCCCTGGGCACAGCGCGGGCCCTGCCCCAGCTGTGGCTCTCACACCCACGGCAGCGCAGCGAAGGCACACCGGGAATCCACAGAGCGCTGCAGGGGAACGACAGCTCCCAACAACCGCACGCACAGAACGGGGCACGCCACGCGCGCCGGCCTGGAAATGCGGGAGCGCACAGGCACACAAGGAGCGGGGCACAGCCACGCACGGACCCCCGCGCGCGCACCGGCGGAGGCGCGCTCACGCCCGCGGGCACGCGCGGACGCGCGGGGCAGGCGCAGGAGGCAGAGGCGCGCGAGGAGGAAGAGGAAGAGGAGGAGGAGGAAGAGGAAGGGGGAGAGGCGGGGCGTTCCGCAACTTCCCGGCGGCTCAGGCCGGTCGCTCGGCTGCTGCGGCGGGCTGGGGCCTGGCTCGGCTCGGCTCGGCCAGGCCGGCAGGTAAGAGAGGGTCGCAGGGAGCCGCGGGTCACGCACACGGGCACGCCACAGGCACGCGCAGTGACCTCCACGACACGCACAGCCGGGAGCGCGGGCACGACAGGGCACGGTCACACCCTCACGCACCTTCTTCCCTGTTCACGGGAGGGACACCCGCGGGATGCAGCCCCCCTCCCGTGACGGCCGCCCAGCACGGGAACCGCGGCTGCTCCCGCAGGAAGCACGGCTGCTCCTGCGGTTCCCACTATGCCCGGAGCTGCCCCCTCCTTAGAGCTCCCACCCAGCGAAGTCAGCCGCCCTTGCCAACACCGGGGCTGGCCAATGACCGAAATGCCCAACGCGAAACACGCGTATCTACCGTGCTACGCGAAGAAAAACCCGTCCATAAAAAAGGGTTATTTTCTTTCAGACAGCTAAGGGTGAATTTACTAGATTTAAATAGCAACAGAGAATGAAGGCGAGTAAAGGCAACACCATGTGTTTAGCAGAGCAAGATCAACATTTCCTTAAAATAAGTTGCTGTTCCATTGCTGAGATACTGTTACTTAGCTTTATAAATCAGTAGCTCTCAAAGGCAAGCCAGGCTCCTCTGAATGGAAGATAAATTTGATTATATCATTCAGTAATGCAGCAGTGATGCCCAGATTGCAGACCAAGTCCGCAGTGCGTGATCCAGAGCTGGCTGATGAAACCATTTAAACGATAAGGCCATCGTGGCTTTTGTGTGTCTGCACTGATGATGCACAAAGATACTTGGGTGTTGGCAGTGGGTGTTCAGTCATAGGGCTGTTGTCATAGCCAGACAAAAAGCTGTTTTCACAGGGGTCTGGACTGGGCAGAGGCAGAGCCCAGGGGAGGAAGGGACGGCAGCTCTACCAGCTGTTTTTAGACTACTGTGGAAATCCTGTTACTTCTGTTCTGTGCCCTGTGGCTAGCTTGAGTTCTGGATCCAGCTGTAGCACACGGCTGTTATCAGACTGCCCTGTTCATGAACTCATCTGGCTTCTTCTTCAAGCAGTTTGCATGGACTTTGTCCCTGCTGCTGAGGTATGAAGTCCATCCCAGTCTCCACACTGTCTCCTTTTCAGACTTAAGTTTATTCACAGGCAAGTCATTTTACTTGTTCCTGTGCCAAGACTGCTTAGAATTAGAATCAGCTCTTTATCCTTGCTGATGGTTTACACCTTTTCCATGTGTACGTATGCACATGGATGCATGTTTACACAATGTCATATATGTGTGTATAAGTATGTGCATGCATGCATGCATGTATTTATAGAGCAGAGGCACATTCCTTCCTGGGCAAAAGAGGTCACACTCTTGCCAACTCCTGTGGTATGACATGTGTTTGGTTTCCTGCATCATCCTTAGCTTTTCCTGTAATTGCTCCCCTTTAAACATAGAATACAACAACTGCAGAGAATACTCACAGTTTGCTCTTTGTTTCCAAAGTTTTTTGCAGCTGTTAGAAAATGGACGATTTCTGAAGGTCTGAACAAAATGCAAGTAATGGTCAGCTGCACCAAAATTGCCAGGGGGATTTCAGGAACCAGGGAAGAATGGGGGAAAAAATCCAATGGAAGAAATGTCTCAAAGATGAGTTTCAGTAGTCGTCAAGCATGGGTGTATTTTGAAGCTTGTTTGAACATTTATAGCTTCGTGAGTACCATGTCAGGATAGATGCCTGTAACAATTTATTTAAATTTAAATTTGGAAGCGAGGAGAAAGGAGCTAGAAGTACTGGATTCTTTAAAGGAGTTCAGGCTCAGATATTAAGGTGCTGAAGGTAACACCAACTCATAGATTTTGCTCATTTGTCATATTTTCTCTCTGGGTTAAATCCCTTTGTTACTGTAAAATGACTGTTGATTGCTCATTCTGTATAGTAACACCATGTATCATTTTAAAAGAGTAGTCACAAACACTAGAGTTTACTGACCTGGAGTCAAGTCTTTCTAATACAACTAGAAGACTCTGACTGATGGGGTAACTTGTTTTTTCTTCTTCCTCAGAATGACTGCCTTGTGCATGATGAAACATTTATGTCAAGCAACCGGAAATCAGAACAGATATGCCAAAAGGTTCTTTGGCACTCTTCTGACACAGACAGCACAAAAGTGGCTCTTTTCTCCATTCTGGATAGTGGTGCCTGACCCTAGGAAGTCAGCTGTGTTTGGGCTTACTCAACCATTTTGTACAGATGAAAAATCTCACGCACAACCAAAAAGGAAAGCAGCATTTGGAAGTGTTGGGCGAAGAATTCCCTATCGTATTTTGCACGTAATCAACCACGATGGAGTGAGCTTAGGAAACATGCACCGAGCAGAGGCACTCAGACTTATGGATCAGCATGGCCTGAAGCTAGTTCTGCTTCGTGAGAATGTAGAACCTCCAGTTTACAGACTAATGACTGGGCAGCAGATTCACGAAGAACAGCTTAAACGTGCAGAGAAAAAAAAAGCAAGTCCAAAGCCAGGTATGTATGCTGTAAACACTACAACACTGAGGACTTTGAAAAATGCTGCATTAAAAGTGGTTTCAGCAGATTAAATCCTCTTACTTGTATTTGTGTAAATCCAAAGCAATGTCACTGCAGTCCACGCTATTAAGGATTTGCAGTGGTGAAAATAAAATTTTGGATTAGTCCAATCTTCCACAGAGAAGCCTTTTATTGCCCTCTCAGGATTTGCTATTTTAGTGTCTGCTGACTTTTTAAAAAAATATCTTCATTTGAGTGAATATAACTAGGCTCTGGTTCCATGAGACTCACTGAATTTCTGTTGTTTTACTAAGGCATAGAGTGACAGGCAGTTTTTACAAACTGAGGACCAGATACAGCAATATAATTATATAGTTTGTCACCAGTAGTCATGAAACACTCTCTTTCTCATTTGCTGCTAGGAAGACAAAAGTCTGGAGCCCTTTCTTGTACAGAGAAAGAGAAAACTTTTTCAATATTGAACATTTTTCAGTTTGTTTTTTTTCTTAAATAGTCCTGCTCCAGCAGTTTAACAAACTGAGTTTGGCAAAGACGTTTTAGAAAAGGCATGTGACCTTGTATCCTCTCTTATCCTCAGGCTAATGAAGACAGCTGTGCTTTGGGTAGAGTTCTGATTTCAGAGGAGAGCATTATTGTGGTAGTGAGTTGCTCTGTTCAAGGAACTACAAAAATATTATTCAGATGGTAACTACTTTAGAGAAACTCCAAAGAGGAGGAGACTGTAGGTTGTTCAAATAGATTACAAGGCATCATCGTACTTCCAGTTGAACTTCACCATTCAATAAAACAGGCTTGAAATGAAGAGCTGTCTAACGTCAAAGCTTTTACCTTCAGCTGTCCTATGTGCAGAACACAGGAATTTGCACACTAAGTCTTTAATTCCAGATCCGATGCTTACCCGTTTGTTAGACCTACATTGTGGATCATATGAACAAGACTGTAATTAAAAATACCTTAAGCCTTCTGACCCTGAAGAGATTTCCCTGTGTGCCTCAAACATGCACTCAGTCTCCCAGTTATGGCAGTGAGTGTGAGAGTATCAAGTAGCCGCCCTCTAAGGTGAGAGTGGTGCATGCTGAGACAATGAGATCGGGGTGCTCTGAGAAAACAGCATGGCAGGAGGGAGTCAAGCAGACAAAGCACCATAAGCTGGTAAGAGACAGACTAGTACAGGTTCGTCAAATGTTAAGCCAACACAGTTTCAGTTCTGTTTTAAACAGGGGTGGTTCAGAAGGAGTTATCCTTTTCTTCTGCTATTGCCAAGAACGACTTAGAGACCAAGACCAAACAGATAGGACAGTGGCTTGAAAAGAAACACCATATTAAAGTTACCATCCGGCAAGCAAAAGGCAGCAGCACAGATATGGTAAGTGCACTCCTGAAAGCTGGACCAGTCGATGTCCTTAAATAGCTGCAGCTGTATTGGTCTTCCCTGTTCAGTACTGCCACGATTTTTAGTATCTCAGTGAAGATCTAGGTCCCGTGCAAGTAATGGTTGCCTGCCTTAAGCTGCTCCTGTTCAAACACTGGTGTACAAAAGTAGTCCCAGAGAGGCAATTCAAACACCATGCTTCCTTAAGAATCCAGCTGCAATACTGGCTTGGACAGCAGAGTCTAAGCAGCTCCTACTCCTATGCAGCACCACCTTATTAATGGGGCCAGTGAAATTTTCTCATCTTTAGCCAGCTCACCCACTGAAAACTTTAACAGTGCAGTTTAAAAAAATTTGGCTGTAGTTTAGCTGGATTATTTCACCAACAGTTCTTTTGGAGCTGCATTTGTGCAACTTTGGCTAAGGTTAGTTGTCCCTTCCTACATGAAAAAACTACTGGAATGGTGTTCCAAGACAAGTGAACATCTCTAAAAATGTTAAGGAGCTGATGGCAACTTCCCGGTATAATTGCAGGGCCTTGAGACTTCACTGTCATTCACAGAAATGGATTTTTTATAAATATTCTGTGTAAGACTTTTTTCTCCTTGTAATGTCTGCAGTGAATTAGGTTTCCTTGATGACTGTCTCAACTAAATTGTTGGGGAGAATTGTGACAGCACTTCATCCAAAGAGAACAAAACTTTTAATAGGAAGTTAAATTCAAAGGAAAGGGTATCAGGAAGAACTGATTATGGGAGGGAACAGAACATTTCATGACACAGTCCAGTTTTACACTGTCCTTAAATTTAAAGGCTTAATTATGAGTTTAGGAATTCAGTGTGTTGCATGAATGCACTGTTACCGCTCAGTTCAATACTACCAGATCCTGCTAACAATACTACCCCTTAAGAAAAAAGCCTCATAAAATAATGTATCTGAATCTAGAGGAAGAGGAGGGTGTAGAGTGGTCAGATGCACACCACTCTCATGGAAACCCTCCTTAAAGAGCAAAACACCCTGAGTCAGCAGGCCAGCCTAAATGTTAGGAAACGGGTGAAATGGCAGTGACCTGCTTAAACTTGCTCATGAGTAAAGAACAGTCAAGAAAGGAGAAGCTGAAGTGCTCAAACCAGGACTAGCAACTAGCTTGTTTCAGGTAATAGCTAAACTAAGCAGATGGTGTTATTACGGATCAGCTTGAAATATTTTTCTACCTGTATTTGTGCGTTCATTTAGTTCCATTTTTCTCCTTTTTAGTTCATGCTTTTTGATCAAATTTTTGAGACTGTGTCTGAGAAAGCCACTTATCTTTCTAAGCCAAAAGTTGCTAGAGAAGGAGTGAGTACCTGTATTTTGAGGCACATGTCTGACAAAGAGTTGAAAGAACACCAGAAGATGGAAATCAAGAAAAACAATACCGTAAAGAAAGATGAAAATGAAGATTTGAAGTCAAATGAGTTGCATCCGTGACTTTCTGAAGTGGTGTAAACAATATATATTTATTTTAAAAAATAAAATAAAAATATTAACTTTATCTAAAGTTATTGTTGAGCTTTGCATTGGTCATTCCACGAAGAACATTGTCTCAGTTACCCTTTGCTACAGAGTCCGAATTTCAACAGTTGGTATTCCATTTTCCACGAGCTTATCCACTGTCTTGCTTTCCATCACAACCTCATCCTTTCCTGGCTGTGCTTTAGGAGGAATGTAGCCACTGAGACGAGAGGCTAAGCTCCTCTTGGGACGAGAACGCTTTGCCTGGCAGAAACAGATCCAGAATTAGTAAACTTAACATATCTGTGAAGCAAAGACTACTGTTGTGGTTGGGAAAGAAGAAATCAGTGTACAGGCCAGGACTGCATTAGCTAAAGGAGCTTCATAAATTAAGCATCTCACAAATTAACCAGCTAGTGGACCTGTTTTCCTGCTTGAAGTTACATTCTAAAACAGGTTATGTTTACCCTCCTCTGCAGTGACAGGGTAGGGTTGAGAAGACTTTTTCAAGAGTGTAACTTACTTTCAAGTTCAGCTTTCTCTTTTCGGGATCATGTACAACTGCATGCCTTGCTAGGCTCTGCTACAGTTACAAAGAGCAGGGGGGGAAAAAAAGGAGTTAAGTTTATAATTTCAGATTATGTGATTCAGATAAGAACAGTTTAAAAAATACATACCTTCATTGCAAACACTTTTCCACAGTCTGGATAATCACAAGAGAATGGTTTTTTCTCCTCATGAAAAGAGAGGATATGGCTTTGAAGGTTAAATAAAGTTGTGTAAGTTCTTCCACATCCTTCTCTGGGGCAGCGGCAGACTTCCCTCTCCACAGCATGGGTTTTTTGATGCTGCTTGAGGTAATCTTTCCGTTTAAAAGTTTTGTTACACTCACTGCAAACTATTGGCTCTGAGTGGGAAAAAGAAAGGCAGAGTATAAATTAGCAATTTCTTAGAGAAGCTCAGAATCAAACCCCAGTGGTCTACTAGAACATGCTAAAATCAACATGAAATGCAAGGAACTTAGGAAACTTCAGGAGGATAATGCAGTATGAATTATCCACATCTGAAATCCTACATTAAACAATTTTTTGTTAACTGAATTACAAAGCTAAGTTAGTATATTGAGCAGCATTTTCATCAAAGGTCTAGCTGGAGTCACAGCCATTTTACCAACAAAGTTAGTAGGCAAGTTGGGACACAGTGACAAGTTGATTAAATGAGTTCAGCAAGACTCCTCTTCAGATTAGCAGCTGGTTTCCTATTTGTATCATAAGTTTACTAAAGTATTTGGAATTTACCTGTATGACTGACTTTATTATGTTTCAGAAGCTCTGTCCAAGTTTTTCCGATATATGAGCAGTTTTCCTTCTTGCATGCATAGCCTGTTGGACAGGACAGATGTTTACAATCACAAAGGGTCTGGCAAACAGCAGTTTTACAAGGGGGAACTCCACTGCCAGCGTTTGAAAATTAAAAGCCAGTTATTCCTTGTCTCCTCCCATACTGCACAAGAATGGGATAAGAGAAAATGAACAATGAACACAAATTAGAACAAGAGAAAATCCTAACAGTTTTAAGTAAGAAACCTTGTATCACTGACACCAGTTGTCCAGAGAGGCTGTGGAAGCTCTAGCCCTGGGAAAATTCAACACCACTGGATGCAGTCCTCAACAACCTAGTCCAACTAGCCCTGCCTTGAGCAGGGAGCTGGACCAGATGACATCCAGAGATCCTTTCTGACCTAAATGATTTTGTGAAACTCTCTCTCCTTGCTTCAGTAAAGCTACTTCCTCCCAGCCATACACTTTCTCTGAAAGAGATGAAAATAACTAGTAATATATATTACTTCTATATAAATATTTGTCCTTCATATTAAAAAGAAATACTGACCATACAGTAATATTCCAGAGTCTAATGAAACTCTACCATTCTATCAAACAGGCAGGAACCACAGAAAGTCAACACTACTTAAATTCCAGGACTGGAATACTCAAAAAACTATGAACAAATCCTTGTCTTAAAAAAAAGAAATCACAATACAAATCACAGCCTTCTGGGTACTCTTCCTAGTCTGTTGGGTTTGTTTGGTTTGGTTTTTTCCTATCACTGTAAAGCTGGTTATCTGTCAATGAAAGAATGGATAGGAGTGCAGCAGGATTAGCTCAAACATACATGGCCACGTCATGATGATTTCACTTAAAAGCCTCTCACATAGGTTCATTAATAACTAAAAATACACATGCTTCTGCCAAGGCTCCACAGGAAATTTGTGTCAGAACTGGCAACTGATCCTAGGCTCTGGAGGTCTAGGCTAATGCCTTAACCATCAGCCCATCTCCAAAAGATGGATTATTGACAAGGAAGCACCTCAGGAGAAGAAATGACCGAAGGAATCCTGAGCTCTGTTCAGCCTGCCACAAACACACCATAACTGAACACTGCAATGCCCTGCAGTTGCATCCCACTTTACGATTCAAAACAGGTGTTCTTGTCTTGTCTGTCTGGATCACTAGGCCCAGAGTACTTTCCTGTCTGTCACGCATCCATGCATACTCTGCACTGGAAGCAGTCTTTTTCCCTTTGCTGAAACATAACTTAAGCAGGAAGGAAAAACATTTTACCTTCATGTATCTTCTGGTGCCGCTTTAGTCGACTTGGAGTAGAGAAGCACTTTCCACATCCTTCTTTATTACATCTAAGTACAAAATACAGTGGTTTCATTTCTTTCACTGTATCAGTGTATTTTTTTGTTAAGTCAAGAACAGTTAAAATGAACAAAATAATCCAAGTTTCCCTTTGCCTAGAGATCTGTGTGTGTGTCCCCACCTTGTAAAAGTAAATTACATAATAGCTTTTTAATAGACTTGGATGCCTTTGAGAGTTAGAACTATAGTATGTTTTCCACATATACAGCAAGCTGAGCTTTAGCTACAGAGTCAAGCCTTGTATCATCCCTACACAGCAGGCTCTTCAAACATAAAAGAAGGGCAGAAAGTGGAAGGTTTAAGTGGCTTGTACAGAACCAGCAGTCAGAACAACAGCACTGACATTTTTTCTGTCATCCAACCACAGTAGTGCATTTCATTTAAGTGGAGTGAATACTCACGTTAAGTGTGGCCCACCTGTAAGAAATTTAAGACTAAACTTTGCTTTCAGCAGATCTATATTGATGTGTCACCCAAATACAGTTGCAGTGCACAGCTTCCAAGATTAGTGTCCAAGTCTCTCCCCTTTTTCTAGGTACTACTCACGTCAATGTCAGCCAAGTCACTGCTCCTTACTGGGAAATAAAGGTAGCTGCATTTTTCATCACTGTGCAAGCTCTTATGCTTGTATTTCAAACTATGAGCTAAAAACTGGGGGGGTTGTGTTATTTTTTTATAAAACTGCTGGAATGCTGAAGTTACGGAGCAGCAAGACTGTTGCTCAAAACAGATCACTGAGCAAAGGACTAGCACAAGAAATATACTTGCAGCCCTGACTACAAACTGATTTTTTTTTTTACTGCCACATCAATGAAAAGACTGAGAAAAGGCACCTATTTTCATCTACAGTGCTTAAGTGGAATCGTTAAAGGTCAGTATTAAAATTATCCACGTACTTGAAGGGAGGTTCATTGGTGTGGTGACACTGATGAACTTTAAGTTGTTGATGCTTCTTGAAAGACTTGTTACAGCCTTCAAAGTCACACTATTGAGGAAATTAAGTTATCATTAGAGGCCAAAGAATGACAGTTGAGTTCACATGTTTGCTGAAATCCCAGTCATGGTATTTGAACTTATACAAGTACCACATAATAACAAGTTGAAGTATTTCACCAGATACACAAGAAGGAGCTTGTTTAGCCTCCACTGTACAGTACAAAGATAATTACTCACCACATATTGCTTTTGCTGATTTTGATGCTTGCGCTCAATGTGCTTCTTTAAGTTTGATTTTGTCCCAAATTTCTCACTGCACCCATCAGTTGTGCACCTGTAAATGAACTGAGGTTTTTATTACTGCTGTCAAACAGTGACTCGTTCCCCAGGCAGATACAGAAATCAGTGTACAAGAAGAACACACAGAAGAATTACTGAAACTCACTACTCAAATACAGAAGTTTGCTTTGAAGACATTAAAAGCCAGAGGCTACCTCAGCCTTTTAATAATGTATTCTTGGGGGAGATCTGCCCATTCCTTCAAGCACCTGTTATAGATCACTGCCAGACAGGGGGTTTGATCGCACCCTGTGTGCACACTGTTATGGCAGTGCCCATGACACTAAAGGCATGCATGCCCTGTACCACCGCCCTGTTTTAACTCCCTTTCCTTACCGACAACGGCACACCAGCTTAAGAAGTAAAAACTTCGGCCTTACTCGAACGGCTTTTCCCCGGTGTGCGTGAGGAGGTGTCGGGCGCGGTGGAACTTCCTCGTGAAACCTTTGCCGCAGCCTTCATAATCGCAGACATACGGCCTCTGAAAGACAGGAGCTGTTCCAGGGGCAAACCCACCCTCTCGCGGGCTCGGCCGCCCCGGGGAGGCCGCCGTCCGCGGGATGCACCGGCCGCACCCGGCCCGGGACACAGCTCGCAGCCCCCGCCGTGTTCTGGCACCCCCGAGGAGGTGAAGCGGCCTGCCCGGTCACCCGCGGGGTCCCAGCGCGGCGCCCACACCTCGGTCAGCCGGCGCGGCTCACCTCGCCCGTGTGCCGGCAGAGGTGGGCGGACAGCCGCCACGCCTTGTTGAAGGTGGCGTCGCAGCCGGGGAAGGAGCAGATGTACGGGCGGACGGGGAGAACGCTCCCGCTCCCGCTCCCGCTCGCGCCGCCGTCCCCCTCCGCGCCGGCCATGCCGGAGGGCACGTGACCGAGCGCGCGGGCGGGGCGGCGGCGGCGGNGGTTTGAGCGACACGTGAGCGGGCTGTGTGTTGGTGCGTGCGCGGAGCCCCACACAGAATCACGGAATATCCTGAGTTGG
>VZTF01006013.1:183305-270740 GCA_013397755.1 Cnemophilus loriae
CTGTGCAACCACCCCCTGTATGAAGAACCTTTTTCTAATATTCAACCTAATCCTCCCCTGACACAACTTGAGGCCATTACCACAGAGAAGAGATCAGTGCCTGCCCCTCCTCTTCCCCTCACGAGGAAGTTGTAGCTGCAATGAGCTCTCCCCGCAGTTTCCTCCAGACTGAACAGAGCAATGGCTGAACAGCAGCTCCTCATACGCCTTCCCCTCCAGACCCTTCGCCATCCTTGTTGCCCTCCTTTGGATGCTCTCTAACAGCTTCATGTCTTTCTTATACTGTGTCACCCAAAACTGCTCCCAGCACTCGAGGTGAGGCTGCCCCAGTGCAGAGCAGAGCAGGACAATCCCCTCCCTTGCCTGGCTGGCCATGCTGTGCCTGATGCCCCCCAGGACAGGGTTGGCCCTCCTGGCTGCCAGGGCACTGCTGACTCATGTTCAGCTTGCCATAGACCAGGACCCCCAAGTCCTGTTCTGTGGCACTGCTTTCCAGCATCTCATTCCCTAGACTGAACAAACATCCAGGGTTGCCCTGTCCTAGGTGCAGAATCCGACACTTGGCAGAGGAGATCTGGTCATGCAGAGATCCACACATCTAACTCTGTCTCTTGCCACACATAACAACCCCCCTGAGGTTTTAGGGACATAGGAGCTCTTCTGCCTCCCTGAGAAGCACTTCATGGCTTTTGCAGGTGCCAGGTCATGTCCTGGGGCAAAGGCTTTCTGAGCAGGTTTGGTTTGACTGCCTGCCTTGCCTGAGGATGAGTCTGCATAATGCTGGTCAGGAGGAATCTCATGGACTCTGACATGAACCTCTGCTGGATGCTGCTTACCACCTGCCCCAAAATTCAGGTGTTTTCAGCCTGGGTTGTTTGGGATCCTATGGCAGATGGCTTGTCACCCCGGCCTGTGGTCCTGCTGTGTCCCCAGGCCACTTGAGGGCACAGCTAGAGGAAGAGGACATGAGGCTAAGCTGAACTGAGGGTCTGTGATACCTTGCCCAGCACCTTCCTGGTACTGACTTGGAGCTGAGGGAGCTGGGGGTGTTTAGTCTGGGGGAAAGGAGACTCAGGGGGGACCTTATCGCTCTCTACAACTGCCTGAAAGGAGGTTGTAGGCAGGTGGGGGTCAGTCTCTTCTCCCAGGTATCAAGTGACAGGACCAGAGGAAATGGCTTCAAGTTGTGCCATGGGAGGTTAGACTGTATATTAGGATAAAATTCTTCAGGAAAGGATTACTGGATTGGACTCGACGATCTTAAAGGTTTTTTCCAACCTAAATGATTCTATGGTCACATCATCTGCTCTGTTTTGCACTATTTGAGTTGTCACACAAGCTTTATTTTAGGTGACATCCTCCATCTGCTGCAGTTCTCCCCACAGAGTGAGTGTGAGGAACAGGGTAAGAAAGCTGGAATATGATTGTGACAAGGGAACCATCCTGTGGAGAAAAAAATCCCAATCCTTCTTCCTTGTTTGTGTCCTCAGAGCTGTAAAGCCTGAGCAGATGGCATTGCTTGGAGCAGGCTGGGGAACTGGGGGAAGAAGGACAGGGGGAATAAGGGTCAGGAATCCAGCCTATGGGGACTGGACCAGGGAAGGGACGCATGAAGTGAGGTGGCAGGAGTGCCAAAGGATGGGGAACCTAATGGCTGTGCACAGCACACTGTGGGGAGGGAAGCTGCTGGGCAGAGCGAGGAGTTCATGCCGGCCAGGAGCAGATCCCCATGGCCCCGGGGGATGTCTCTTATCTCACTCGTCTGCAGCAGGATTAAGGGGAGGGCTGAATCACTCAAACGCTCACAAAGCAACGTCAAGAAATCAGCTTCTTTTTGGAAGGGTAGTCAGTCTGAAAAAATCTCAGCTTCTAACAAATACTAACCAAAATACATAAAAGAAAATGTTGCTGTGGTTTTGGTTGTTTGGGGGTTTTTCTGGTCTGGGAATTGCAATAAAAAACAAACCTGAAAGTTAAAAAATAAGTTATAAATGTTCCTTTTTGAGAACAATTTTTTTCCTTTCCTGGGAAAACATGATGCTGCCTTAGGCCTCTCTAAAACAGGTGAGGAAATAGCATGCAAGGCAGAAAACTTTGGAAATGTTGTTACTGGCTAGCAGAGAACAAATATTCATCACATTGGGTTTTGCGCTATGCAATACCATTCTGAGATTTCAGCAGAGTCCTCTGGGAATTTTAATCCAATTTTGGAAATATTTAAATAGTTGGTGACTCAAGGCCAGAGAGATTCTTGTTGTGCTGTATTTTTGATGTCTTCTGACTTGACTAGTGAGAGGGAGGATTTTGAAGAGTCCTCTAGGAGAGCTAGAAAGAGAGTGGGTTGCCTTTCACATTTGATGTTATAATTTTCCATTGTGGGAGGTGAAAGGTAAACCTGCTAAGAGGTAGATATATGCAATGAAGAAAAATAAATCAGAAGATAAACATTTCCAGAGCAAGGTCCACACTGCAGCTGATAAATTTTAATAATCTGTAAGCTGAAAGGGAGCAAAAACCCCGAAAAATGAGGCAGTTCATTCCCTCAAGGAGAAAAAACCGCAGAACTCCTTCACACACATGGAAAACCCCCACAGGGTAGGGGTCCCTCAAACTCTGATTGAAACTATTTCTTTAAGCTACCAGGATCTACTCAGAATTAAGCACCAATCAGGGAAAGACTTCACGTAGTGCTATGAATACTCATATCCCTCTGAAGAACTGCTGAGTGAGTGGGCCACATATCATTTTCTACCAAGGGCTGTTTCATTTTCCCATCCCACCATTCTGCTGTAAGTAGTGGTATTTACTTCATCTCCAAGGCAAGTCGTTTCTCTTTGTGCAGCACAGTTGAATTCCAAAGATCTTATGTTTATGAACATTATACAGAAGTTATTTCAATGTGTACTAAAATGCAGATAAATATGTTTAAATGTGCTTCCAGAGTAGCTCTGTGATTGCTGAAATTATTCCCCTGCATGAGAAACTTTGGAAACGGAAAGATTACTTTTTGCTATAGACTTGTTGCAAGCTGAATATTATTTGCTTGAGGCACCATATCTGGAGGTCTCTTGGCATGGTCCCGTGGAGGTGGGTTACAGAGAGACTGTGACTTAAGAATGACCCTAACTACTATTTATGTGTTCTGAGCTGGTCCCAACAAGTTTTGTGACCCTGACTGCATTGATGATTCAACAGTTGTGCAACAAGACCAGACAAATGTGTAAAAAAAAAAAAAAAGGGCTTTCTACTTTCCAGAGTAAGCGGAGAAATTGTGATGAAATTGGCAAGAGTTGTCAGGAAACTTCCTGCAGTTTTTGGAGAAGTCCCTCAGTTATGCATGGTTAACTGTCACATGTAAGGTAGGAAGAAGTAAAAGGTAGCAAAGAAGTTACTTTAGGGTTTTTTTTATAGAGGTGAATCTACAAATGTGGATGAAAAGAGCAGGGGTTGGGAGAAGGGCCCTGGTGGGTGGTTGCACTAAGAAGGATCAGCCCAGGCACACTGGAAGTACTTCCTGTGTCTATTGTATTACAGCTCTAATCTTTTCTGTTAGTTTCCGCTGCTCCAGTCTACTTGCAAGGTTGTATGGACCCCAACTCTCTTTTCCTCCTCACAACAGTCACTTTGTTCTTCCCTTCATCAAGTATGGGCTCGCTCTTCCTTTTTTCCTAAATCACAAGCCTGCCACACAGCTAAGGGAGAATAGGATGAAGTACATTATGAATTATTAGTGAATTATGCAACCTGGATGCCAGAGGTGAACTGCAGTCAGGATAATGTTTTCTTCATCTCTCTGTTTACTGAATTATAGCTGGCTTGTAATGGTGCCAGTGTCCTCAGGAGCCCTTTCTAGGGATTTCTGGGAACCACAAAAACATGTTAGGAAGAGGATGGAGTTAATCGGTTGGGCTTTCCTGCTGCTATATTCAGCCCAGCAAGCCGCCTCTGACAGATGTTTCTGCTTTTAGGCCACAAGGAATGTTACTGACTGGCTTTCCCTGTGTTCAAGAAGCATGTAAAGCTATCAAAGACTTGTTTTCCATAAGAGCATTTCCTTGTCAGGTGATGTTTTTCTATCTCGGGCACAGTGGATTTTAATGAATTTCTCAATAGACTGATTCCCTGAAGAGAAGAAGCAGAGGAAATCTGCATGAGTTGATTTTTCCTCCTGTCTGTGGGAAGCATGGGATGTAAGTGATGGTGAAGTTGCACAGCAGAGCTATGGGGAGCAACACGCAGAGCCCTCTGCTGCCCATCAACCCCCCCGCTGCCCACCAGCTGAGCATGAGACCATCCTGACCCACTTAGATTGAATAAAATTTTCTGTATGTCATACAAGGCAAATTAGAGCCAAGTCCCAGGTGTTCCTTACACAGTTTGAGGCCAGTCAGTTCATATTGCTACCTGGGTCCTGGATCTCTACCAATCTCCCATGACTGGCATGAAAAGAAGGGAAAAACCTGACTCCATAAGCTGGTTCCCCATGAGCTCTTTTTGGGGGGGATGGGGGAAAGGAGGACTTGGGCACAACCCCTCCATGGGTTGTGAGATAATGGAGGGTCCCTCTTCTGGAAGACACCTCTTTTCGCTGCATTTCTGCATTCACCCTGGAGGATTTGCTTACCCATGCATTCAGCTCACCCAGCCATTGGACAGGATCAGACAAGACCAGGTTAAAACAAAATGGCCCCAGTCCTCCTTTTCACCATTGTAGTCCCCTGAAGTGAATGGAGTTACTCCTTAGTTCCCCAGCTCAACTCTGGGAAGGAGCTGCCTGCTGGAAGGACATTGTGCCAAGCAATAGGACAGAAGGCAATGGTCAGAAACTGCTGCACAGGAAGTTCCAGCTGAGCATGAGGAAGAACTTCTTTCCTGCGCAGTGACCGTGCACTGGAACAGATTGCCCAGAGAGGTTGTGGAGTCTCCCTCACTGGAGATATTCAAGAATTGTCTGGACGCAATCCTGTGCCATGTGCTCTGGGATGGCCCTGCTTGAGCAGGGAGTTTGGTCCAGATGACCCTCTGTGGTCCCTTCCAGCCTGACCCATTCTGTGATTCTGTGATTGATGGGGTTATACTGGCTCACGGCACAGCCTGTTTTCAGAAGGGACATCACACCCAGCATTATGTCTGCTCTGCAAACAGAGCCTTTCCTAATAAGCCACAACTATTTGTGCTTGCAGCACTGGCCTCTCCAGGCATCACATGACGTGGGTCAATAAGGGCTGCAGTTATCAGTCTGACCAAAACTGCAGGTGCAAAATTATGCCTGCAGCTATCCAAGGCCATAAAAGCAAGGTATCCTCTGAAGCTGCCACTCAGTAGCTCCATGAGCCCCTCCTTTCCCAACCAAGCCCCACGGGATGCTTCTCTGGCACATGGTCTGTTCACTTGGACAAAGGAGAAACACGATCTTACCCCTCCTCTCCTGGCAGCAGTGGCTAGAAGGGATGGTTGTTTTAGTGGACCATAACTATTGTTATCATTGCTGCTTCATCAGACAGAATTATTAGTCTGTCGGTAATGTGTCAGACAGCAACACTTGTCTCAGATGCCTGTTAATTATCTAAATAAGCAAATTTTCTTCCTTTCCCACCGTGGTCTCTCGTGCCTTGTGTCATTTATGCAGCCAAAGCTGCAATCCTTCAAATACCCCTGCAAATAGTTGTTATTACAAGGGTTGTGTCCTCAAAGTACAGAGGCTGCTGATATGAGGGCCGGACTAGTTCCTCAGGGCCTGATCCAAATCCTTTCGAAATCAGTAGAAAAATGCTCCCAGTCTTTCATAGCTTTGGATTATATCCTCAGATAGTAACTTTTTCCAGGCAGGAATTTTGCTTCAAACATCGCTTGAATACACTTGAGAGATCTGGCAGTTGATAAAATACTCAGCCTTAAGCCAATACAGCCAGTGAAAGCCCTGACTATATTGGGGTTTTTTCAACACAAGGGTATTTTTCCTGGGGAAAGCAACAATCTGATCTGCTTGCTTGTCCAGAGTCAGACCTGCAGTAGTTTTTCAGTTAGTTAGAGGCATCCAAAACATGAAAATGTGGCTGTCAGTGTAAGAGTTTGGGGCAGCAGGTGTCTGCAGGGCTTCAGTGCCTGACCTCTGCCTACTTGCACAATCAGGGTTCAGTGTCCCCTCATTTAAATGGCAATGCTCTGCTCCAACAGGCAGAGTTGCCTGCCTGCTCCACCTCACGGAAGCCAAAATCCCAGAAGAAAAAATCCTAAAATCCCAAAATCCTGCCACCGTCCTGGGCCAAAAAATGGGATGGCTTCCCTGCAACATTCTGTCCCCCACTGCCTCCATCACCCCAGACCTTCCTCCAGGCTGCTGTGCATGGGCTGTGGCAGTGAGCTCCCTGTCCCTGAACAAGAGCATCTTCAGAAGGTAAATTTGCGCCTTGAAGCCACAGCCCCCAAGAAGATGCAGCCCAGAAGCAGGTCCCAGGGGCTGAGTGTGGGACAGGATGGCAGTTGCTGACATGGGGGCAGCATCCCTTGGGCAGGGGCCAGGTGACCCCGGGGGTGGCTGGTGGTGCCCAAGGAACCTGGAAAGCCTCATCCTACCAGTTTGCATCATCTCAGGAGTGTGCTGGGAGACAGCCGCTTTCTGTCTCCCACCTAATAAAGGATTGAAGAAGAGAAGGTTCTGTACCTCCACCAGTCTGCACCTGAGATAAATGCCCAGCAGCTACTCAGATTCCTCCCTTTTTGGTTTAAATCTGCCCAGAAACTGGAGTGCAATAGCTGCGGGAGGGGTCTGAGATGAGGAAATAACAGAACTTCTCCGCAAGGGTACCATTTCATACAAATCTCAAAGCATGAGTTTTCTTGCAACAGTATTCATTTTACTCAGGGAAATTACCAAGGACATAATGAAAACCATCATCAAAAGCCCAGGTGAATTTTTCCACCTCCTGGAGATTTTCCTGCCCAGATGTGGCTGATGACCCTGCAAGCTCACAGCTGTAGGGCTGCAGATTTGAGGCTGTAAAAAGAAAACTGTGTGCGTTCAGTGAAAGGAGATGGGGCCATCTAGTGACAAGAGAAACATATTCTTCATTACGTTCTTCGTTCCGTCCTTCTTTTCACAAGCCCACGACAGCCTGCGCTGGCCACCAGGACTGGCACGGGCAACCCCTCGCCCAGGGATGTGCATGGCTGAGCATGAGGTTCACACCGCTGGAGCTTTGCATGGTCCTCAGCAAAGCTTTTGTGAGCAGAGATAGCAGCGCCAGGCAGAAAGGCTGCTTGAATCTCTGACAAGGTTTGGGTTTGGGAAGAGCCCGTGGTGCCTCACAGGCAGTGCAGGGAGCCAGGCGCAGGCAGAGCTTGACTGGGGATCCACAGTGGGAAGTGGGGCTCTTGTACTTGTTGGGAGGTGGTTTCCCCAAGATTTTTTTTTAACTGCTGTAGGCAAGCAAGAAAAAAATTGGGACAGGGAAGATGTTTCTTAGGAAAAAAAAAAAAAAGAAGAAAAAAAAAGTACTTTGTTTCAAAATACACATGAATTTTATTTCTTAAAAATAATTAAGAGACTCTAGAAATTGTAGAAATTGCATCCTTTTTAAATAAGAAAGTACTTGTGCATGGCATTCCCTCTGACTGAAACAAAAGTCTTCCATAATATCATTAACATACTGAAAAAATTTATTTATTGGCAAAGGGAGCATTCTTTTTTTCTTCTTCCTTTTACTTCTCTCTTTGTCTAGCACATTCCTCCTTTCCTCTGAAGAATTCACACAACTCATCTTGTTATCAGTTTAGCTAATTACATTACTGCACTTCCCAGCAAATTAAGATCCAAAGCCTGCCGGTTTACAGTAAACTCCACAAAGAAAGGGATAATGAGGTTACTTTGCAGGTTTTGTTCCTTGGGTAATTTCCATACACTTAGTTTATAAAGTGGGAGATAAGGTAGCTGCCACAGCTTTTGTGTTACCCTTCCCAAGCATAGACCAGGTCTCCTAGCACTTCTGGGAAGGAAGGGATTCTCCTGCTGGAAATCCAGAGGTGAGGCCGTTTTCTCCAGGGTAGAGAGAGAGAGAGACCATATGTGTGCTGAAAGCAGAGCCTAAACGCGGATCGTTTGCATGCCTTAGGCTGTATCCATGCTGGTCACAGATGGACCCTTGAGCAAGGTGGTTGTGTTCTAGCCACAAAGCCCTCAAGCCCAGGTCTTCTACTTACATCATTAGATTTCCTCATGAACAAAGTACAGCGTTGTCATCTTGTGCTGGGAGCAGAAACACTTCCAAGCACCTGAAATAGATGAGGCATGCACAGTAGCCCATCAGAGTGGTGCTTTCATAGCATGAGGATGGAGATACCTGTGGGAGTGTGGCATGACACTGTCTGAAGACGAGGGGCTGGGATCACCTTACCAGCTCTGCACTGAACCAGCAGCAGACTAGCTTGGGGCAAGTAGGGACCGACTCAACTGTACCTCTGCTGGGAGGGAAAAGGACTTGAACCTGTTTTTGTGGGTAACTTCCAACTGCAAAGTTTGGTTTGACTCAGAATGGAAACAGACCCAAAACTGTCGGAACCACAAAACACCCCAAAGCGAAGTAATCTGCTTGGGATCAATCTACTTGTTTGGATTAGCATCTGATTTCTGCTTTTTTTTTTTTTAAATAAGGGCCAAAATTTTGCTTTTGTTGTTCCCACAGAAAGGGTTTATTTCTATCAGATAATAGGTTTTGCACATTTTCCACTTAGTGGTCTGTTCATACCTGCAGTCCCAGCCAGAAACTCAGCATTAACATTCTGGTTATTTCACACATCCCTAATTAAGCTAAGGTGACATGAGTGGATGTAATAAGCTACCAGAGCATGGAAGGGCATGGAAAGAGAACAAGGATAATGCAGTCATCAAGGAAAGAAAAATGCTTTTGTGTAGGCTTACAATTTAAACCAAGAATTCTCTACAATTATTACCTGATTATGGTCGATCTCTATCACACTTTGCTTTGTTTGTTTTGTTATGTGTTCCTCTTCCCAGAATCTCTCAGCTCCTTTTGGCCTTTTGTGGGTGAAAAATTCACCCACATTTTGTGCTTATTCATAAATCTGCATACTGAAGTCTGGGGCAAGAGGCTATGCTACATGTTCACCCAGCCCTTGGCATCCCCCAGCAGGGATTCCAGTCTTTCACTGGGCTGTTACAAACACAGAACAAGTGCCTCAGCAGTGCACAGTTCTCCCTTACCCTCTCATCTGAAGGTGTTACTCCGGTCATGGTTAATCGATTGTGAGCCTGGGAGTGACAATTCAGTTCAGTCAAGTCACTTTAATCACTTTAGAGCCAGGTCCAAAGACTGTAGTTGTCTCACAGTGCTGGCTGTGACACTTAGTCAGGGTCAACATTAAATTAAAAGGCCTAATTCTGAATGTATTTAAACAGAAAGCTCTCTGTGAAGATGTAGTCCACCAGACCCCCCAGTTGCTGGAAGCTGGGCAAATATGCACTGTGCTTTCTGGAAAGGACTCCAAACAAAACAGTTTTCTGTTTAATTTGAGAAGTGTCCATATCTCCATCACAGTAAAGAGAAAAATACAAAGGCCTTCTTTACTCTGCATCAAGCTGACAAAACCAAATGCTTTTCACTATTCTACCTCATATCTATTAATAAATCTGTGACTACAACCAACTTGGATGATAAGTCACCAACCAGATTTATTCATCAGGCTCTCTGGCTCTCTACTTTATACTCCATTTTCTCTGACCACCTAAAAGATTGCTCTGCTCCATAGCAAGCAGCTGCCACGCCTCTGATGGGTGACTTAAATACATCATCTGCCTCAGAGGAAACTGCCTTTCCCTGCTGTAGCAGATTTTGGGGAGTAGAGGACTGAGTAATTCAGCTCATGCTCTTGAGAGAAGTCTTCTTTCCTCATTAAGAGAACTAGCTCTCTTTACAGATTTCAATTGTAATTAGCACATCTGGACCACATCTTTTTTCTCTTGCATTTTTCCTGTTGTCCATGCTGCCCCTCAGTTCTGCCTACTGTCTTCGGTTGTGCCATCCCTGAAAGTGTTCAAGGCCAAGTTGGATGGGATTTTGAATGACCTGATCTTGTGGATGGCAGGGAGGTTGGAACTGATGATTTTAAGGTCCCTTCCAACCCCGGCCATTCTAAGATTCTATGTTTCAATGATCCAAAAACACATACATCTGTGCCACTTGGGTGCCCATCAGAGCAATGCTCTCTGCAGCTTCAGTGTCAAGTGCCAAACACCTGCTGAGCCGTGTACTGCGTAGGAGGGGTAGGGAGGGATGGCATCAGGACAGGGAGAGCTACAATCAGCTTGGGGATGGTTTGCAGGCAGAAGGACAGATTGCATCAGTTAGCTAATGATAAGCGGGGGGGGTCAGTGGAATCATTAAGCATTCACTCAGAGGCACATTTACAGATTTGTCATGCTCAGAAGGTGCTGTGTCATGTACACGTGCACAGTGATGTGTTGTGGTGTTTGCAGTTGCCTTTGTAAAAGTGCCTGTTGGTTGAGTTTGTTTTCTGTGCTTTGGTCCATTGGTTTCCCACCAGTTTGCAGCTCTACCTCCCATGGGAAACAGTCCTGCTAAATAGATGCCCTGTCCCTAATGAGAGGGATGAAACAGCAAGGTTTTGGAGCCCAGCACATACTCCTTTTTAAAAAAATTTCTTAGCAGAGTCATCTGTCTTCAAGGAAAAAAATGGTGATTAATTAACCCCTGGGATCTGAGTTGGTGACCATGCCACTGAGCCCAGCAAAGCCATACCAGTACAAGCCAGTTTAAGCAGAAGAGTCTCTATAGGCTCCAACAATGGGCTCTACACTTATACCCCCTCCCACACGCAGCTTCTGAAGCTTGTAGGTGATTTCACTGAAGTTTTATGACAACAACAAGGGAAAAAAACCTTGGGAACTAACATTGCCCAGCAAGACACAGCCTGCAGCATGTTTTTTATGGCCAAGAACTCTCAGCGTTCCTGGCTTCATTTCCTCACTGCTCACAGCATTCCCCCTTTATGGCAGGTCTGTGCCCCACCCCAACATGCAAGGCCACATCCTGGGCTCAGTCAAATCACTGGGGCAGCAGAGAGCTGGGATTCAAAAACCTACATGAGTTAAAACAAGGCTAATTTGGGCAAGGTAACAACTGAGAGCTTGCTCTTACAGCCAGCATCGTCAAGGCACATACCCACTGCCTAGGCAGGGCACAGGTGACTTTGAGCATGAAAAACTGCTGTCACTGATATCCCTAGTGTCAGGTTTCCTGGGCTGGTGACCAGGGGTTTTCCTTATCAGTAGGTACTTTATAATGTAGCACTTCTGCTCACATCAAAAGGAAGGAAATAGAGAAATGCATTCTCAATAAAGGGATTTGTTCCTAAAAAATCAATAAAGCTGGTAGAGGACGTAATGGCAGGGTCTGGCCTGCAAAGCAAGTGATGAGAACAGTTGGTAATGAAAATAAAGCATTTTGGAGGATGAGGTAAGACCCTACAGTTCTGGAAATAATGCAAGATCCTTGGAAACCAGAAACACACATCGGACCTTATTTTCTCCCAAGACAGTTGAACATTAACAAAGCTCATATTAAGCAGCACTGTGCTGCTGGCAGGAGGAGTCTGATGCTCTCTGCGGTGTGCCTTCCCCTTCTATCCAGGCTCCACTGTTGTCTCACTTCAGCTTCATGGAGTAGGGAGACTCTTGCCTTCGCTACTTGCATGGGTAGGTAAATCCCAGTGGATGTCCACTATCCATGAGAGAGGAAATCTGGATGGAGCATACCTGAATTCTCCTGAGAGATGAGATTGCTGTGGCTGAGCTTGCCTTCCCCTGAGCAGGGATTTCTGTGAGTCATAACATTTTTTTACTCTGGCCTTTACTGAACTTGAATGTTCCCCAATCATTTTAGCCCAGATTTTTCTAGCAAGTGAGGTTTGGTTTTTGCAGACATGCTGTCTATCCCATGAGGTTTTTACCTTGGTCATTCACAGGCAAAAAAAGTACCATTTGTTGTATGAACATATGAGACAAGCAGCAGCTTGTAGTTTCATTATTAATTATTTACCAGACAAAGACAGCTTCTCCATCTGGGAATGTTATATTTTCCCAGGGTAATGAATGGACATTCATGACGTGAGAATTCAGGAGTGATGTTGGTATTCCCAACTGTTAGACAAAGATGTATCCATTGATACAAAAATCATTAGAAATTACTTGTCTATGCAGGGAACCTGGTCATAACCCTTTTTGAGATGTTCCCATGCAGAATTGCATACTACAGGAAATCAGTCTGGCAGGTACAGTAACCCTGATAACACTACTCACATAGTGACAGTTCAGCTCTTAATTATAACAAGCTGGACTCTGTCTGGACATTTGAAAATTAACCATCCACTCCCAACTCCAGCCTGTCCTGCTTGGGATTTAAGTTTGTAGCTAACTTAGTAAGAGTGTGAGTCAATCCCAGTGAAACCCTCTTTAGCTCTGTTATGCTGCAAACCCACAGGCCAGCTGGAAATATTTGTGTTTGAGCACAAAAGGAGGTGCATAA
Source organism: Cnemophilus loriae (assembly GCA_013397755.1). Classification (NCBI taxonomy): domain Eukaryota; kingdom Metazoa; phylum Chordata; class Aves; order Passeriformes; family Corvidae; genus Cnemophilus; species Cnemophilus loriae. The sequence goes on from VZTF01006013.1 coordinate 195,866, forward strand.
GCTCCTTGATGATCTCATGCTGCCAATCTTTCCCATGTCTTCTGTTTGCATCAAGACATGCAGACTTTGTGCTCAGTCAGTGTCAGTCTTGATCCCTTGGATGACAGCGGGAGAAGGGTGGGTGCAGCTGGGATGAGCTGCATTTCTCTGCAGGCATCTCAGTTTACAGCCACTTTATGCACAACATTTTTGGCATAAGATTTCTTGGGAAATGTCTTTGTTTCTGTCACAGGAGCACAGAGGAGCCAGAGTCAGTGGGTTTGGCCAGATCTTCCACTGCTGTAAATAGTCACAAGCTCATCTCACCACCTGAGATACAAATTTCCTCCTGTACACTCACCTTAACCTTCTTGTCGCCCTGTGGGAGCCCACATCAGAGAGTAAAAGCAGCCAGCCTGAGGCAGAAGCATCGTGTAACCAAGAATCCTCTGGCTGCTGTTGGGATAACATAGCAATTTGCCATCTTCCTTTCCCTCTCTTGCCTGTAATTATGCTTCAGTTGCTGGTCATCTGTTCTCTTCAGACCTATAATCCGTCAATCTTTCCGGTCCTGTCACCTACAAGTACTTATTTGTTTGCACTGTTTAGGAAGACTTAGGCTTCTTTTTCACCTCTTCTGGGAAGACACAAACTGCAGCTGTCAATGCAACACTGATAGTGTGCCTCACTTAGAAAAAAATCAATAGGTGCTGTAAGTGTTAACCATATGGGCATGACAGTAAACCAGCTCTGAAAGCCTCAGGAAATGTTAAATGAAAGCAGAATTGCAGTGGGGAAGGCAGCAGGGCAGCCATGACTCAGTGCAGGCAGAGATTCCCCTTCGTGTTGTATATGTAGCGATGCCCATCTCTGACATATTTAACAAGATATAAAGTTGTAGTGTCCTGTATGGTCACTAAATTGTCTTCTGTAAGAAACTATACATATTTGACTTAGGCACCTTTCTAGCAGTGTGGAAAGGGTTTGTAAGGAACCATAAAAAGTCATTACATATGCAGAACAATTGAACCTCCTCAGCATCTGTGGTAGGAAACATATCTGTCTTCTGTCCCTTTCTTTCCTAAATGTCTCCCTGAATCAACTTTTATGGGAGGGTCGTAAATATCCCTTTCTATTTGAATCCAGGAGTTAACAATACCCCCTGTGACCATAAACACAAGATGTTTCATTGAGGAAAGAGGTGCACTCAAGTAAGCAGAGATCTTTGTGACAGTTGCTGCCAGTATGGTCCCCATGCACTGCTAATCACATTAGTGGGAGAGCACGGAGGTGGCCAGCAGACAGCAAAAGAAAGAGGGAGAGAAAAGCAAGACTAATCTTGTTAAAAGGGAAGCAAAGATAGACGCTACTTTTACACAGAAGCTTATAACGTCCCCATTTTCCCAGGGCTGGAATCACCTGGATGCTCTCTGAGCAGCGCGGCTGCTGCTGCTGTTGTGGAAACAAACAGCCTCACATCTCTTGTGTTACCGAGGACTGGTTTTTCTTACAGCTCTTTGCCATCCGTGATCTCTTGGTTTCTGCACAGGCAACCTTGAATCCTTCCTGAGGTAGAGGTTTACTTGCCTCCAGATGAGTTTAAAAGCAGTACGACTGGTTTTAACCCCCTGCATGAGATCCTTTTCTGCCAGAGGAAGACCCACAATTTTCAACAGATAAATGCCTGGTCTAAAATATTCGTGGGTTTTCTCATTCTCCTCTGGAGAGGCAATGTCAGATGTTTGAAGATGCCTTCTTCTTGAATGAAGTCTTTTGCTCTCTGGTTGCATGAGGGTGATGGACAGATCCCAAATGTGCACTTTTCTTACTTGATGAGGCACAAAACACCCCCCAAACTGGGAGCTAAGGATTAGGCAGGCAGTCACTACATGGCCTCTGACAGTCCCCCCAAGAAGTGTTCCATCCTTTAGTCCTGGCACACAACCTTGCCATGCTGTGAGCCATGATGCAGATAGGTTGTCTCTGGGCTGAGGTGCTCTCTGCCCACTCCCTCCTCCCACATGTGGTAGAGAAGGGGTGAGGGAAAGGGGTGCAGGAGGAGAGGTGCTCCTGACCACACACACTCACGGAAGCACATGCATTAATCCACACAGAGAGCTCAGTGAGCAGGATGCTGTGACAATGTGTTGAGGCTCTTCAGCCAGCTAGGAGCCCAGAGCCCGTAGCACCCAAGCCAGTGAGCTTCCAATTCAACTAAGCAAGACTAAGCTTTGGGGAAAGATTTTCCTCTTTTGGGGAACCAAAGCCTGGAGAGGCAGAACCTGTCAGAGGCATGTCAGAGTGACTTTCCAAGCCAGTGCTGGAGAGCTGATGGATACAGCCTTTCTGAGTACTTCTCCAGCAAGACAGTCCCTTCTCCCACCATCCATTACTATGTACCTAGCAGAATTGTGTTAGTGGACCCCCTCCCACAGAGTTTAATCTTGGAAGGGCAAACAGCATCTTGATACCTGAAAGGAGCCTTTACCCATTTTTTTTCTTTTTCCCAGACTGTTTATTCAGTATCATACTACAGAACTGAGGGTGGATAAACAAAGTTCTTGCGTCAGTGGTTGTGATGTCTGCTTCTACAAGCGCTGGTGCCTTGCCAATTAATCAAACAGAGCAGGGGAAGGAGGAGCTGACAGATGGGCAGGAGAAATCTTTGATGCAAAATCTGACTTGTCGTTGCATGGGGTGGCAGCAGCAGAAGGGAGCAAAAAATGAAGAAACAACTGGAAATCTGGAGGCAAGGACAGTGATGATGGCTTTAAGCTGAGAGTCCGTGCCCAGTCAAGTGGGGATCAGCCACTTGTTGCCTTGATATTTCATCAAGTTCTTAAATACAAAATGCAAAACACAGACCCTTTTGGCATTAAAGCAATAATTTCACTATGGATTAGTGGTGGCTAAATGAGCTGGGAAGTGGCTGTTGTCAGTGTCCTGGGGCACTTGAGTTTCCCCTTGCCATCACAGCTGGGCGTTTTGGGAGGGGCAGAAGCACTGGTCAGGAGTGGAGCCCCTGGGGAGAGGAGAGATGGGCTACAGGAAGGCGAAAGGCTATGAAGGAAAAGCTTTAGGAATGTTTCAGCAAGGTTTGGGAAAGGTGGCTGGACTGGGGACACAGTTCTGGGGAGCAGACTGTGCAATGCACAGACCCCTGCAATGAAGAGGAGCCCAGGCAGACACAACATTTCTGAGCATCAGACAGCAGGATGTCTTGGTACCCAGTCAACTTAGAGGGGAACCTGAAATCCTTGCTATCCCAAGGGATGGATGTTTTGCTCATTTCCCAGTCCCAGGAGTTGATGAGTAAGACCAGGACCCTCGAACCCTGCTTCTCCACTCTTCTTCCTGCTCCCTTCTCTCCCTGCAGAGACAATGCTGCACCCCAAACTGGGTGGCATCAGGGGTACCTTCCCTGGCCCCCGCAGCCTCTCCTACCTCACATGATACTGACATTGACTATTTAATCATGGCTGGGAGAGAGCCTGGCACCCACACAGAACAGGGAACCAGGAGCTGCGAGAGGAAGGAAAGGCAGCAAAGGAGATAGAGATGGAGCTACAGATGCCAGGAAACAGAACAAAGAGGTGCCTGAAAGGAAGAGGAAGAACAGCCAGAAAGAGCTGCTGGGAAGCTTGTTTGGGTGCTGCAGAAAGTCAGCATTTATTCCTGGGCAAACCTTTTGCAGGGTGCAGGGGACATCGCGGTGTGCAAGTCCCCAAAGGCACACTGCATTTCAACTCCAAAGGCAACAGGCAGCTGAACCCGCACCCTACTCACCTCTTCTGTAGGGGCATGTCTGGATTACTATTAGTATTATAATAATTATTACTGGTTGTAATAGTAGTACTTCTATTAATAATATTACTATTATTATTGTTGTTGTTTCCTGATTTTCCCAGGAATCTGGACTTTTGTCTCATGAAGGCAAGAAAATCATCTGTGGTTTGTCTCAAAGAAAGAAAACACCTTATTTTTTCTTTTGATGATGTCTGTCCCTCAGTTACAATGCATTCATCCCCTGGGCTAAGACAACATATTGATCCTTCCCCTGGGCTCTGACCCCTTCGTGCCTTCTCTGTTTACAGAGTTATCTTTAGCATTCCTGCCTCCTCCTCACTGCTCAGGGGCAGCAAACATTTCAGGTAAAATTGATCTAGTGGATACAAGGAAAGACGTCATGAAGGAACCTGGGGCATGAGGCCATTTGCGGCCTCTCTGCCATCACGTAAGCCTGCTGTGGGTCAGTTCAGCATTAACTGGCTCCCAAGGTGGGTTCTCATAACAAGCAATAGTGGGCGGCTCTCCCAGTGCAAACTGGGGTGTCAGTGCAATTATCATCATTGCTTTTGTGCAATGAACTGGACAAACCCTAATTCCACCTTTCTCCTGAGACGTGCTCACAGGTTTTGAAGGCTAGACAAATGATGCAGACCACCCAGCCTGACCTGCACTGCACAGCTCAGAGCCTCTTACGCTTAGTTTCAGCTTCAGCCCCCTGGTTTTGTGCAAGTGCACAAGTTCCACTTTCAGAAGTGGAACAGGACTCTTCTCAGTGTTTGTCAACACCTGCATCAGACGTGCTTCCAGCTATACAAGGGCTACTCAAAACTAATGACTTCATCTTGGGGACATGCTGTATCCTTTCTATCTTTTTACCATAGATACGGTACAAAAAGGATATATTAAAGTAACTGCTTTCAGGCCCAATCCCTCTTCATTGTTCCCTAGTCCTGTAGACCATGTTCAGAGGGTTGCAGATTGATACAAGTTGAATCAGAAAACCATCACTTCCCTCAGGGAAATGACTTCACCTTGGGCTATGGTGTCAGGCTCCTGTGTAGGTGCCCTGCTTGTCCTCCTGAAAGGTTACGTTTTCTCCTGCAGAGTGGCCTAAACTCAGCCACAGGGGTGAGGTGGTGGTATATGACTTCCCTCTTAAAGGAAGGGGAATGTTTAACCTTTAGGCATAGCCCTGCTTAGCATGGCAGTACTCAATTCCTGGCATGACTCCCTTGCCTGCCCTTCCCCAAGGTGTGTGGGATCATAACTCCAGCTGTGCTCTGCTCAGAGGAGGTGGTGGGGAGTGTGGGAGGGGGAAGGACCCACAGTGCACCCCGCAGATCACAGGCAATGGCCTCAATCCCTGTGCGAACAAGTGAACCTGCCAGAACAGTATAAACCATATAAAATCAACAAACACTAAGTAAAAAAAAAAAAGCATAAAAAACTCCACATGCCCAATAATCATGTTTTGGCCACTCTAGGTGGTGGTAGCTTCAAGCACCATTAAGTAAGGACCCCATTCCCAGCAGCTGTGGACAGCTATTTACTCTCCAGGTCTGAGTCCTCAGAAGCACTTGAGCAATGCGCAGCTGCCGCAGGTAGGCTGGCACGAAAGCTGCTGACTGGGTTGAGGTCTGCTGGAGCAGCTCAAGGGCTGTTTGCTGGCTGGTTGTTCTAGGCAAGCTCGATTGACCTTCAGTTCTGCAAAGAGTAAAATTCATCTAATGAAGTTGGATGTATAGGAGTTTTCCCTTCATCCTAGTTCTATGTGGATTTTTATGTACAGTAGTAACTGGTTTTTTCTACTGTCGTTTGTATCAGAGGAAATCTGTTTTCTAAGGTGTTGCCCTGGGTGGGAAAATCTGTGAAAGGTGGTTGTGATTTCTCCCAGGGAAAGGCCAAAGCAGCTTAAAAAGTGGCTTGGTAGGGCCAAGTTGACTTGATGCACCCCACAGCCATCTCCAGCTTTTGAGTACTTTTGGAGCCCTGGTAATGAAAATTGCAGGAGCACCATTCCTAGGGATAGCAGGGACTGGTAAGGGTGATGTCCTGATTGACATGGGGACCCAAATATATAAGAGCAATATAAATGATTGAGTATTATTTGAAAAACATACCAAAGTACCCTAACTCCAAAACTTTATGGTCCCTAATAAAACTATGTCCCTGATCATACATAACAGCAGATTTTACTTGTCCGCAGCTTCTCAGGTGAACATGTCAAATGCAGCCCAAAACAGGCTGCTACTTCTGGCCCCAGCCAGGGCATATTCATGCAGTCACTAGGACAAGGAATAGTCAGGTAATTCTGCAATACAATTCTCTTGACTAATTTAAATTTAAAAAAAAAAAAAAAAAGCCAAAACAAAACTCAATGATCAGTACAGGGACTGGGGTGCCTGAGGGAACGGGACCTCTGTTGGTGTTTCTTATGCCATTCTCCAGCCTGCAGGCTATACTTTTCTTCCTAGTTCATGCTTTTCCAACACTTCTGGGATTTCCCTCTGCTTATTTGGTCTTTCTGGTTGTATTTGCACACACAGCTCCATTAAAATAACAATTTCTACCTTGTATTAGCAATCAGAGCTAATAAAAATCCTCCGTTTGCATAGCTTGGTTCCCAAATGGCTTCTCAATTTATGTATTTTCAGACTTTGTTCCTATTTTTCAGCTCTCTTATGCTCAAACAGAAGCTTTACTGTATTAACCATGTGCTGAGAGGAGAAGGCAGCTGCCACATTGGCCAGCTTCAACAAGTCTCCATTTTATCTTGCCTTCCTGGGCAGATCAATATACTCCAAGTGTCTCACAATATACTCTAAGTGTCCTGTTCCCGTCTGAAACACTGCTGGCCTTTTGACTTGAATGGCTCTGAAAAGCTTGGGGCTAATAGGAAAGCAAATGGAGGAGGACTGTGTGCTTCTTTGAGGCTGCTGTATTTACCCCTATGCTGCTGAAACCAGCTGTTCTGGGATGACAGTGTGGGTCTGCATGCTCTGCTCCATGGCCAGAGAGGGTGGCCTGCAGAGTCCCAGGCTCAGTAGGGTCTCCCCTGGGCTCGTCTTTCTAGTCCAGAAGTCTGACCTTGCAGGTGTCTTCTGAATTTACTGCTAAATTTTTTCAGTGGCTGAATTGCAGGAAAAACAGCTTTATGTTTACAGCCCTTATGGCCAAGACCAGTGAGAGCTAGGGCAGGTTGGATGGACCAAAGGGCCAAAGATGGGCTGGACGCCATAAGACATCATAAATGCCATGCTGTATTCCAGCTCAGAGAAAGTCAGTGGGAGAAAACAGCATATGGGAAAGGTCTCATAACCTCCAGGCCCATGAGTGCAATTGCTTTGCAATATAAAGGCTTCATTCTGTACTGCTACAACTAAGGAAACATTCGGAAACAAACTTCCAGGGCTGCAGTATGGAACCCAGACTCACAGTGTTTATTTTATTGCTGTCTTTGGGCCAATATTTACCAGTGTTTATTAGTTGTTTGCAAGCAAATTAATTGTATAAAAGTCATGTTGCCTTTCAGACTCTAGTGTGCCTTGGGCAAGTCACTTATCTCTTTTATGATCCATGCGTGCATCAAGCATCTGACGCAGCACACAGGGAATGAAGCCATTGCATCTCAGAGGCAAAGCTTGCCGTGGACCTGGCTCCTTGAACTGCCACATGCCTTCACTTCCAGAGAAGTGGTTTGGTGGTCTGAGAAGGACACTCAGACTATGTCAGGAGGTCCTGTCTCCACAGTATCTAAAATTAAAGAGCCTAATTTCAAACTGAAGTGTAAACCCATAGGCTAACACTTATTAGCTAGTAAAAAAAACTCTCTACAGCTTCCTGAAAGGAGTTTCTAGCAAGATGGGGGTTGATCTCTTTTCCAGATAACAAGAGATAGGGTAAGAGGAAATGGCCTCAAGTAGTGCCAGGGGAGATCTAGATTGGATATTAGGAAAAATTTCTTCCTCTAAAGGGTTGTCAAGCACTGGAACAGGCTGCCCAGGAAAGTGGCGGAGTCACCATCCCTGGAGGTATTTGAAAACCATGTAGATGTGGCATCTGGGGACACGGTTTAGTGGTGGACTTAGCAATGCTGGGTTGAACTCAATGATCTTAGAAGTCTTTTCCAATCTAAGTGATTATGTGATAGTCACTGCAGGCTGCCACCATTTCATTCACCTTTCAAATGACAATATCCAGGACCTAGATTTTTCAAGCTCTTTTATAAAAGAAATCAGGCTATTTCTGGCCATAAACAGCATATCTCTGTCTGCTTGGTAGCAGTCATACATAACCAGCCTGATATTCCATTATCTAGCTCTCTTTCTTACAAAGCATCTTCCTAGACTTCTTCAGAGGATCACCCAAGCACTACTTTATTTCTCCTGTTAAACAGGAAAGCAAGTAGACACAGTGCTGTATTTAGAATGGATTGGTGGTTTTTCTCTTTAAACCAGCAGATCTGAGAATGATGCAAGTTGTTATGTGGATATGTCAGATTTTGGAAGGAGCGGGATGATAAATGTTAAGTTTCTCGATTTTTAACCTTAGTCCTAAAGACTCAAACCTCTCAGTCGTGTCTTTGTCTCTTTTTGGCACCAACCATAAGTTTTTAGTCAGGAATTACTCTGGAAGTTTAAAAACTCTGTCAAGTGAGTTTGGACAAATTTATGCATGGCAGCTGCAATTCTTTACCTACTGAAAACCCAGGAAAGCTTTTCCCACTTTCAGAAAGCTACGTAGTAAATATACCACACTTGTTTACTGCTACAGATCAACAGATGATCTTGAATATTGCCCTTGTGATGTTTCCGAAACATCCTTTGATAGCTAGTCCGTCTCTACAAATGATGTCATAAAAAACCAAGAAAATAATAAAAAATAGTCATATTTCTGATACATTCTGTCTTTACACTTACTTGATAAAAATTACCTGGCATTTGTCTGATCATTGAAATCCTTTACTGGACTAAAATGATTCTGTGTTAACATTCACAATCCAGAACTACAAAATTTCCCTTTACTAGGAAAAATGTAGTTTTCTTTTTTTTTTTTCAAAAATGAGTGAAAAAAGATTAATTTCCTTTCCATTCTAGATAGGGATCCTATTCCTTTTTAAATTGAAACCTTGTGGTACATATTTTAAGTTTTTTGCAGCTATGCTGTAAGTTAACACCAGTGCATGGCTTCCACATATTCTTTTGAATGCTGCCTACATCCTTGTGAACAACAGGCTTTGAACTTTGCCTGTTGCTGTTGTAAAGGATTTCTTGCATGAAAATCTCATCTTCCATTGCTTTTATTCTTGCGGTTATTAATATAATATTATCATCAATGATATTTATGTGTCATTTAGCCAGTTGCTGTACAGACACATAATAAGAGACGTGCCCTGCCCATGTGCATTAGATAACCAAGATTATTTGGTAAATATAATTCTCCTAAAGACCGTGCAAACAGTTCATGTTTCCACATTGCACTTCCCTAGTTTGCCATTCTCCTTTTCTGGTTTCATTTGTTTTCATTGGTATTGGTTAATACCTTTCTAGGCTGATGTGACTGTCCTCACATTCTCCCAGCTTTCTCCACCATTGACTATCATGATGAACTGAGTTGCTGCATCAAAGCAAATCCCAGTCTGATAAGAAGCAATAGCATGTTAAGCAGGTTTCATGCTTTTTTCACGGATTGCTTGATTCTGCTGACGCAGCCTTAAACTATGATTGGCTCCATTTCCCTGTCACAGTAATTTGGTTTTAATGTCTCTTTGGTGCTCTGTCTGCGTAGTCAGAATGCAGTGATAATAACAACAGACAGAATCTCTCTTAATGCTGAACTCAAACTCCCTTGAAAAGGTACCAAGATGTGTAGCAAATTAGACTTCATCTAGTGGACTGTTTTATGTTTTGCACAGAAGTGTATTAATAGGAAATGCACCAAGTCAGAGTTTTCCAGCTGAGATAACCTTTCAGTACAGCAAGAGGTGCCGCACAACCTTTATGCAATCTCGCTGTGCTGCTTCAAAAACATCCTTTGACAGATTTAGATACGTGAACCAGAGTGAGTCCTTGCTAAAACACTCCAGCCCTGAGGGGACCCCAGGTAAGTTTGAGCTGCAAGCCGCAAGCCTCTACAAGTAATTGGCCTGTGTGGAGAGCCAGCTTGATCACCTGCAGATGTTAGTGGTGGTAGTACACACTTGCCTACAGGGAACTGGATTGAAGTTTCTCAGCTTTCATCAGATAGCAAAAATTATCCCTCTTTATTGACCCCAAATGTTTTGAGCCATGACTGTCCAGTGAGAAATGGCTCTGGATACCAGCTCAAGCTCATTGAGTAGGGGCAAAGTTGCCACTGGTTTCCTCCTAGCACTGGATGATCAATACAGACAGAAAGCCTTTGTCATTCTGCCCTCAGCACTTGCACTTTTGAGCTCAGTCCAACTCTTAACACAGCAGCCCGACTCTTAGCACAGCATCACAGACCACAGCCCTTACCTGCGAACTGCCTGCATCCAGATCTGTAATGAGCACCATATCCTCATCTCTCAATGAATCCTGGTCAGAGGAGGTGTCTCAAGTAGCCTTGGCCAGTTACAAACAGTCCAGATTAATACTCTTGGACCTGGACATGACTGTGGAGGTAGCTGAGGGCATGAATCACTAATGTAACAGCTTTGTGCCTAACTGCTTTCAAGGAGATAGGGATGTATCCCTAGACCAGGATAAGCCAGGAACAGCAGTTCAAGAAATTGGCAATGAAGTAGAATACCATTTCTCAGACTCTGTCTTTTAGTGCATGGTTGATGTGTAAGAGTCTTTACTCATTCAATGTCTGCCTAAATAACTGCAGATAGCATCAAGCCAGCTGGGAGGGTGGAGTTGCTGCAGGCACTTTACGGGAAGAGACCCATGTCTTGCCTTCATCCTCTCTGAAGTTTAAAGGCAGCCACAGCCAGCCCTCCAGCTAAAAGGCAGTGGAGATCTCCTGTGACAGGAAACTCAGAGCAAGGAAAACAATGCATTCTGGGAAGATTGACTGGGTATTGACTGTATGGAATGGCAGGCCTAGAAGCATGGAATCACAGCATATGCTGAGTTGGAAGGGACCCATCAGGACCATTGAGTCCAGCTCCTGGCCCTGCACAAAACACCACAAGAATCACACCATATGTTTGAGAGCATTGTCCAAATGCTTCTTGAACTCTGTCAGACTTGGTGCAGACCTCCTGAATCTGCCTGAAAGCTGGATCTGTGCTTGAAGATCTCCCCCAAGTACTCATCTGCCTGGACACCTGCTTTTGCTCTCTGAGAAACCAACTAAATTAGTTGCAATAAGCATGAAAATGTGGATGCTGTAATAAACTGCATTCTTATTTTAGGCAACATCTTGGCTGTGATGAAGACTAAGTTTTAAAATACAGTTCAAAGAAACACTGTGACCTGGCCTTAGCATCCAGAAGATCTGGTTGGGGTCAGAGGAGCACAGGTGTGTGAGTTTGTAGTTATACCTGCCCCTGAGAGCAGAAGCAGTCAGTGTGGACCTCTTTAGGACTAGGAAGATGAGAGCGAGATCCCCAACTGGCTACCTACATCCCAGACTTCCTAAGAAATAGGTTCCAACCCATGCTCTGAATTTCAGTTTGAGATGCCCACAGTACATGATATGAAGCCCTGCTTGATATTCCAGCTTTGTCCACCTCAAAATGGAAATATTCTGTGTAAGAATTGAGTGGCAGGTTGAAAAATGGAGGAAACTAGTGGCTGGATACTTTACTTGTCGGCAAAGCTAGAGTGATTCTTCACAGAGGGGTCCGGAACAGCAGTCCTTGACCTTGGTGGAAGTGAGAAGAAGGCCTTCTCTAGGAGCCCCAGTGTGTATGTCAGGACATGTCAGATGGTGAAAAGCCCCTGGTGGCTGTCTTTGCCCTCTTCACTTTTCTGTATCTGCCTCCCTACACACATATATCCATGAAATTTTTTTCTCTTCAGGAGCTGTATGAAGACAACACTTGTCTGGAGCCAGTGACACGCTCTAGTGACTCATCCCTTCCCTTCCTATCAGATCCAAGTGATCAATACATTCCTCAAAGTTTATATCTCAGGCTGAAGTCCAAGCAGACATGAATGGGACTGGAAAGCCAGTTTGAGAACCAGGAGCGCCGGCTCCTGTGTGTGCAGCAAGAACCATGGGAGCAATGAGGACCCCAGCAGACACTGACATGTCAGCATTCCCATACCTCCCACGGTCACACTGACACTTCTACATGAAGGATCCATGCTCAAGTTGATTTTTCACCCACAGTTCTGTCTCACCTGGAGCTGTGGCTCCATCTTACAGCTCTGCAGCAGAGGTCCACAAGCCCTGGACGTCACCAATTCCCCAGTGTGTCACAGACAGCCTTGGCTTAGCAGAGCCCAGGAGTCCAGGCTGCTTCGCAGCGTGCAAGACAAGCTGGCAGCATCTCACAGTCAGATCTGATGGACATGTGCCCACATGTCAATGAAATGAGTGTATTTGCTGAATGTTCTGGCTCCTGTAGATTGACATTCAAGCCTGGAAACCTCTGCCACTGCAGAGCTTACAGTGTGCCCTGACTCTGCCCTCAATCCTGCTTTCTGGGATCAGGACAGCCCCTGCACAGCTCCCTGCGCCTCCACCATCACAGCAGGCACCACTGCTTTGGTGTTTTCCACAGACCATGATTCCACCTGAGTGGCCATCAATGCTGTCACGCATGTGAGAGGCATGTGGGACATGTTTTCTGTTGAGTCCTGACAGGAGGTGGTGACCTTTGTGTTTGTGTTGGTGGGGATACACAGTGAGTGTCAGCACCGTGTTATCGAAGAGCTCTCACTGCAGGAAGAATTAATAATGTCTGCTTCTTTCCTTCGCACTTCTGCAGGACTCGGTCAACCCCAGCGCTGTGATTGATGGTGTGAGCAAAGCCTTGTTGGCGCCGTCTCGAAGGCAGGTGCCTATTAATGAAAGGAGAAGACAAGGATGAAGGTGTCTTACAGGACTTACAACTCCCCTATCAGCGCTGGGCAGTCAGAGTGAGTGGCTTGTTCAGAGGGGTGTATTTGCTGACAAAAGTCTGTGCAAACAAGAACCTTGCGAGAACGTACAGGGAACAGCTGCACTGTATCTGGGAAAGGTAAATGCCGTTTGCAAAGCAAACTCGCTCTAATTCAGGCAAATACTGCTACAAGCAATGTAGCTGAAAAGAAAACATGTTTACTGGGATGTTAACATGACTCGTATCAAGTGCAGGGAAATGGGGAAAATGCCTGTGTCTGTGAAACTGCTGCCTGAAGCAAATAATTCCTGCTAGGAAAACCCTTTCGCAAAATCATCTTGCCTTGACTGAACATTCTCAATACCTGGGGTGAAAAGTTGTTTAGCATGTAGCAGGATTCGGCCTTCACAGGCCCCCTCCGAGTACCAGCTCAGTGATTATTTGCAAAAATGTTATTGCTTTGGATTTTGGCTGCAAGTTTGAGCTGCCCCCAGTGTTGCACTGCAGAGGCAGGGAATGCTGAATACTTCCTGGGAATCAGCATCTTTCAGGGTGCTGACACTGAGCATCCCCATGCTGAGCACCTCAAACCACCATTCCATCAAAATTTCATCCCATGTTTCTCCCTCCCCACCTCCAGGACCACTGCCACCACCCTCAGCACCTCAAAGGGAAAAGCTGCACATGCCTTCAGGAAAGCAGGAAAAGCTGCAAAATTTGGGGACAGAGCCCCACCTCGTGGAAACTACCTCAGGCTCTGCTTACCAGAGGCTTTCGTGGGTTGGCTTGTGAGCCCCAGCATGACCTCATGCCTCATATCCTGCCTGCTGCTACATTAATTAGTCTAATAAGAGGTTTTATCTCAGTGTCAGTCACAGTCACATCACACACAGTACAGGCATGGGGTGGTGCCTGTGTCTTCCTCTCCCATAGCTCAAGATACTCTGTGCAGCCCACGTGAATGGTAATGATATTTGTGCTACTATTGAAAAGAAAAAAGGTTTTATTCATTACAGCTAGTTTCTGATGTAGAGACAGTGGGAGAGCTGGTTGAAGGCCAGGCCAAGCATCTTCCATTGAAGCAAAGAAATTAAATGGCCTTTTAAGTGATCCAGCCAGGCAGCCGTGGGAAGGCACCAGGCAGAGGAGCCCCAAGGACCAAGGGTTTGCCCACAGCTAGGTCAGCTGCCAAGAGAGCACTGGCTGGGGGAGCAGCAAGCAAGGAGGATACGGCCCAGGAGAGGCTGCAAGTTAGCAGCTCTTCAAACTCTGGGTGCCCCCCTGCATTTGCTGGGTTTCAGTATATAGAAATGGCCCTCCTAATTTTCCCACCTGTACTCAGGGAAGGTGGTCTCTACCCACTTTTTTCATACATAAAGTGTGATAGTAACAACAGTTCATTTTCCTCCACTTTCTGGAAGCCCCTCAGGATAGTTCTGTGGCACTGAACCAAAGGATATCATGCTTTGAAATAATTATCAAGTGGCACCCACAGGAAACACAAGCAGTTACGAACTCCTGCACCCACCCAAAGAGGTGCAGGATTGAAGCTGCTCCATCAGATTAATTTGATTTCTGTTGACAGTTTTTTGTTCCTGTTGGGAAAACAAAGTGAACTTTCCCCCTTCCAAAGATTCTGATTTGGGAAATGAAGTCTAGCTCTGCCAGACAGGTCAGAAGAGTGATATTTCTCTTTCTCTTTTTTTTTTTTTTTTTTTTCCCCCCCAACCCCTCTTTTTCTCTCTAAAAAAAATTATACTCAGCTTCCTGTTGCAGCCAACATGTAACTGTGGCTGCTGCCCTCAGTGTGTGTGATTAGGGATCCTGGAGGGATTATTTGTCTAGAGTCAGCATGGTAAAAAGTCTTCTTTTCATTTGGTTGACACACAAAAACTCCTAGAAACATCCATGATGTTCTTTGATCCATTTGCCATAATTAGGGATGATCACATCTCTCCCTGCTTGGCTAAATTTATATTTTTCTATCCTATGTTTTAGTGCCCAAACCACAGAGGTGACTTAAAAAGCCCATGACTTGGCACACCAGAGCACAGAGCTCCTCAGCATACAAAAAATCAGAGCCACTGGTATATCTGATGATGTTCCCAGTTCTCCAGGCTGGGAGTTCCCAATGTTTTGCTCAGGAATCATTATTAGTTGGTAAGATGTGAGAGTTTGTTAGACAGCCAAGTTCCCCACCCTGGGCTGTGCCCAAATGCCCTACTGATAAGCAGATCAGGGTGTAAGCTTGACTATTTCTAAACCTTTTGCAGTAAAAATGCAGGGACTGAGCAGTGTCAGTATGTCTGGGATTAATGAGACTCTTGAGTATGGGGTTTGGGGAGGGTTGCAGGGTTTTGGTTTCGGATGTTTTATAGAAAGCCTGAACAAGCACCATTAGTCAGCTCAGTGCTAATTAATGATTAAGCTGGATAGCATCAAGCTGCTTTCAATTGATTTTTAGAGGGGAAAAAGCAAGCTGTAATCTTCATTTCCATGACACACAGATGTAAAGAGGAGTGACAGGGGCTGGCAGTCTCCACCTGCCACTGTGGGGAGCAGAAGTCCCTCAGCACACAGGACTGCAGCGGGGGACTCTGTCTAGGACATCCCCAGCCCAGGAATGGTGACAGGAGATGGGGATGAAGATGGTGATGAAGATGAGGTGATGGTGGAGACCAGCTTCCCACGGTGCCGGCACCCTGCCTGGGGCAGGTCTTCCTGTGCCCAGAAAAGCTGACAGTAACACCTCCTCCCTTTAAGGCTCGCCCCTTGCACAAATGCGGGCAGTGGAGACAAAAGTTTGGGTGCTCTCCCCGTGTCCAGCATGCGTCACAGGAGTTTTCCCCACTCGGGATGCCCATGATGCCCTCTGAACATCTCTGCACAGTCCATGGGCTGTATTTGAGGTAAACGTTCCTTTCAAGCCTCCTTGCCTGCCTCGGCTGCCTCCTGCAGTGGGAAGGTGGCTCTTTGGGCGGCTGCAGGGTGAGGGTTGCGCGCTTGGTGCCTGGTGCATCGGTGACATCTACCGGCCGTGTCTTCAGCTTCGTTTTATGCTTTTACGACTCTAGAAACTACCCTTGCCAAGAAAGCGACACTCGAGGCTGTGTGCTGTTGTAACTGCTCATTTAACTGTGCCAGGGTCAAAGCCAATAAATTATTTTTATAACTGTGTGAAGGCTGTGTGTCCCATGCCACGGACCTTCTCTGGGGTTTGACAAAAGGCCGAGACTTCAAATGAAGCAGTGCAAAGCTGTAGGAAATCTTTAAACAGGAATGGAGATTATTCCCCAGTGGTTTATTCCTGTGCAATCAAGATTAGATTTTGGATCTGTTTCTTTCATTCAAAGTTCATAACCAGTCCAGAGCAAAACTAAAAATGTGAAGTAAAATTAGTGAAGTTTCCTTTACAGAAAATCGCTGCCATTCATCCTAGGATTTATTTGACAATGGCAAAATAACAGTAATTTCGCTAATATTTTTTACCTTTTGAAGAGTAGAAGGTAAAATTAAGAAAAAGCACCTGCCTAGCTGTGACCAAAACCCAGAATAATAGCTAATCCAACACATATTTTCAAAAATAAAATACTCGTGTCATTTTTAAAATAAATACTTCCAGACTGGTGACTTTTGTTGTATTGGTATTGGATGAAATTTTATAGTTAAGCTCCAGATTATAACACTTGGATCCATGCTCAGCAAACTATCCTGGCTGGATACAACTCACCAAGTGCCTGGCTGTGGGCACAGACCAGCCAGAAAGCTGTAACTGGAGCACTATTGCTCCACATCCTGGTTCTTGCATGAGGCTGAACCTTGCAAATTCTTATCAATGCAGCCATAAAGAAAAAAGTTGTAAATACACTACTCAAAGAGTCAAATTCAAAGGTGAATAGAAAGTAAACAACACTCATACTTTCAAATACTGTGATTTTTAAGCTTTTTATTATTTTGGCACCGGGCATATAATTTGCGAGTGTTTAGGTAAGGTGAGGCAGTGGTAGAGACCGTACAAGCAGTACCTTGGCATTCCCACAGTATAATAGCACCGGCAGCCACTGCAATATCTGCAGTGCCATAAATGTTAATCCAGCTTGTCCTCTTTTCTCGTGTTATCTCTTCACACCTATAGTCAGCTCCTAAAGCACAGGACTGAGACAGGAGCACCAGGAGCAAGAATAATGTACCCCATTGAGAGCAGCCCTGCAGAGAAGCCTTGCATGTTCTCGAGGATGAAAGGCTGGACATGAGCCAACAGGGCTTGTAGCCCAGAAGGCAAACCACATCCTGGGCTGCATCCAAACCAGCGTGGCCAGCAGGACCAGGAGGAATTCTGCCACTCCACTCTGCCCTCGTGAGATCTGACCTGGGGTGCTGTGTCCAGCTCTGGAGTCCTCAGCACAGGAAAGACGTGGACCTGTTGGAGTGAGTCCAGAGGAGGGCCACAAGGATGATCAGAGAGCTGGAGCATCTCTCCTACGAAGACCCGTTGAGAGAACTGGGGTTGTTCAGCCTGGAGAAAAGGAGGATCCGGGCAGACCTTATAGCACTCTCCAGTACCCGAAGGGGGCTTATAAAAAGGAAGGAGAGGAACTTTTTATATGGGCAGATGACAGGACAAGGGGCAATGGTTTTAAACTGAAAGAGGGCAGGTTTAGATTAGATATTAGGAAGAAATTCTTTACTGTGAGGGTGGTGAAGCACTGGAACAGGTTGCTCAGAGAAGATGGGGATGCTCCATCCCTGGAAGTGCTCAAGGCCAGGTTAGATGGGGCTCTGAGGAACCTGATCTAGTGAATGGCCTCCCTGCCCATGGCAGGGATTTTGGAGCTAGATGATCTTTAAAGTGCCTTTCAATCCAAACCATTCTATGATTCTCATTCTGTGCTGGGAAACTAGCTCAGGCTGGGACAAGGCAGCTTCAAGATCAGCCCTGAACATAAAAATCTCTTTTTCCCTGTTAGCCATTCCCAAAGGACAACTGCTGAATTACTATGAATTTCTTGACATCCCTTCCAGGAACTGTGAGTTTCCATTCAATACAGCTGAGCACCTGGTCCAGTCTCCAAGGTCACCAGTTCTTCTCCTACAATGTCCCAATCCTCCTATGCAATGACAGAAAATCTCTGTGTCCCATCCTGGGGTTCTGCTCTCTGCCTCGACCACCGAGGAAATTCTGACCATGACCAGTTCCTGAAGAGTGGTGCAAATTATTTGCTGTGACCTGAAAGTCCGGCCTTATATATGTGCTATACTAGATCTCATTTTCTAAAAGCTGCTTGGTAATTTCTCTGAGGGCATCCAATGAGGTGCTTTTCAGATACTCACAGAGACTAAATACTTTTTTTGCCCTGTGAAGAAAGGTGTCAGGTTTATTTAGTATTACCTACCTTTTCTAGATCAATGTTCTTCCTACTTTTTTTATTCCTGTTTGATGTCCACTCCTTTAGCTTTCATTATTCAGCCCTTCATGGGCATGCGAACTAGTGGGCCCGTAAGTTTTTCCTGTCTCCCATACTCCTTCTGAGTAATCTCATCTCAGTTCTTCTTGATTATATATCTTCTGCAGGTCAATAGATATCACCTGTTGCTGTTAATAAATTGCTTTTATTACTTCTTTTTTATATTTTCTAATCTAAATCTCTCCTGATTAGGTCAATTTGATCACTAAGAAAACTTCCCCATGCTCCAGTGCAGGGTGTTAGTTCATCCATTAATCACTGCTTCCCCAGCAGTCGGCTCTAAAGATTGGAACACAGTAAGCATGCACAGTATATTTCACATGTGATACAAATGACTAATATTATGTTTCGTTTTGTGAATTATAAAATAAACTCCTTCTGGAGTTACAAGAATGGCAATCATGTAGAAAATTATTTGTTCAGGTTGTCAGCCATGTGGAAGAAGAGTGTTTAGCAGCTTTGATGTCTGATCTCCAATACTAGACTGGATGAAATTTAATGCAGCTCATTTTGTGGTGCTCTTTTAGATAAAATATGTGAAGAAAGCTCCTATAAGGAAAGCTCCTGCATGTTAACATCCTGCACTTTTATTTTTTTAAGAACATGATTTAGCTCAGATATCCTTTGGCAAAATTCTCTCTTTTCCTATTAGATGTTCTGCTCACCTTCCCCCAGCTGACATCTTCCAACCCTTTAATGGTACCTCACAATTATTGCTTTTGAAGTTCTTTGGAATTTACAGCTGTATAAATGTCAGTGCTATTCTGTAAAAATATCAGTTATGTGAAAATCTTGGAAACCTGCCCAGCTATGATACTGCCAGGAATTTGGATATAAGTGCAACGTGACTGGTTTGGATTTGAAGGAGACTAGGGCAAGTTTTTTTGATTGATAGTTCCTAATAATCATGCTCTGAGTGCCGGAATAGAGTTTGCTGTGGTTTATATTTATCCATTCCTGCAGAGGAAGAAATTGCTCTGGCAGCTTCTGGATAAACAACATTGTTTGGGATACCACCAGGTGGTGCAAGAAAGTCAGGAAAACACAGGCAGGACAGACCCAGGGAAATCGGCCTGGATGGAGGATGAGACGGCTCCCGGGACCTCTTCTATGTTTCTAGTCGGGGTCTTCAATCCCAATCCCTTCCAGCTGCTCTTAAAATATTTTTCATGCTCCTGCGCCACATTTCAATAGCCTATTTTAAGATTCAGCTCAGGATGCTGTAGGGCAGTTGGCATTCCCTCAAAAATGTCCTTTTTATAAAAAGACAAGCACTTCTGTTGTTTTTCCTGGTTCCTAACAACTGTTTAAAATCAAATGACATGGAAAATCTAGTGATCTCTGTGTCTTAATCCTTCATGCCTCATTTCTTTTGGATTAATATTTGACTGTGACTATTTTTGTTACTTAGTCATTGCAAAAATCAAACCAAATTCCAGTGTTTCTTTTAAGAAATCAGTCATTCTAAGTTGTGTACCAGACTCTTCCTTCTAAGCCGATATTGCTCACATCCTGTTCAGCTGTTGTCAGGATATTTCCCATCTCTGAGTCTGGATGTAAAATTCAGTCCTGCTCGAATTTAAACATTAAAACTCATATGGACTTTTGTGAGGAAGCCCAGAGGTCCATAGAGAGTGCAGCTGTAGTGTTGCTCTTGCCGTGGGGTGGTAACAGGGCCAGGGAAATACCCCATAGCCCCATCATTTCACACAAGCTGGGCAAAAGTATGAGGTACATGGATGGTTTCTCAGCCTTTTCTCATACAGACGGAAGTAAAAGGAACGTTGTAGTGGGTCAAGAGAAGGGATTATCCCCTCTAATCACCCCTCACTATACCATGTATACTACTATATACTGCATCCAGTTTTGTATATCCCAATAGAGGGAAGATAATGATGGGGATGATGAGGAGAATTCAGCAGAGGTCATCAAGACATATTCCTGGAGGTGAGTAGGATGAATTACCTTTGAAGGGCTTTTCTCTTTCCTCTGATTACAGAGGGAGCCTAAATACCTAAAGTTAAGCTATATAAGTCTCCTGTGAGGTGAATTTCTGAAGGTTGTAGGGGGATCTGGACCGGCAGGACTGAAAGCCTGAGTTTCTTGAGTGTTTAGCAGCTACTCCAGAAACTGACTTGGACTTGGTTTTAAGCTTGTCCCTGCGAGTGTCTGGTTTGCCAGGCCTTTTTCATTGTTTTCCAGCTGTGCAAATGTTAAACCTTTAGCCAAGCTTTCATCACAGGTTACTCACTCAATGCATGTGAAACCTCTGTATCTACACCACCATCTTTAAGGTGATCCAATCATCGTGTCAACAGTAATTTTTGCATTGACCCTAGAAGTCCATGTCCTCAGCTGGGTCAGCTTTTATGGGAAATAGGCTCCACAGACCAGAAGCATCCTACAGACTTGTGTGTAGCCCTGAGAGAGAAACAGGTGTGATCAGCAATTCCTGTTCAGTGATCTGCGTTTCAGTGTCCTGCCAGTTGATGCTGTGATGCTGAGGTAGCCATGGGAGTCAGTATCTCCTGCTTCCAGGGTTCAGGCCCCTAATCCACTCTTGTTTTCAAAGGTGGAAGCTGAAGATGCTTGGCAGTGCAGGAAATCAGGCCTCTTGTGCAAGTCTGTAAATATGGGTAGAGATGCCAAGATGAAGTAAAGAAGAAAACAGACACAGCTGTCTCTAACACAGCTGCTGCCTTATAGACTTCTGAAACTATTATTACACACGGCTCTTGCTGGCCACAATTTAAATGGTAACAGCTGTAGCAGAAAAAAACATCCTAGTGTCTTCCTCACTGCATCTGCAAGCCACAGGAAGGGAGAATACAGGTTTAAAATATTATTTTTATCTCAAAGTCACAAAATATATGGTGAAACTCTACCTTTCCTTAAAGAAGCAAGTATTCTTGAAAGGTCAAATCGTTAGAAAGCTGTTTGCATTATTTGTCATCTCGAGATGATTTCAAAATTTTAAAATAATATAAAGAAATTATACTTTTTTCTTTTATTCTGCTAAGTTTACTATCCCTGCAAGAGCTCTATGCCAACAGAACATACAGTCTCTGTGCATGCAGTCTCCTTCTGTAACAGTGACATTTAGGCATAGCTATTTAAGAACCCAGTGTACGAGACTCTGCTACAGGTTGTATTTGATAACAGAAGAGGTGCCGGGCAGTCTGTGACCTTTAGTGCAATAAAACAGGGGGATAACAAGGATCAAAACTTAAATCCTGAGGACCTACAACAAGCATGACTGGTGCTGAGCCCTTGGAGGAAAGGCATCTCTGAAGCTGTCTGTCATAGCTTGCTTGATATGTCACATTAGCATCTTTTCCATGCTGACCCCACTGAAATGTCACAGCCCATTTATTTCATCCCAAGCATCCAGTGCCAATGCTTGTGGCACAAGGTTGCATTAGCTCTGAAAGATTTCCTGTGCATTGGCCTGAAGACAGAAGATAAATAGGGGTACTCTGTGCTCCAGCTAGGTCAGTCAGATTGACCTTTCAGAGCAGCCTTCCTGGGATTTATCCCAGGTTTTCAGCGCCATATCTGAGGGAAGTTTTGTGCTTGTGTTGCAGAGAAGCAGGCTCTCCTCCAAGAGGGATGGCAGATGTGTGTGTGGGAAGAAACCTCGACTAGTCCCTGCAGGAGGAATAATAAAATCATAGAATCATTTACGTTGGAAAAGACCTCTCAGATCATCAAGTCCAACCATTAACCCAGCACTGCCAGGTCCACCACTAAACCATGTCCCTCAGTGCCACATGTACACATCTTTTAAATACCTCCAGGGCTGGCTACTTCACCACTTCCCTGGGCTGCCTGTTCTAATGCCTGACTATCCTTTCAGGAAAGAAATTTATCCTAAGGAAAAGAAGCTCCTTTCCGTAGGGACAAGGAGAGCAAGGATGCTTGCAGCTGTGTAGGGAGCTCTGTCACCTTCTTCACAGAGTATAGGACTTTCTCAGATCTTGCCTTTAGCATCAACATTTGGTTGCATGTTTGCACGTGTCAGTGTTTATTTGAAACAGGGCTTCCCAGCACACTCACCTCCAGAGGCAATGGGAGAAGAGACACGTCCCAGAAGACAGACACATACCTGAACACACTCCTCACTGGTGGTCAATGCTACTGCATGAGCGTGGCATAAGAACCTACACAGAACAGAGTAAAACTTTTCCAACTCTTACATTAATGTCATTTTCTGGAGAAAAAAAAAGTAGTAATTTTATAGAGAAAGCTTTAGAAGCAATTAATATGTCCGTGAACCAATAGCCAAATTATCCTTGTAAATCTTGGTCTACAGTTTTCAATACAGGAAAATAAAACCTGGGAAACAGGAGCTCAGTGTCCTTCAGCAGAAACCAAACAAAACCTTCCTTAGTTATTTTAGAAACCTGAATAGCACTGCATAAATATATTTCCTCCTTCAAAAGGCAGGTCACAGCAGCCTTAATTATCAGAGGGACAGAATGGAAACAACATAAAAATAAATCCTTTGAAAGTTTGCTCTCATTACCACATTTGGCATATTTAAGCATAAACACCATCTGTGTTTATCAAGAAACATGGCAATAGCTGCCGTCCGATCTCACAGTGACACCAGTGTTTATGGAGATTTACAGTAAGGGGCACATGAAAGTCTTCCACAGAAACTGAGCTCCCCTGAAATTATTTGCTCAGTCGCCAGCTGCTCATGTAGACGGAGGCACTTTTGCCAAGAGAAGAATCATCACAGAAGAAAAGCAAAGCCTCAAACCTCTCATGGAAGCTTCTTCTGGCAGCCCCAAGGAGGCAAATAGCAGCAAAAGTGACTCACAGCAAAGGATCAAGCCATAAAACACACTTTGTGCTTTTAATGTTGTAACTGCCATGGCGGGAGGAGGAGCATCTGCAGCTCCGGGGTCACCTCGCTGCTCTGCACCCATGCTGGCAGAATGGGGACCTGCTGTCCCTCTGCCTTTGCAGCAGGCTGGGAGTGCTGGAGGGACTGCGCACAAGGGCTGTCTGGGCTCTGCCCTTACCCTGGCAGACCAGATCCCAGGTAGGCAGAGTGTGGTTTGTGACTGGTCTGGGCACTGTGTCCTTCCACAAGTCTCTCTCATCCAACTCTGGTGCAACAAGAGATCCAAGGGGTTTTGTAGACGAACAGGACATGATGGTTCCAGTGGGAACAATTCCTCTGCAGATGGTAGCTTGCTCTACCAGCCACCTGTGCCCATGGGTCTGGACCCTGGCTTATGTTTATTTGGGCTCCCCTTGATCCTACACCATCCTTCTGTGCAGAAACAAAAGCAGAGTGAAAAGACAAGGACAGAAGCAGAAGCAGGACATGCCTTGCCTAAAGCCAGGATGCAAGGCTGCCAAGGGGCAATGGTGGCTTCATCACAACCCAGACACCATTGTCTAGCTCAGCACAGGCATTTGGAATCCTCCCACCAGGACCAAACTGTCCCATGGATGTGGATCCAGGCAGCTGATCAGCAACAACCAGCAGCACATCCTCTGTGAAAGTGAAGCCCTGAGCTATCTGAAACACAAAGCCACAGGCAACAACAGGCCTGCCTTCACTGCAGGCTCTGGCACCAGTCTTTGGTCCTTCTTCACTGACACACAAGTTTTAGGCAGACTGCTCACACTAAAATCCCAGTGTGCTTTAGCTTCAACATGCAAAAGAGCTGTGTGAATAAATGTCAACTATTTTTAGATGATAGAAGTAATTATGTGAATATGTAACAAGCTCTTTTACACTGAAAGATTAAAAGAAAAATACGTGGACATCCAAAGTACATCACCTAAATCTGAACAGCCTGGAACAGCATCTGATCTCCACTGCTCTAGCATCATTTGCCCAAAACCAGTTAAGAAGACTGACTCTAATATTCTGAGCATAATTTGGCTCTTCCTTCTTGTAGAGGTGGCATTGAGTGGCCTGATTGTAACAGGCCACTCAACAGTGACAATGTATCTATCTCTGTAGAGATACATTGAACGATGCAAAGACAATCCAATTAAAATTAAAATAAATTAGAAATCCACTGTATTGATATTAATTTGTTCAATTCCAGCCTGATGGCTTTATGAGGAGCAGAACTGTGAAAGTTGACAAAGACTGTAGATAGCAGTTTCACAGCCTAAACTCTCTCACCAATATGTCCATAGTATTTAATTTGAATTTTCCTTGTTCTAATTTTCTCTCATTTACCCTAATTACATTGTCAGTGTGCTTGCCTAAGTAATTTTTTTCTATCAACAGTGTTTACTCTCCTCAGATATTTACAGACTGCTTTTACATCTGCCCACTCACTATGTTATACGTCACAAAAACCTTATTCTGCTTTATGATTTTAACTTAGAAGTTGATCACTCTGGTCTTCTCCTGAAATTGTGACTTTGCTCTGGATTCTGTCATTCCACCAGGATGATGGTCTCGGCACCCAGTGTACACTCCCAGAAGCTGTGAAGGCAGCAAGGGAGACCTGCAAGGTAAACATCCCCATGCCAGCCGGAGAAGCGATTTTCAACCTGTGCTTAACTTTAAGCACACAAGAAATCCTATTTGCTTTGCTGAGATTACACATGCCCTTAAAATAAAACCTTGCTCAGCTGCTGTGCTAGAGTGGGACCAGAGGGCTCTGTTCTACATCAAGCCCATTAAAAAAGGTCTTTTCACCCATTTTGCCATGGAAAAATGGGTGTGTGTTAATAGAGTTCAAGATGTGTTTTCTTGCAAGTACTTGATTTGCTGCCCACTGTCACTTCAGTGTCTCTGGATGTGCTCTTATACCTGTACTTCTCCTCCCTAAACATTTGGAGCTTATGTATCTTTCCTGAACAACTTCACATTCCTTCAAGCCAAGTCACATTCTTTTTTTTTTTTTTTTGTCTGGCTTAAAAAGAGCACTTGAGCAAGTGGAGGGATGAAGAGAGTTTTGGCGATGCATTTGCCTTGAGAAAATATGACTTATGGTAGGAATGGAGGTGGACTGGTTTCCTGGTGGATTTCTGCTGAGTCACTGGATTATTTTGTGCCAGCTCCAAGACTCTTATCAGTGGCTGTGGTAATGCTAATGTACCTGTCTCATAGAACTTCCCTGGTGTCTGTGAAGACATTGGTCCTTTTCTCCTGCTTCCCCATGCAGACATTCCCAGCGTCTCTTTTTCTCCTGTACTTAGCCATTTATTTTTGTGAAAATAATGGAATACATTATGTCAGTCACAGTTTGATAGTGCAGGAAGAAGGAGCAACACCTGCACACTTGCTTTTCTGCCTAAAACATGGTATAGCAAGAGCTTCATTTCTGTAGCAAGCTTGGCTAAAAGAAGACTTGCTTGAGGAAACAAGGAGGTATCCCAGATGAGTTATGGAGAGTTGTACCGTGCTAATCACATTCTCATTCCTTTTAAGTGAACAACTGACAAAATCAGGGAGATCTGCAATGCTGAGTGCCTTTAAAGACTGATCTGCTTTACTTAGATGCCCAAGTATGGGCCTCAGTCTGTAATGCCACTCCTACAGATCTCGTAGCTGAGGCTCTCCAGGTCTGGCTACACACTGCACTGGTAAGGCAGACAGATGTTGGTGACTGCTTCAGATAGAACAAGCTTGAAGAGGTGACATCTGTGGTGTGAGGGAAAAACAATATCAGTATGTCTGAACTCCAGGAGACCGCATGAGCACTTGCAACATGCACCAGAGGCTTCATCTGTGATAGTCAGACAGTGAAATGGCCACAAGCACAGCTCAGAGAGCTGGAAGATGTGTGGGGTAAGAGTGAAGGGCATCCAGCAGCCTTATGGTGAAAAATGGTGTGTGCCAACAGAGCTGCCATCCTGCCCCAGCCACGGAGGGCATGAGCAGCCATAGCTCTACTCGTGGTGAGGACACCCAGGCCTGCCACTGCCAGCACTGGTGGAGCAATTAACTGGGCTCCTTGAAACACCCATACACAGCAAGCAGAGTCTCACCTCCAAGGTGATGGTAGACCCGGGCTCTTCTGTCTGTTAGGCTTATTTTATCATGAGTTGAGATCTCACAATTCTTGTGTTGTTAAGCCCAAAGAAATTTTCTTCTGGGATGCCTGATTGCTCCTTTTGACTCTTCTTTTGACCCAGAACAGAATGTAGAGCAACCAAGTGTGAGGGGAGTGCAGAAGGATGGACCCCACTGATTGCAATGTGAAGTGAACATGTCCATGGCAGTGTGCATTTGCTTGGATAACCTGCCTGCACCTACAGCTCAGGTGTAGATCCATAGAGTATGTTGCACCTGTATGTGCACTGAGTCTCTTTGGGAGCTGAACTGTGCCCAGGTGTTTGCTGTACCAAAGGTAGCTGCTGGGGCTAAAAATCATGCCAGGGGGTGTGCTAAGTATTCCACCAGGACAGCTGCAGGCTAGTGGTGGAAGTCCATGTCCTGTCCCTTCCTAGTTTACTTGCATAGGTGTATCCAGAGACCAAAAGGAGGCCCAGGAGAAGATGGTCTGTGCTGGTGAAGAGCAAGGCAAGGACAATCTCTGGCAGAGGTGACATTGTAAGAGCAGAGCTGTAGCTGGAGTAACAAGCCAAGCCACCATCCCACACAGTTGTGCTGCCAAAAGAGGTGAGCCCTGACCCCTGCAGAGCCAGCAGGAGGTGTCAGGGTGGAAGGAACAGGCAGGCCAGAGGGGGAACAACCGCGCACACCAGGCTGGATGGACCCGCTGTGCACCTGGGGGCTGGAAGGGCCGTTTCTTTACAAAAAAATCATCCTCTGGCTCAGAGCCCAGACTCTCAAATCTGCTGTGAATCAAGCCACCCTCTTTCAGCACTGCACATACCTTTCATATTTCTTTCCCTCAAGGAACTGTTTTGTGATGATTAATGAATTATGAAGGTCACCTTTTGAGTCTTCAGCTCTTACAGAACTCCAAAGAAAACAAAATCCGGAAGAGTTCCAGCTAAAAGTGTTGTGGCAAATGCATCCATTTTACTTTACTTATGATTATGCTCACAATGGACTTATTAAGTACATTCTTTAAATAAACAGAACTGGAGACTGTTTGTGAAATGCTGGGGTTTTCTGCCTTAAAACATCTGCTGCCTATTTCTTAAGGGCCATTTAGGTAACACTAGAGCACGTACAGATATGCATCTATTTCCTGGAAATTGCTTAAGCATACTTCAAAAATGTAGAAATCTGCGCCTTTACCACCCAAGAAAACCTAAAACTAAAACGAATGAGGCTGGGCAGTCTCTAGCTGAGAGAAATTCAATAAATCTACCCTGCACATGAACTGTGTTGGTATGTGAGACTGGAAAACTTGCTGGCAGGAGACAGGGAAGTTGACTGTAAGTCTGTGTAACTCAGACTAATAATTCATGATACGGCATAAAGCAACCTGGCTATTTGAGCACTGTGCTTTTTCTCATGATGTGCCTATTGAATAAACATCTGGACTTGCATCTTCTTCCACAACTGATGATGCTCTGGATGGGAACTTCCTTTTGAGTGTCCATGTCATTATATGGTTAATAATTTATATCCTTGAGGAATCTTCTTCTAGATGCCAGGTATGAAGAGGCGTTAGGAACATCTGCAGGATCAGCTTTTCATGAGATGTGTTCCTTGACAAGTATCTCCATGATGTTTGATGTCTCACCCCCTGTCTCTCAATAAGAGTCCAACTGCATTCTGACATCCTGTGGTTCTATAGACAGTGTTAGACCTTCTCCAGCCCGGCTGCTTCTTGGCTTTCCTTTTCATAACCATCTTCTCCCTAATCAAAAGGAAGTCAGAAAATTAAGTCAGATTCAGCCTTCAAAGTCCAGCTGCTGCAGAGTGCTCCACAGCATTTCTTGCTGCTTCCTACCTTCCCTGTTCCTCAGCCCGTCACAGCCTTGATGCTCCTCTGAACAATGGCATGTCCTGCCCAAGTTTGCTTGAGCCACACTGAGCTGACTTTGAAGGATGCAGCTGAGATTGTAAGAATCCCCTCTGAACATTTGCTAAGCTGCTGTTACATGGGATGTAGATATCCCATCCCATTCATTTATAGTGCTGATTGCTGTTCTGTCCTAGAAGAAAACAAAAGTCCAGTTTCCAGTGCATGCTGTTGACATGGCTAGACTTCCCAAGTACCTGCCTCTTACAGACAGTGTGATGAAACTCATTGCTTGTGCCTGTTATGCTGATTGTTGGTCTCTCCAGTGGATGAACAGGGACCATATAAGCTTGTGAGTTTTGGGTGAAAGCTGCCCTGGACTACTGTTTCCCTCTTCCAGAACTACCACACCTCATCAAAGACTAATCTTGCTCTAGACCTGGGAAAAAGAAGAGGAAAAAAGCACATGAGCTGTAATATAATGTGCTGCATCATCTGGCTTGCGAGGGAGGTTTGAGAAACACAGAGCAGGACTTTAATAAGGCCACAATGGAAAGAGCCTTTCTGGTTCTAAATGATAGCCCTGTGATCCCAGCAATGAACAATCACCCCAACAACAATTCTTTAGGACATGTGACTTTAAACTATCTTCAGAGCTCACAGATCACCTTCATGGCAGAAGCATGAGTTGGTGCCCAGCCGCTCACATCTGTTCCCATCACTCAGCTCAGGAGCTGTTCGGAGGATTTACTTTCTGAAGCTTTTGTGTAGCCGCCTTTCAGACTTGCACTTCAAGGTTTTGCAGACCATGATATGTGTTCAAAGGCTAAATTGATAGCCAGATTATTTTACATTTATCTGGGGACATAAAAAATCACTGTCACAACCCCTTAAGGATCATCTTAATAATTTACAAATGCACAAATTCAAAGCACCTGAAATCTAAACTGCCACTTTTTACTTAGTGATTTTGATCTCAGTCCATTTTTCCCTTAGCCTTAACCTGCTCTTAACTAGTCAGCTGAGACACATCAGACTTCTTCCTTGCCATTTCAAAAGAAACATCTTTATGCCAAACGCTCTTATTCCTGCAGATGAAGGATCTGTCACTTTCTCAGCTGGCTAGCCACAAATGCAAGCTCACAACATCTGGTTTTACACTAGTGATTGACAGCACATATATTTATTCCTAACTTAGCAATGTCTCCATAGCTGTCCTGTCAGCTGTGTCTGCCAAGGTGGTGCACGTTGCACGGCCTCACTGCTGCTGAGCTGCATCAGAGCAAAGGCACCTTGACCTCTGGTCATCCCTCCAAACCTTTTGTGTCCTGGGAACAGCTGTAGTGACTTGCACATGTCTCTTGAAAGAGCACCAGTCTGGATCCTGCGTTGTCTGGGTTCGTTATCAGTGAAAATGCACTGATCCTGCTGAAGCTTCTTTTCTCTAGTTCTTGTGTGGCTGAAAGGGAGCCTAAATCTGGGAATGACAGTATGCTTGATTGTTAGTATTAAATGTGATGTCTCTGGGCCTTGGAGCTTGCGCTATTCAGGACAGTTATTAAATTCTCCACCAAGACATCTGAGGAGTGTTTTAATTTTAGGAAAAGAAGGGGGTCAGCCTCATGCAGGCAAGAATTAGCCATTCTTGTTCCCTTACTATAGAGGGCATGGAAGAAGGAAGGAAAAACCTGGCAGGAGCATTGTCTGCCTTGGCTTGCTGAGAGCAAAAGGATGGTGTGATCTAGGATATGTCACTTGGAGAAAGTCCTTCTGGTCAGAGCCTTAGCAAGAGAAGCAAGGATCCTTCCTCAGCTCAATCTCATCTTAAGCACACATTAGATGAATCCTGCAGCAATTCTCCTGTAAACTGCAGGCTGTCAGGTAAGAGGGTTTGCTATGCCAACCAGCAGTCATTAGAAGAGAGAAGACTTTCTTGCTTGAGGGACTTCAGCAGCCTCCTAGCTTGAAGATTCTATTTTTCCTGGCAGCAGCAAATGCCAGCTGATATTATTTCTCTCTCACCTGTGAAGAGAAAATAATAGCTCTCTCTTGGGTGTATGTTTTCAATGGAAGCTGTCGTTAAGAACAGAAATGACACCGAGATGCCAAAGTATTAACATCTCTGGGATGCAGAGCAGTGGGTCTTCCACCTCTGCATACACCAGCAGTGGGGTAGGCAATGCTCCCCTTCTCAGGCAGAGGATGGCCTGTGGCCTCAGTCCTTGGACCAACCTTGCCAAAACAGCAGCTCTGTGTCATGTGTGTGTATGTCAAGGTGCACGGGGTGCTGGGGATTTCTAGTCTGGTGAGAAAGCAGGCTCAGCACAACTGCTGACCTTGACAAAAAAGACCCTTATGCAAATCTTCAAATGAAGACCAAATATAATCTCTTGATAACAAAATTTCACAGGAATTAATCACATTCATTTGTATTTATGGAGTAGGAAGCTTTTGCTCTGTTCTGATTCAGTTAAATAATGATCTGTACCTGTAGCTGCTGTAAACTGTGTGAGTTCACTTCTTTGATTCAGTTATGCCTATGCATTTTGGAGTCAGCATCCTTCTCCTGCATGGAGCTATCTTCAGAAAGTTTTGCCCTCCCATGGGGCTGGGGGAGCTTGTTTGCTGGCAGCAGTGGGGCCGTGCTGTCCCACAGCCCACCATTTGCATGGGCACTGCCTCCCACCTGGCCCGTTGTGCATGGATGAAGCGCAGATAACCAGAGGCAAAAGCCACAGTTTGCAGTGAAGTCTCCATTAAAGCCTTGTCTTTGCTGTGATGGTTTCAAAACTCTGGGTAATATTTCAGATGCTGATGTGCTGCATCACCCCCTCAGGTGTGTTTGAGGTTTTCCCCCGTCTCCCTCAGCTCCTGGCCTTGCCAGGAGATCTGCCATGTCCCACCATGTCCTGGGGCACTGAGCACGTTGTAGGAAGGGACTGTGCCTCTGCACCACCAGTGAGATGGGGGCTGTGGCAAGAGCTCCCAGTCAGGCTGCTGGGGCTTGTGTAGGCTCAGCTCATAGCCCTGTCTCTGCTCTATCAGTATGGGGGGCTGGGGGTGGAGGTAGGGTGTCTGTGTTGGTTTTAGCCTCTATCAGCAGAATATCTCTTTTCAAGATTTCATTCTGTTCTGCTTTTTTCAAGTGACTCAGCCATGGTCTCAGTCCTCCTGCAGTCTGTGGGGCTAATGGATAGTAACCTCTTTTAAGAATGACATGTACTTTCCTGAGGCATCTTTCACCTTTGGAGATATTCCCTTTACGTATAGATGACTCTTCCTTGCTTCTAAAGAGAGAATCCCTTAGAGGAAGGTCTATAGTGATAGATATAGCAGAGCCTGGGTGTGGAGGAGGCAGAACAGTCATAGACAGAGGTCATTTCAATTTTCCAGGTAAGCTCAACTATCCAGGCAGGACAATGAAGTTACTGCTCTCAAGACCTGCCTATTTTAGGCCTTTATGCCTAGGTCTGTGCGACATGTACTAAGAGTAAATATTGCACTTCACAAGCATTTCTGCCAAACTCACTGACAATGCAGCAGCAGCTGGAAGGGGCAGTGATGATTTCCACTGTGCTTTCCAGTTAGGAGTTGGGACGTCTTTCATAAACCTTCAAGGAGGAGAAACGTAGCAATGAACAGATTTAGGTTCTGGACTTCTTTTGTTCTTGATTTGCACAGCTCCTGTCCTAATTATAATCATTTGCCATGTGATTTTAAAGCTATTATAAATTGACTGTAATGCATGCAGATTACTGATCTCTCATGCACAAAATTAATTTACTCTGCCAGCAATTTCAGACACTGAACTTCAGCTGGTGACTCACAGCTTTGCGTAAATGATTCTACAGAAAATCAGTGAAATAGTAAACCTTGAATACATGTTTTTCTTTAACAGAATCATCATTGCTATTACTCCTTATAAGGAAACTTTGCCAGTGAAAAAGAAAACACTCCCACACAAACACGGGCAATTTAACTGGATACCTTTTATGAGGTAGAAGATTGTTTTATACCTGATGTATTTATTATGATTACACTTAACTACAGCAAAAAACCAAACAAACAAAAAAGAGAATCTCATGGACAGAGGTGCACTAGAGAAGCTGAGAGCAAAACCTTAACAGGTTCCTTGTCCAAGAGTCACTGGGTCATCTCCGCAGGTGCTGCATGCAAACTGCTGCAGGTCCAGTAACAGTGTCTGGAGGATGCAGCCCAGGAGGAGAAGCTATAAAACACAGAGCAGTCCTTGAAAGATAGAGGCCCTTCCAAAACCACAGACTGTTTATGAAACAGGCCAATTCAGTCAAATCAATGGACATTCTTGCTTTGCAATCAATAGAGTAGACTTAAGCCTGATGAAATAGTTGAAAACTGCACGGAAATCACAGAATCTTAGAAAGGTTTGGATTGGAAGGGACCTTAAAAATCACCTAGATGTCCTTCCCAAAGCTTGGTCAGCTTTACTAAATTATTCAAAACAATTGCAGACAAGACTGCCAGGGACCCCTCTCAAACCATTCCATATACCAACAGTAGCACAGTGGCTCTCCAATGTCAGGGAAGCAGCAGATCCACTGTATGTGCACAAAGGCCATTTGTCAGGAACTAATGGGTGTTAAGAAGCTTGCGAAGCTAACTTGGGAACTCAGGAGATCTCTGTCCAAAGATGCAGCCAGCCATCTGAATCAATAGGGATTGATAGCTTGACATAGGAACCTTACAGCTGGTGACACTGTCAGGAAGAGGGAACTGACACCAAAACCCTCAGTTCCATCCAGTTAAAGTTATGCCAAGCAGTTCAGGCTGCAGAATTAGATCAGTCAATTCCTTGGCCTTTGTCATTGCCTGCCCAATACTCCCTTCAGCAGATTGTGACGATAAATTTACTGTAGTTTCATAAAATATCACGCACAATTGCTTGCTCATGAACCACATTGCAACTCTTCTACAGTAGAGACCATTACCCAGCAGGAAAAGAGTCTTCTAATTCACAGCATCATTTCTGGGAGGGCAGCCCATGGCTGTGAACGTCAAGATCAGCCCCACTGACCAGAATTCGTAATCCCCAGCTCCGAAGCAAGTGTGCTTCTGTCTATTCCATACAATACTTCTGAACGCCAGGCTGGTCCTTTTTTTGCTTACTGATATCAGCCACAGCCTCTGAGGCATAAGTCACACCAAGATAGAGTCCTGCTGGCTCCAGAGAGGGCCAAGCCAGGCCCACAGTGATGAAAGAGTGTTGGAGACCAAGTGTTCAGCCGCCTCACAACGTGGGAGTTGTTAGCAAACAATGAATTAGTTCTCTTTTATCTTTTATAAAGATGTTGCAGCAGTGCACTAAGGGAGAGGAAACATGAGAGCCACTTGGAAAGGAACAATAGCACTACAGAGTGAATGAAGCCTTTATCGCACAGCGGTCCAACAAAAGCAGGATTCCATGGCTGTGGCAGAGGAGTAGCAGCTCAGTAGCACTGCAGCCCTACAGGTATATACCTTCAGGCAGCTACATAAGCTGAGGTGTCACAGGATCCAGTGCAGATAATTGAAGGGGACCATTATGGAGACAAAGAGTAGGACAACTCTTTGTTCCACAGATCTGTAAATACTTCACATCAGCAAAAAGGTCAAAATATCCTGGGCTCTTCTTGTTTTTGTGTCCTGAGTGTGTGCATTCGCTGTCCAGGGCTCAGGTAGGGACCGTGAGCAAGGGCTTGACCTTAAATACAGTCCTTGGCTAAAGGTGATTTGATACCCAGGGCCCTCACGCTCACCCCACAAATGTCCCCAGAATGAAGCAGAGGTACAGTCCTCATTTATCTGGAAAAGAGAGGGAGGCAAGTGTGCAATGTAGGTGTATTCCTGGGAAATACCTGTGGAAGCACTGCTGGTCAAAAGGTGAGTGAGTATGATGCTACTGGGAACTGCAATTTACTGAGTCAAATGGAATTTTTTGGGACTTGCCCACGAGACAGAAAGCCCTGGAGACTAGATTCAGGCATTACTGTACTTAACAGCACATATTTGGTGGTATCCATTTCAAAGGCAATTGTGGCAAATGTGACCATAACTTTACATTATCTTAGCTCTCCCCTTTTTCTGCCATCTTTCTGACAGGTCTAGCTCAGGAGGAGCTAAGAAGGACGGAAACCAACCCAGGGAATATAGAAGTTCAGGCAATTAACGCATCAGATATGTTTTCTGTCTCTCTCTCTATCCATCCACTCATCCATCCATTCCTTCCTTCTCGGGTACAGTCTACAGAGAAGGGCACGGTTGAACTGGTTCAATCAGGAGATGAGACACGTGGTAATCTGGGACTTCCCTTCTCCTCTGACTTCTACCCAGGCAGAAGCTGAACCCCAGTGCTCACTCAAGCTCGAGTGACTCTTACTTGATTCTACACTTAGCCCAGGCTGTCCACTAAGAACTTTCTACCTTTGTCTGAGACACAGATGTCTTAGCTGGCCAGGGGCCACACTTGTTTATGTGAAAAACACATAAGTGGACAAAAGGTATAAGAACAAGCAGTCTTTAAAGGATGTACGTACTTTACTGAGTAGAAGAGACCCAGGGAGACTGCTCAGGTACTGAATCCCCCAAGCAGCTGTCCACACTCTGAGCTCGTTCCCTGGCTCCAATGTGGATGTCTTCAGCTATCTCTTTTCATTAGAAATCTCCTACAGAAGGACTAGCCCTGAGTGTTGTGAACACCCAGAGCAGCATGGCAGTGAGGCTGGGATATGTCTCCAGCAGTATTTAGTCTCCAGAATAACTCCTCTAATCTCCACTGTGTTTAGCAGTATGGACAAAGCTGTGGAGAAGCTGGGTGTTCAGTATATGGATAACTGATCTATCCTCAAGTCATAAGCATATCCTTAGACTTCCAGAGTGAAAAAGGGAGTGAGAAGTAAGGAACAAAGATGCAAGTTGTTCATGATCCTGTAAATGGAATAGGGTTGAAAGCTCATAAAGGAATCAAGAAGTAAAATTAGAGGTGAGGCTACCTGCATAAAAGTTTGACAAGCAGTGGTTCAGGTAAGTCCTAACTAGGAATAACCAGGTTTTCTGGGCTGAAAGCAAATGTATTGCTCTTTGGGGAGATATGTGCAGTGTTTCCAATCCCTGACCACTGAACAGATTTTAATAGAGTCAAAGGCAGCTTGAGTTCACTCCTTCTCCACTGGGAACAAAAAGTGACATGAGAACGTGATGGTGGGAAGTTCTCTAAAATCACTGATTGGATCTTAAGTAATAGTCGCATAACAATTCTTTCTGTTCAGGAGAGATTTTCAACAGCTGTTTGATTTGGTTGTGCTTCACTGCCCAAAATGTGAAGCTGGAAATGGTAAAGCCCAATTCAAACTCTTCTTCTTTGATGTTCAGGCAACACCTTGAATGTGTCCCCCAGGAACTGGGAGTTAAAAGGATTTTGAAAGTTCAGCTCCTCGCAGGCGGTAAGACCCAGAGGAGTATCTCTTCTGCATGGAAGAGCCTTCCTCCTCCTTCTTCATAGCTGCTTATGGGTTTTTTCTCTCCATTCTTTTAGTATGTTCCCTGCAAAAGAGAACATAGTGATGCTTTGCCCACCTCTTCAGGCTCCTTTGGATGACTCAGAAGCATTGCGTGTAATTTTATGACTTAAAAGATAAAGAGGGAAGGGCAAAGCTCTACCACTTGTTACTGTACTTGAAGCTGTAATTGTGTGGAAGTACTTGCAAATATCAAGGCCATCTTTGGAAACAATGATGTGTAATGGCTCTTCTAACTATATCCCGTTTGTCCAGTGGAACATAATGGCTAAATCAATGTAAAGTGTCATGCATTTCTTTTTTCTGCTCTCCCTGGGGCTGTTCTTTCCAGTTACGTGCGTTCAGCTTTGATCTCTAGAAAAATCAATGAAGATTTAGTTGTTCTCAAAAAACCCCAAGCTAAAAATTTAAAGCATTTTCTGTCATCTTAGTGTGGAATATGTAATCCTTCTCCCCCTCAGGTACCCTTCAGAGCACGTGATTCAGCAAGCTTTTGTGAAGTAAGCAGTAGCATAAAAATAAATTTTTACTTAAGCGGGGTGTTTTTTTTGATTCTCATTCTTAACCATAATCAGTGAAGTTTTATTATTTGTACTCTCATAAAAGAAACACTACCACTTTGCTGTTCCTGAAAAATAAAGGCAGTTTTCACTCCCAACAAAATGAAATGAAAAAGAGTTGACTTCTGTATTCATCCTTTGACATTCTCTTTGTGTCAAACCCTGGTTTTCAGTTCACTTCTACACAACAGAGATGCTCATGATGCAGTTAGCCAATGGCTGCAAGAAGACAAGGCATAGCTACTGGACTGCATGGAGGAATAGTCTGAAAATAATAAAAAAAATGAGCCAGCATACTAAGCAGAAATCAAAATGTTCCTATGTCTATACAAAATAAATCTTTACGGAAGATGTAGGAGTGCATTTGCAGTAAAATCTTCGTTTCAGAACTTAGATCTTCACAGTGGCTCTTGCTTCCAGTACAACTTTCCCTACTTTGTAAAGATCAGATGCCACAACCAGTATAATAATGCCTTACCTCTCAAGCCCCCTTGAGAGGCAGTAAGGTTTCGTACCCTAAGATATAATTCTGCTCTTATTGCAGAAAAATCTACGATTTTCAGGAATGGTGCAACACCATCAGAACATCTCTCTGGAAAGTGTATCAGGGGTCTTGGGGGCTAAAGGCATGGCACCCAGAAAGGTTTGGCATCACAGCTCACAGGCAGACTGCTCAATGAAGCAGTGGGAACACTGAGAAATCTGGGGCAAACAAAACCATTCTCTACCATTTTGGAAAATGCTTGGTTCTGATTTTAGCAGCTCAAGTACCAAAGCTGCCTATATATTGGAAAGTCAAAGCATCTGCTTAGGAGCATTAGGGTTTCAACAGGTAGAAAGTAAAAGCTGTGAAAGGTACCTTCACAGCACCTCTCGGCCCGTTCCTCTGATTTATATATTTTATAGTATTTATATATTCTTCTCATGGGTTGTGTGGAAGTTTGGGAATTTTGCTTTGCAAACAGAAGCAGACTGAAGCAGATTCAACAGCCCAGCTCAACCAGTTGCTTGCACTTCTTCTGAGGAAGGAAAGAAGCCAAATCTTCCTGCAGCGTGGGGGTGTATCAGCACACCAGCTAGGTTACTGCTGACACTGCCAGCCAGGCAGGATGCAGAACCAGGCACAGCCATTCTGGTGCTAATCACGCCTTCTGTGCCCCAAGCACCCTCATCTCCCCCAGCAATGAGTGTTGGCACTGAGTTTACTTGGGTCTGGTAGGAAGAACGTGTAACCCCATTTTTGGGTGAAAAAAACCCAAGCTCTTTATCTGCAGCTGCTCGCCAAATGATGTCATCAAAACTCTGTTTCATTGCTTTAAGTGGAAAATATTTTTGTCAAGCATCTTCCCCGACTCTTATGTAAGAACAGACCGCACGGGGTGGAGAATGCCAGGAACTGACGTACACCTACATCTGCGGTCACTGGTGCCGTCATCATAACTCTCGTGAGCGGAGGATAACAAAGGGGAGCTTGAGAACTGAAAAGGCTTCTTGTAATGCCACTCATCAAACATGATGTCCTTGCAGGCCGTTTGTGGGGAGCAGGTAAACCAGGAAATGAAGCTGGAGGGTATGGAGTGTTTGGCTCTGTAAGGAAGCAAAATAGCCCACAGCACTTTGTCCTGCTTTATCTCATTCTCTCTCCCATCTTCTCTGGCTCAGCCAAACATCGCCAGCCACACTGCAGGAATCATCTGGCACTTTTCTTAAAAGCCACAAGCCAGCTTCAACTTGACTGGTGTCTTCAGGGTAATCTGAGGGAAGTTAAACCAGTAAGTTAGATTCTCTCATTATATCCGACCAGCAGAAATTTCTGGAGTGCAAACTGCAGAAATCCAGGCATATCAGAGGTGGCTCTGAGGACTGGTCAAGCACACAGGAGTTTGAAACACGGTGTATGAGATTGCTTAACGAAAATGAGGTTTCTGAAGGAAGAAATAAATTTTTGCCAGCACTCAGGACTGTACTGGGAGGTGTATGGAGAAGAGCATGAAGGCTTGAGTAAACCTGGTGCTTACCAAGCCTTGGTGTCCTGGC
This sequence comes from Cnemophilus loriae, assembly GCA_013397755.1. Taxonomy (NCBI): domain Eukaryota; kingdom Metazoa; phylum Chordata; class Aves; order Passeriformes; family Corvidae; genus Cnemophilus; species Cnemophilus loriae. The sequence goes on from VZTF01006013.1 coordinate 234,116, forward strand.
TAGGCAGGTGTGGAGGATGTCCCTGTGGATGCATGCAAAATGCCTCTCTCTTCCAGAAAGCTCCTGGAGGATGCCCTGATGAGACCCCTTCCCTCTGAAATTGCACGAGAGTCTGTTAGCAGGGGATGACAGCACCTCTTTTCCACCTGGCCAGACCATCCATTACCCATTCAGGCCACTGCAGCAGAGACAAATCCAATTACATGCTAACCCACCAGCTCCTCCATTCATCTCCTTCTGCAGGGGAAAAAAAGCATCCACACCAACCCATGCAGCAAAAACCACCACCAACCCAGTAGTTCACATTTGGGAATGCTGGGAGTACAGGGTACCCTGCTCTGCCTGGGCTGGAGAGGTGATATCTGGTCTCCTGGCAAAATCAAGGGCAGGGAGGAGAGACAGCACCCCAGCAAGGGGTTCAGGGACAGGGATGGGAACAGGGATGGGCAGGGGGTACAGGCTGTGTGGTTCTGCACCCCACCACAGAGGACCAGGAATTGTCCCCAGCAGGCCTGGAGCCAGTGCCTCTGCTTGATGAGGAGCTCAGCAGAAAATGTTACTTACACAGAACCCAGCAGAGGTTTAACACCGCATTATGCACACAAAACCAGTACATGCTAACAAGATGAGACATATTTATTATATGCTGGAAAAGAGGAAAAAACAGTCTTTACAAAAGACCCTGTAATTTTGTCTTGTGCTCTCTCTTTTGTGCTCAGCTTGAGCTGCCACATGCTGGTCTCTATGAGGTTGGGGACAGACAGCAAGATCCCCACGGTGGGCCACCACACAGCCAAGGGTACTCCCTGCCACAGCAAAAGCTCTTGCTCAGGTGCACTGAGATGCCTGGGCTTAGTGTTTACCTGTGCACAGAGAGAAATAAGACTCAGCAAGACTTTTCTGAGCATTATAAATTTCTGGTGGAGACGGATCCTAGCAGCTCTGGGCCGAGAGCCTCCCATGGTTGTTCACATGTCACTGATGCCTATAGGCACTTATTGAGCTCATTTTAGGAGAAAAGACTAATGCCCACATCCCACTCTCTTTAGAGGCTTATTTCACTGAGTCAGGGCTAAGCGGTGTCAGTACCTCCTTGTCCTTCTCAGTGCAGTCTGCCTCAGGCAGCAGCCCCCAGCTAAGGCTTGTGCACACAAGGCTTCTTCTTCTTGCACTCTGCCTCAGCTGTCTGCTTTGGCTCTCCTAGCTGGGCACAACCCTCTGCCCCATGCTGGTTGATAGCAACAAGGGCCTGGTTCAAATTAGAGCTGTTGATAGTAGCAACTTGCTCAAGCCTCTGAGCACAGCCCCAGGGAGATTAAACAAAGCTGTCGGAGTCCCCAGTGAGCAACATTTCCAACAAGCATAAGGGATGAATCGATCACATTTCCTCAGTCCTGGAGGAAGAGCGCAACAGCAGAGCAAGCAGATGATGTACAGTGACCAGCATTTCCTTTCCCAAAGCACACCAACCCCTGTCTGGAACTCTCAAGAGCTGCAGCTCCGAGTTTTCCATGACTCAATGACTTTGGCTGACACCACTTTCCTCAGCTCACTCCAATGGATTGCATGGCCATTTTCTTAAAATACAGAAAAGCTGGAGAAGGGAGAAAAATCACCACAAGCCATCCTTTCTCTTTCCTAATTCTGTCTCCACATTAGTAGATTGATTTAAAAATTATACAATTTAAAAGATAAGCTTTGGAGCTCAGGATGTTCTCTAATTTTCTGAGCCTTTGGGTCGCATTAGGTCATAGCCCATCGCTTTTCTTTTGGTGTGTGAAGGTTAGAAATTTGCATTGAATGACAGGAGGGATTTGTCTCCAGGAGCTGAGGGTTTTAAAGTAAAAGTCACACCACAGGACTTGTGCTGTGAAAGCAAAAATTTATAACATTAGAAATAATTTAGAAAAATAGGTAAGAAAAGTCTAGCCTGCCTTTGATTTCTGGTGAGGAAAGTGGCATTTTCTTGAGAGCAGCAGCAAAGACTACATGAATCTATCTTTATTTTTCAGACAGGAGAAACTGTCTGTAGCTGTCAGTAATAAAATCTTCTCTCAGACTACCTGCTTATGGATAGATTATGCTGAGTTTATCAGAAGAAGAAAAGGAACATAAGAAATAGAAAAAAATATAAGATATGAATGTCTTCCAAGTTTCCATTTGCTTTGGGAAAGCTTTCATTAAGGCCTTTGATGCTACAAAGTGTCCTCAGGACTAAAACTGGTAATTGACAAACTTCAGGAGGCCTCCTGAGGCTTCCCCATTTTAAACGTTGTTTAAATAGTATAAACTATTACAGCAGTTGTGTCGTACTGCTTGAGTGCCCACTGTCATATGCACTTTCCCCCCAAAACAAACATCATCTTCCTTATCACCACCCTTTGTGGTGTGCAAAACACCATCACAGAATTAGATCCCACCTTGCTTACAGTTTTGCAGCAAATTCTGAGTGTTCACTGGGAACTAAAACAAAGCAGTGAACATCCATGGGTTAATATTTTTATAAACCACTTTTGAAGAGCTATGAAACTGCACATTGCACAAGCTCTTCAAGGAATAGGCTGATTTCATTAGTAATGTGGAGGTTTTGGAGTGGTTTTGCTTTTACAACATCTGGTTTTAGCTAACTGGGGCAGAGATTTGTGACTTGGGATGGCTGTGAGTGTCCTTAACTGTGGCTCCCATGGGGTAAACCTGACCTGCAGGAGGGCTGGAGAAGAGTGGATGTGATTAGATGTCACTGTTTTTTTCTGGAAATGCACATGCTAAAGTGAAGAGCTTCAGCCCAGGTTTGACTGGAGTTTTTGAGGAAGTCAAGGGTGGGCAGCACAGGCGGGAGCAGCTCCTGCCCTTGCAGGGGTGGTAGCCCTTGGAGCCTCCCCTGGGGAGCCACGCTGCACCCTGAGCAACAGGGCTTTCCTCTCCAGCGAGTACAGAGCCCCGCATCCCGCACTTGATAGTGACTGAGGAGGTGGCGCGAGCTTTCCATGGCACGCTGCTGAGCTGGAGATGGAGAAAGTGTCCTGACCAGAGGGCCACAGGGCACAGCTGTGTTGCTTTTTAGTATGGGGGGGACAAAAGGGAGTTACTGCTGAGAGTGGAAATTATGACAATTATACAAGATTTCTGCTGGTATTTGCTGAGTGATTCTCTAAATTAAGTCATCTAAAATGCTCCCTGGCAGTGTTCAAGCCACTGCTGATGGTCATGCTTGAGAGCATGGGTTCCCTGCTTGATGGGAGCTGCTCCACTAGACAAAGGAAGGTTGCCAGTTCCACCTCACCCAGCAGTATTCCCAATGCTGGTGGTGAGCAGCCATGCTGGGGGGAGATTTGTTCTGGCTTATATTTCCAGCTCCCTTTCAAGATCAGCAGCACACATTCCCTGCATTTCTCTGGGTCCTCCAGGAAGGAGCTGATGGGTGGGTGGGCAGCCTTCAGCCCCGTTCTCCCGGGGAGGACAATAGCCCCTTTCCCCAAGGAGCTTGTATACTCACAGGCACCCACTAGCATGGCTCCATTGTTTTTCAAACCATGAAGAGGAAGATCTGCTGACCATGAAGAGGTGGAACTCCTGATAGAGAAGCAATGAAATGCATTTTTCTAGACCAGAAAATGGGAGGATCAGGGAGAGCCTTGAGGACCTGGTCATGTAGAGAAAGGAGCTGAAATGGGCAGAGACTCACAGTTGAATAAAGCAGATAAAAAGATGAATCTCATCATTGAAGGAATGAAAAAAAAAAAAGGGGCTGAGCAGAGCTTAGGAATTCATCCAGCTTTTCCAGAGCCAGCACAGGAATACCTAACCCAATTGCCCTCTTCTTTCTTCTTAAAAATTTCTGAAGGGTGAGACTGTATGGGACTGATGTGCTCCTTTTCCAGACCTAACTGCACAGACTCTTAGAAATTCTGTTCAGATTTCTGACCTAAATCCCCGTGCTGCAGCTTATATCCATTATTTGCTGTCTTCTCTACAGCTGCCGTGAAGGAGACAAGACAAAGCCCCACAGAGATGAGGCTGAACTGTCAAAATGCCTGAGGGCAGAAGGGCTCTTCAGCACTAAGCCTGTGCTTCTCAGAAATGAGGTGGGATCTGAGCTGGTGCCATGGACCCAAAGTGCAAACAGATGGGGGATTGCAGTCTGGAGGTGAGATGCAAAGGAGGAATGCTTGTGACCTGACACCCTAAATCCAGCTGCAGGACTGGGAGATCAGAGAAGAGTAACAGTGGCCCAGGGAGTCTGAAAATGACAACTTAGGAGCAAACTATCCCCTTGTGCAGCATTTTGTCTGAGCAAGTATCTTCTCAATTAACTGACACACAAAATAAGAGATAACAACAACTGGAAACATGGGCAGGCAACCGAAAGGAGCCTGCAAGCATTGCTCATTCACTCTGGGATGAAATCAGAAAGGACAAAGCCCAGCTGGAGCTTAGACTGCATGGGACAAGAAGAAACATGAAGGATGGATGCTACACACGTCTTAGCAGCAAAAGCAAACGTGGAGAAATTGTGAGTCCATCGACGAATGTGTGAGCCAACCCACTGGCAGATGATAAGCAAAAAGACCAGAGCATTTAATGCTTTTTTTTTGTGCCTACGTTTTCATTGGCAAGGCTTACTCCTTCACATATCCAGCATGATTTGAGAAGAAGGGGAACAACGAATAGGAGGAGCAAGAGATGAAGGTCTACCTGGAGAAGCAGCAAGTATTGGGATTCAGGTGAGCAGGCAGGATTCACCTGAGGGTGCTGATGTGACCTCAGGGCTGCTGTCCATCATCAGAAACTCACAGTGATCAGAAACATCTCTGACAGCTGGAAATTTTCCTGCAGCGTTTTCATGCAAAACCTGAGCAAACGTGAATTGGATGAACAAATTGTCAGATGGATTGAAAATTAGCTGGACCAAAAATTAGCTGGACCATTAGGTCAAAGAATAATAATCAATGCTGTGATGGGCCATCTGGCAGCCAGTAATGAACAGACAACCCCAGGGAATGGCACAGGAGCTGATATTGTTCAATATTTTCATCAGTCACCAGGCTGATGACACAGAGGGCACTTTCAGCACATTTACACATGGTAATAGATTAGAAGTAATGACAGCCATCTCCATTTGGCAGAGCTGGCAGAGAGTCAGTCCAGAGGGACCTTGAGAAACTTAGGATGTGTGACAATAGAAATCCCACGGAGTTTAACGCGAGCAGTGCAAACCCTTTGCTTTGGTGTAGGATGGCATCCTTCTGCCTACATAACAGCCATGCAGGAAAGGACTTGGGCTTTGCTATGAGACTTCAGCACAGTTGGAGGGTAGTTATTGCTCCTTTTCTACTCAGTGCTAGTAAATCTGCCCCAGAAGCGTTGTCCCATTTAGGACTTGCAGTTCAATAGTTCATTGAGAAACTGGAGACACTCTACAGGATGGTCAGTGGCCTAGAGCACATGAGCCACAAAGAGATGCTGAGGGATGTGGATTTGCGTAGTCTGGCAAAGAGGTGGCTTAGGAGAGGTCTAAAATCAGCCTGAATCTGCGTGACAGGGAATGACAAGCACAATGGAGCCAAACTCTCTATATTAGTAGCAAACTATAGAAAAAAAATCCTGATCTTCACTGGAGCGAACAGGTTTGTCTCTTCAGGGGCCTAAAGGAGGGTCATGGAGTGGACCCCTGTGGTGGAATTCTGACCACCTACTCCAGCTGACAGCTCACTGCCTATCTTTTGTGTGGGTGGCCCCAGCCAGCTCCCTCCAAGCATTGCCCTGGGAACAACTCATTCCTGCAAGTTGTCTCCCAAAAGATAGCATGGATGGGGTGGTGCTTAGTCCTGCCCACACAGCCTTTAACAGAACCCTATTGGGCATTGCACTAAATGCTAAAATGCCTCCACAAGCCTTGTGCAAGAAAACACAAAGCCTGTTTTGCATGCTAAATATACCACTCTTATGGGCTCAAACACAGCTCTCAAATAATTTTGGGTATTTTGAACTGCAGGGGGAAAGAAAAAAGGAAAAAAATAATCATTAAGGACCTGAGTATCCCAGAGGGCCCAGAAGAGTCCCAGGACTGGATATTATTTTCGTGTAGGGCCTAATCTAGGGACAATTAGCTTTAAGCAGAGTAGGTATGGACCAGTCCACTGGATGTTGGGACTAGGGTTCAGTCTCCAGCTCTCTTTGAGCTGGCAGCATAGGCACAACCATGGAGGCTTTCAGTCAGTTGCCAGGAGGAACCTCCCCAGTGTCTAAGTCATGTCTGCCAGCTCAGCTCCCTACTGGGAGGATGCTGAAGATCAGGAAGGGCACAAGCAGTGAGTGGAGCCCATTGTGTTGCCTCCAGGTAAGCAAGAAGCTTTTATAACTACCAGTTCCCATCGTACAGCACACAGGCATATGGCTGGGTGTTGTGGCTGGGAGCAGAACTGACATCTCCTTACCTCTCCTCTGCTGTGTCCACATGACAGTGGACCCCTGAAAATTCCAGTTTACTCCTGTGTTTTTCCTTTACTGTGCGAGAGGACAATGCAGCCGGCAAGACAGCTCACTGGCCAGGTTAAAATAACTCAGTTCTGCTTCATGTCTTTCTTATATTTTATCAGCTTCATATCCGAGTGTCTCATTAACACACACAAATAGATTATAATGCCTTCTAAGCAAGCTTGATCAGAAATCCCTGAAACAATCAAAAGCCTGGGAAAACAATTCATTGCATTTGATGCATCAGTTCTTGGAATTGCAGCTATTTTAGGCAATACATCTTTGTTCAGTCACATTAAGCTAATTGAATGCATATTTATTGTGCAGTGTTCTTCAGCATCCAGGCAAAATCAGTCTGTTTCACTACCAAGGTGGTAATTTTGCATAAGAAATATGGGCAGGTTTACATCAGACTATTAAAGCTATTCCATTATTCAACATCAGAGCTAAAATTAGAAGTCACCTCAACAACCAGATGCATATTTTATCTTCAAGGTATGAGCCTGAATTAGCACAGACCTCTGCCTCCTGCCAATAGCCCTTAATTCTAGATAGGCTCTTCTAAAGCAGGATCATTGGCATGAGAGTGGCGCGTGAGGCTTGGACTAACTCTTATGTTTGCATCTTCCTGTTTAAATACTGTAGGGTCACCACAAGTCACACTCCATCTGCATCCATTTGCTGTGTGCTGAAAAAACATGAGCATCCAGGTACGACATTTTATAAACATTTCTTAATAGCAAATCACTTACTGCTACCTGTTTGAAGGAAATGGAGCCCACCCGGACCTGACTGAGCTCACTGCAGAAGCACCAGTGCTTTCTTGAGGCCCTCCTTAAAATAATACAGCACCTTTCCCCCTGCTGTGTGGCTGAGGGATAGGGAGCCCCTAGCACAGAGAAGGTGCTGTAGCTCATCTGCACATTCTAATAACAGCCAAAGCCTTGTTGTGCAACAGCCACAAACCAGCCCATTAGGAGGCTTTTTAATAGGCCATATGTGAGCAGCACTTGGGCAGATGTAAAAATTCCCTCTTGACTAATGCTGTGTTTTAAGTACCTTTAATCTGAAGGTACATTGCCGCTTGAATGGGATACTGAGCACCTTGAAGAGTGCAATAAACCCAAGCAGAGCTCTCTGGTTTAGCCTCTATATGCCATCTGAGACATGAGGCATAAGAGAAAGGGTGAAAAAAAATCATAATTCTGATATAAAATCCTCAAATGCTGGTCATGTCTGTACTGATGGAGTGGTTACTTCACGTCTAAAGCCCAGGCCAGCTTTTCCCCAGCTCAGTTCAGAGGCTCGAAGATGATGAAGAATGAAAAAATGCTATAAGTCTGGACCATGGACTTGTTTCCTCATTGCTGGGGAGCATAGACCGGGGTGGCTGCCCACGATGGGGGCATCATGTAGGGCGGTTTCTCCCCGTGGAGGAGCAAAATGATCTCAGACATATCTCCTTTCCACGGGCTGTAGTGCATGCTTTGCTCAGAAGCTGCTGAGACATCTCAGTTGAGGTGAAGGGAATCTCCCCAGCCATGGGCAGGACCCAGGGTTAACTCCTGGGGGCTAGGGGGCAGCTGCCCTCGTCACTGGCACTGGGCATGCTGGGGTGACAGCCAGGCCTTTTCTTTCTCAGCATCTGAGTGCAGCCAATGAATTTGCACCCAAATCAGCCTAATCACATCCATATTTATTGCCTGCTGTTTTGTTACGGGAAGGCAACACCTCCTTATCTGCTTCAGATCCTAAGGGGCTGCCAATACCATGCTGCTGTTGCTATGGTTTCTCCATGATCTCTGCACTCCTTGGGCTTCTGCCAGATCTATCTTCTAGGGTTAAAAGAGGCATTTGGACTTCTTAATACCAGAAAGAAATGGTAGCACTGGGAGGTCTGCTTGCTCAGCATGGTTCAGATCAAACCACCAAGCTCTTAAAGGCTCGTGAAAGGGTTCAGGCTCTGAGCCCCAAACAGGCAGCTCTGGGATTTGTTCACAGTACTTTGCCTGCCCTGGGATTTGTTCGCAGGAGTGGAAGGAAGTATCAGCTGCAGGACCGGAGTCTGTAATTCACCTCACTGCCCCAGCTGGGGGAGAGTGTAGTCTCCTCTTCTCCGAGCTGCTCCCAGAAACAATATTTGTTGATATTGGCTTACCATCCCAAGGGGTAAAATTGCTATGAAATGTTTACAAGGACCATTTGAAACCTGAGAAGAGGATGTTTTTAGTAATGCGGAAAGAGCCAAATACCTTAGAAGAGAAATATTCCAGCTTTAAGAATTAATTACTTCTTCCCAGTAATGCAGGCTCACAAATAACCTTGTGTAATTTCCTGGACAGATACATTTTAATGGAAATATTGTGCACAAGAGCAAAATATAGTTCCTGAACCATGACCCCACAAGCTTGGGTACATGGGTACCTCTGCCCAAACACTTGCCCAGCAAAGCCCAAAGGACAGAGCATGGGGCTGACACAGCCATCTCTACACAGCAACTCACACCGTGAGGGTCTCTGGTGAGGGTTGCTCCTAGGGCTGGTTATTTTCTGTCACAAAGGAAAAACGTGGATAGCAAACAACGAAGCACATTTTTCAAAAGAGCAGCTATGACATCTATGAAGCCCTATAATCATTATGCAAAATTCACTACGTAGCTTTTCAGTTGTAAATCAAGTATCACAGGGCACTGAAATGAAAGCTCAATCTCTATACCCTAATTTTTCTTCTGGTAGTGTGGGAAGATAGTACATAGCTGATTATGCCCCACCATATACACTGGCATAGCGAGTCACAATATATATTTATAGTTCTTTCAGTCAAAAGCATCAAGCATTGAATGTAGTAAGAAAAATTCATGAACCAATTCCCTCAAAACCATTTTCAATAAAAAGGCTTTGCTTTCTCCTTCTTTTTAGATAGGGCAAATGAGGAGAGTGGTGGAAGAGCAAGTCTGAGAATCAATAGGGAAATCTGAATTGTCATTAATTACCCCAAATCCAATCTGAGATGCTGTTTGGTGAGCCAAGCTCTACTCATAACAAGCTTTTCAGGGATGTCACTGAAGGTACCTCAGGGACACAGCTCTTTGGAGTGTTGCCTACAGTTCAGTGCAGTGATCCAACAACAGCATCACCCTCAAAGATATTGCTTCTAGAAGGACAATGGACTTTGGATCCTCACTTCAGGAGAAACTGAAGAGACCCTGCTGCCATAATGGTGTGAATCACCAATGGCCATGTGCCAAGTGCAACTGCCACAAAAGGTCACCTTTGCCTAAAGGACTTTATTCTGAATCTATTCCGACTTTCCATTTACCAAAAGCTAATGAAGTCCCACAGGAATAAAATGGTTTTACAGAAGATCCAGGCATGGGATGCAGATTTGTTTCTAGTCATCCATCCATCCATCCATCCATCCATCCATCCATCCATCCATCCATCCATCCATATCTCAATTATTTTTGTTCCCTGTCTCAAGCTTGAACCCAGCTCTTGCCCATGGTGTGAACACAGTCCTTTGTCACAGTCTGCCTTTTCCACTATCCTTCATACAAACAAACCACAGGATACACCATGAACCTGCAGCACTGACCATTTCCTGTGCTGAGAGCCAAGTCCCCATGAAGAGACAGTTAGGAAGCAGCCTGGGTCCAGGTGCTTGAGCGGGGCAGAAAATAAAGGGGACATCCATAAAGCTTTTTGAAGAAAACATCCCTATCTCTGTCTAGGGATGTGCAGCTCCCGAGCTGAAGTGCACATAATAGGTTGATGGCAGCTGCTATTTTAAAATTCATGAAGTCTTAAAGCATTACTGGATGATTTCAGAGCTTCAAAATAAGTAGACAAAATAGTCCAGCAGGGGGGAGATGCTGATGTAGTAGCAGCCATAATAGTGTGTGATGCTGCACACATCCCTGCTTCTGAAAACCCACTCATCCGTCTTGTCAGGGAAAATTGCTGTGATTCTGTTTCATAGCGGAGGTGTGGGAGGAAAGAGGCAGATGCATATTTCCTCTGATCAAGGAGAAAGGCCAGGCTATGCACCACTTACCCTCCTGAAGCCAGCCTGCCCTCTGTGTGAAGGGCTTAGAGACTGGGGATGGCAAGTATTCAGTAGGGAAGGCATTAAGTGGCCATGGCCCGGGAGAAACAAGGCTTTGGAGCTCCTCTGCTAGTACTTGAGAGATGCTTTGCCCTCCTTGCACTAGTGTGCCCCTCTTTGCTCATTCAGGACTGAAGAAAATGCTGGGGTAAAATGAGCTGAGAGCCAGCAGGTTCTTCCTGTGCTTTATCTGTCAGATCAAGGTTGAAAACTTCTGGGTGAGAGTAGATCTGTACCAGCCAGTGGAAATTCAGGCAAACAGCATAAATGCCTAATTTGTGCACCTGTACCCAAAAGTGTTATCCAGAGTGGCCCAACACAGCTGCTGCCTTAGATTGGAGGGAGATCAGAGAAGCTCTCCCTCCCTGCCATGGGCATGTTCTAGTCAGCCAGATTCCCCATTACGTCCCTGAGGGGCTCATCCTGCTCCTGGCATTTGGCTGAAGCAGCCCAAGAGCATGAAAAGCGTGGGGCGGTGACGGGAGGTTTTGCACCTTGACCAGAGCACGGGTGCCTATGTAGCAAGAGCCATCTCCAGCTTTTCCCCATGAGAGAAAGACATGGGGAAAATGACTGCATTTATCCTCCTGCTCCTGCCCATCCCTGCCCCTTGAGTGCCCACTGGTTCCTGCACAAACTCTCCCCCTGTACCACAGTGGGGACCCAAGATCCTGCTTTGCCAGGGGCAGGCACCTAAGTCAGTGCCTAATGTGATTTTTCACCTGGCCATCAAGGACCATGGTGAGATGCAGACTTGTCCAGTACACCTTACCTGCCCCTTTAGCAGATTTTGTACCCATGTGTGCACTGAATATCTTTAGCAACTTGCTTGGTGAAACTCTGTACTGGGTACATGAGTAGGAAATAACTTTCAAAGACAAAAGCTGCAGGTTAAAAAACAACTGAAACTCTCACCAGAGTGGTATTTTCTCTTGAAAACAATTTGTTATCCTGTTTTCAAGATGGTGAAATGTTTCACAAATATCCCACTTGTGATTTTTCAATCCCTCTTCAAATTTCCACATGGACACATGGTCCATGTGGTGAGTTCAAGTCTGCCAGGGATGCACTCGTTCTCACCAACCCCATCACCCTGCTCCCCTCAAGCCCGGAGTCCTGGGCCCTGCAGATCAACTCTCACAGTGAAGAAATATTTAACATGTGTTACATATTGTATTAACATGTTTAAACAGTGCTTTGGTTTGTCCAGGCTGTCACCATGCTTGTGACATGAATTAACTCCTAGAGTTTCGGACCCAGCTTGCAGTCGCAGTTTCAGTCTGCTCCCACAGGTCTGGGTATCAGTCCTCCTGTGCCCTTGGGTAGGGCAGCACAGGGCCTTCAGGAAAGAGACATACAGGTGACATGCACATAGCCCTGGGTGGGGAATAGTGCTGCTGGCATCCCACAGCCCTGCCCAGTGCTCACACAGGCCTCTGGTGCTTCTGCACAGAGCATCATCTTTAACTTGCTCAGTCACCCTTCCCTCAGTTGCCACCATTAGAAAGACTCATCTGCAGATAAAGAGTGAAGGTGGCCCAGGAAGCTTCAAGTCCCAGGGGTCAGAAACAACAGGGACTGCCCACTAACTGCATGGCACAGCACCTACCTGCCTTTCCTAACACAAGGAAAGAAGAAAGTGGTCTTTGGACTTAATCTATGAGATTTTCAAAAATAAAACCTTGCCGGACTGGCGCTTGAGTGAGGACAGCGAGTTTCCCCTGTACAGATTAATTCACTTCCACACTGTCTACTCAGCATGGAGTAGTTTTATTTCTTACATACATAATTCAGAGGCATACTGGAAGGGCAAAACCTACATTCCACACTCAGACATCCAGCAAACCGTTAATAAAACCCATTCCAGTATGGTTTAGAGTTTATGTGAAGTAAGAGTAAAGTCTGACCTGTTTCCAATAGCTACAAAATTACTCAGGAGAAGATAAAGGTGTGATTCCTTTTAAATGTAGCTATTTTCTGTCCAGGGAACCTAGGCATCAGTCCTTCCTATCACACATCTCCAGAGAAAGCAACAGCCAACCCACACACTCCTCTGCTGCAGATTGCTCAGCACTTTGTTCCACAGCAATCTGTAGGAGAAATTCAACTCTCCTGTTAAATGCTTGGGGCTCAAGTGATTAATTCTGTAGAACAGATCTCCAAGGCACATCAGAAATTGGAGCTCATTCCTAACAGCTTATCAGCATTCATGCTATTACAAGTGCAAGGAAAACAGCAGCTTTGAGGGAGTAAAGCAGACCTGTTATAATCAGAATTCTTACAGTCACTTTTATATTTTCAGGTTTAATAGAGCTTTCTTTTGTCTCCTACAAAGTTTTCCACCAAGGGCTTTCCAAGCATTTTATAAAGGCAGGTACTGATTTACATCATTAACACTCCCATTTTACAAACAGGAAATGGAGGCCTCCAAAGAAAATCATATGAGTAGCTTAATACAGGAAATCCCAGCCTCCCAAAAAGAGAAATGGAATCAAAGCCTCCTGGCAAAAATCCTCTTTCCAACTACCTCTATTTAGTTGCTATGCAGCCTTTTTTTTTTTTTTTTNCAAAAATAACCCAACCAGTCAAATGAGAGAACAGCAAGGAAATTGCAGGCTTTGACATACTTACTTCTACACTGCTGGCATTAGTACAAAAATAAAGATTTTTATTAACCAGTTTACAAAAATATATTCTATTGTGTCACACAGGATCTCATTGGGAGGTTTACTTGACTTTGGAAGATAAAGCCTGTTTGAAACGTCTCTTGAGATCTTGCATGTTGGGAGATTTGGGCCGAGGGATGATGGATGACCGCCTCCTGTCCGTGCTGCCGGCATGCTGTAGTTTGCTGACCTCCTTGCAGAGATACTGGAAGACATCACAGACGCCTTGGGAGTCCTCACTGGTGGAGATTTCCAAGAACAGGCTGCCCAGTTCATTTGCCAGCTGTAGTCCCTCTTTCGCCTGCACTTGCCTGGCGTGGAGGAGGTCAGCTTTATTCCCCACAATAATGATGGGAGTCCTGGCATCGGGGTGCATCTTGCGTATGTGCTGGTAGAGAGGCTGGACTGACTGGTAGCTGCTGTAGTCTGTGATGGAGTAGACCAGCAGGAAGCCCTCTGCCCACTTCACACACCTGGACAGCGAGTCCAGCACCTGCACGCAGTCTTCCTGCACCTGGGGTACGACAGAGAGCACAGATTCAGCATCGGGTCACGGAAGTATAAAGGCTGTATCACAGCCCCGTCAAACGGGTCCAAAGGGAAGCCTGAGCTCTGTCTCAGGAGACTAAGTCTGGGCATGCAAGAAATTTGGGCTCAAAGGCTGACCCTTTGGGTGGCAGAGAAAGACCGATTGATCCAAAGTATCTCCGTACCTGGATGCAACCCGGCGTGTCTTGGATCTGTACGGCAACGTGGTCTCCGTCCAGATGGACCAGCCGGGAGTAGAGGTTGCCTGGGGAGCAGAGAGCCGTGAGCCGCCGGCCACGGGGCCCCGCCGCGCCCGGCCCCGCCGCCCCCCGCCTCACCTGTGTTGGGCTCGTAGTCGCCGATGAAGCGCTTGGTCAAGAACCGCACGACCATGGCTGAAACACAGAGCGCCGCGTTAGGCGGGACGGACGGACGGACGGACAGGGGAAGGGGACGGGCAGCCCCGCACTCACCGCTCTTGCCGACGCCGCGGGCGCCCAGCACGGCCAGGCGGACCTGGGCGCCGGGCGGCCCCGGGGGACACTCGGCGATGGGCGCCAGCAGGGAGGGCTGGGACATGTTGGGCAGGCGCATGGGAGAGGCGGCTCGCCAGCTGGACGGCTCGGACGGCTCCGCTCGGCTCGGCCGGCAGCGCCCGGAGCGGGCGGCCCCGGCGGCTTTTAAAGGCCCCGGCGGCAGCACCGCCCGCGGGGCCGCCCCGCTCCCGCTGCACCGCCCTCCCGGCGGCACCGCCCCGCCGCCCTCCGGCCCCGGCCGCCCTCCTGCTGCTCCCTCCGCACTTGCCCCTCAGGGCCATCCCCCCGCTGCCCGCCCGGGTTGTACCCCTTCCCCTTTCTCCCACGCTCCCCGCTCCCAGGGCGTGGGGTGGCCCCGGCGGGCGCAGGCACCAGGGGGCTGGGGGACAGCCCGGGCAGGCCATGCAGGCTGCGGCACACGTTTGGGGCAAGCACCCTGCCAGGCATCCCCCCACCCGAGGCAGACGGGCAGATGCACCACCCTGCCTGCAATGAGGGACTCCAGTCTTGACAGAATGGAAATTATTCTTTTACCTCAGACTGTTCTGTTTCCAACACCTGAACGCATCCCTCTATAGCCAGTGTTGAAAACCCAGCTTGTGGATCAAGCAACAGCCAGCCCTGAAACCTGAGGGGTCTTGCTTGGGCCGTTTGGGTTTTTGAAGCAGAAAAGTTTCAGAGAAGAATGGTGCTCCACCACGGGCTGCCCTTAAATGAGCCTCAGACCTGCAAGCAGCTGCGTGGATGTTTCAGTCTCCACAAACCATTGCCCTGGCTCCTCCTTCTGCTGTGCGTTGCTTTGCAAGCGTGTAAGTGCTTAAAACATAAATAATCTGTTCAGAAGCTGCTTTAATTTTTATCAGGGAGATAGGACATGGCAGCAGGACACAACACGGAAGAGGACAGTGGATGGTACTCAAAAGGACTGATCTCATGGCACAGAGGGAGAAAGCCACAGTGGGAGCTGCTGGGCTCCTGGATGTGGGGTTGACACTTAGCTCAACTGACCCTGGATGCTCACACACAGGCAGCTGAGTTAAGACAATACTAATTAACATCAGTTAAAGTAGTACCTGCAGAAAAGCATGGTGGAAGAAGCACTGTTGATTATTTGTGTTACTCTAGTGCCTAAGAACCCCTATGGTAACACCAGGGCCCCTTTTAACTTCCAAAACCTATTGCCCCTGAAGTTTCTACTTCACTCCCTATCATCCAGCGAGCTCTTTTCTTTTGGGAAACAAGATTTCTCTTGTATCACTAAAAGCTTTTGGTTTCCAGAGGTTCCTGCTATTGTCATCTACTCCTATTGTCAGGGGATCGCTTCTCCTTGGCCTCACTCACAGTGCCAGCAGCAGCTATTTTTATACATTTCTTTACAAAAGAGCTATCAGAGCACATTCAGTGTGCCTCTGAAAGAATGCTACTGAAACAAGTCCGTTCCAGGCAGATGATTCCCAGGCGCTGAGCTGTGAAAGCAGCATTAACCAACCACCCTTCCCAAACCTGGAGCAGCTGCCTCTTTCTGGGCAGCTGTACAACTCAAGCTGCCTTGCCTGCTGCTGGGAGCACTCCCAAAGGGCAAACGGGGGTGGTCAAGCAGAGAGGTAACGTTGCCCAAGTCCAGGCAGGACACTCTGTGAAGGACTATGTCTCCATCAACACCTACCCAGGTGCAACAGGAGCAGCTCAGTAAATTGAAGCAGTTGGGGCTCAGATTAGCTGTCCCCATTCTGCAGACTAAGCACCCCTGGGATGTGTGGGCCTCAAAGCTATTCCAAGGGGCCTTTCTTGGCTCTGCAGGCCCCACTTGGAAGTGCCAGGCTGTAGCTTTTCACCCACCCTCTGCAGATGACCTATGGCCCATCATTATCCCCTTTCTCACAGCAACACTGCTCAGTGCCAGGTATTCTATATTGCTGCCTGACACATCTCCCTATTCCAAGCTGTGGTAACGTTCAACAGCAGGTACGTTTGGTGGGAGAGTAGGTGGCTTACTCCTGTGACAGTGGCAGGGAGGACATCCTGAGAGCATCTGGAGCTTCTTTTTTTGTTGGTTTTTTGGTTGTTTTTTTTTTTTTCTGGGTTCCTGAGCTGTATGGGTGCTGCTGGTGAGAATGATCTTCCTATTCCATGCTTGACCAAGGATGGTTACGACTATGTAAATCCCCACAGCTGTAACTCGATTCTTACACAGACCTTAGTAGTGTATCCACTGAAGCAGATGCATGGACGCAAAAACTCATAACCTGTCTTCCCATACCACCACCCTCAGCACTGCAGGGGCAGCTGGCACCTTCTTCCCGTGCAAGGAGAAGACCATTTGCAGCAACAGGGTGCCCTTGCACTGTGGGAGGCATTACCCGCACTCCAGTCAGGAGTTCCTACCCAAGGATGAGCCCAGTTTAACCAAATCTTTTTCACAACACAGCCTGAACTACAGGAACCCACAGTGCCTTGCAGGGTGAGCCTGTCCTGCCTATGCGGGGACAGGGAAGGCCACTCTCTCTGCAGGTGTGTGCACAGCTCTTGGCTTCCCCTAGACGTCAGCCCCTGCTGACACTCCAGCACAGCACCTGGGTCTGGGCTGCCAGCCACCTTCCTGATCGTGAGGGCCACGAATATGCCGAGTCCAGGATTGCGCTGAGAAGGACAAAGAAGAGAACAACATCAAGACTGTTTACTCCACCCAATACATACAATGGGAAGATTATAAAATTCCTTGCCCCACTCAGGTGTGCGTGCACCCTTCACCTGCTCCCTCCTGGGGTCCTCAGCCTGCAGCCCCTGCACTGACACAGCTCCTCCTCCTCCTCCTTCCCAGTCCTTTCTGCCTTTTCACTGACCTTCCCTGCCTAACACTGCCTACACAGTGCTCAGGAAACTTCACATCCTGGTGTTGCCAATATGACAAAAAAGATGAAGCCAACAGCTTAGAAGGCAGCTTACTTGCTGTTTCTCTAGGAGACAACAGATTTTGCCACAGCTTTTGGCAGGGAATCAGCAGTAAAGGTTTGTGGCAGTAAAGGAGCCTCAGAACAGGACTGCAGAGAACTGGTTACAGCTTACGGGTTTAGTGTGTAAAACCCCTTCCAAGGCAAGTCAAAACTGGTGACTCCAAACCCTGTAAGGAAACATGCTTCGTGTTTCAGCTCAGGACTGGAGACGTCCTGACAGGCAGTTCTTCAGCTCTTCCCAATTCACAGATCTCCCTCTCTCGTCAGGATTGCGCAAAAACAGGGCAGCCAAACACACAGGAAGCAAACTTCAGCAGCAGGTACCGAGATCTGTTAAGTGGCTGTCCTTCTGCAAACCTCAGATGAGCATGAAAACCCCCCCTGCACTGAGTGCAACAAACAGAAAGTTACACCTTAGTTTATTTGTCCTGTTTCCAAACATTTAAAAAAAAAAAAAAAAAAGGTTATTCTCTTCCTGTACAACCCCAGCTTCATTTTCAGTCATTTCTGGGAATCCTGACCCAGGAAAGCATTCCCTCCCTCTATTCCCAGCCCACACAGGGCTTCCAAATATGCATTTACGACCCACTACGGTTGGCATAGTGACCTTAAAAACACTTTTACTAAATAAATTGGGAAGTGTTGCAACGCAGTGTCTCTGGGAGCACAGCTCTTAAACAAGACCACTGTAACGCTGTCCAGTCTTATTACTCCAAATTGTTGAAAGTAAGTTCAAAAGTTTAGAACTATGCCCCACTTATGATGGTAATCATTTCATCATGCCGCTACAGCTAATCCACCGTGATTTTGACAAATGAGTACAAACCAAACATGGAACCAAAATAGCTTAGACATGCATGCATGAGAAGCAAATTCAAAATGCCATCACCAAAGTTTGTACCCAATAGCCTCCCACTTAATTCCTACAAAGCCTAGTGGAAAATGATGCTTATCTTCGAAGGCAAATACCAATTTTAAATGGCTGGGGAAACTGACAAGCCAAAGAGGTTGACAAAGTACACAAATCTTGCTGCTCCAAGAAGAGCCCCTTGACCGTAAAAGCCAAGTGCATAAGGTGCAAGAGAGAGGGCTTCAGCATTTGGTGGTGCACTCCGTGTCCAAAACCTAGAGTCAAAATACAGCACTACTGTCATGGAGCAGCCTGCTAAGGGGCAAGCTCCTCCAAGTCACTCCCAAAGTCATTCCAGCTATACAGCCTGCTGCATCTCCCAAGATGGGAGCTTGGAGAACCTCAAACATGGCAATCTGCTCACTGGAACCTGGGAACTCCAGCACCTAAAGCCCATCACCCTTGAATACCAGCCCAACCCAGACTCTGAATTCAAGGTCCAAAACCTACATTCCATGAGGATGGAAACATCCATGACAGTTAGGTAAAAGGCAAACCTTATCATCTCCCTGTTTCTTACTCCCACAGTTACAAGCTGCCCTGCAATTCACTGTTCAATAACTTTCAACAAGTCAACACCAACAAACAGCTTGACGTCACTTGCTTTTCTAGTATTTTTCTCTCTCTGCATGTAGACATTAGTTTTACATCACTTACTGAAGGTAGCTGAGCAATGCCTGACATGACACTTCAAGGTAAAATACTATTTACCTGTAGCTACAACACAAATAAGCTTGAGACTGTGTGTTTTCAAGGCTAACCAAGCAGGTTACCTTCAGCAGTCTCTAGCAAGCTTCATGCAGTTTCAAGCAAAGCTCACTAAACCAGCACTGGTTATTAAAAAACAGCCAAAGATCTTTTTCCATTTAAGAAGTGAACAGGTAGCACTGGGCTTTTGTGAGAGATCAGTAGATCTGCGATGAGAAGAATTCACTAGAACGTTCAACAGGCATGCAATAAACATATAAAATGCAAGTGTTTAGCTATGCCAGCCAATTAAAATGTTAAAAATCAAAATACAAAGGCTGGCAGTTTTGGAATGAAAGCCTTGTTTCTAAACTACTATAACCAAAGAATGCTTATTGGCATGGGGATGCTCTAGACATTATTTTGCAGGTTACAATGGTTGAAGACCAAAATCTGCCTACAGACATTTCTCTAGAGGTTGTTTTCAAAAATGGTTTCGACAATTCCTCAGTATTCACGAGGCCCCTTAGCCAAAACCTTGTATCAATGAGATCTGAAACCCATTACCTCTTTTCCTACAAAAAAAAATTAAGCCTTCAAGTGACACTGGGCAGTTCTTGGTACAAGTTCTTAGTTTGCTGGTGAAATACTCCATGTCCCCTCATATTACCTCATGATCATTACTAAGCAGTAGCAAATTTCAGTGTTCCTAGCATTTATCATCTATATAAATGATGAAACTCGTCAGCAAAAGCTGCAGATAATTTAAATGACTAAGCATCATGGTAAATGCAAGCTAAATAAATAAACTTCAATAAAAGAAGGTTTCTAAAGCATCTGTTCAAACAAAAAAAACCCCAAACCCAACCAAATGAATCAGCCATAATCACAGACACTTGTCCAAAACCAAATCTTTAATTTATTTTTTAAATGCACATTATGCCATGAATTCGTAAGGAATTGGCTCCAGCAGCTCTGGATCCTTGCCATTAGTTCTCACAAAGTGTGCTTCTCTTGGTGGAGCAGGCTGTAAACAGAAAAAAAACCAACAAAAACTCATGGCACTACAGCTCAAAAGCAACCTTTCAGAAAATAACATTTTGTCAACCATTTAGCGCCTTATTATATAAACATTACAGCAATTTTACTATTCCTAGTCTCATAAATTTGATTCAATGAGTAGCAGTAAGAAAATGATCTGCCAGAAAGTGTGCCTGACTCTTGCTGCTGAATTAAATTAAAAAACCTATGCTTTACTCTCTGCAGCTCACCAACCCAATGAGCACAGAGTGATGTATCCTGCAGGTCCAGAAGCAATAGCCATTATCTCTTCTCTGAAGTCTGGTTATTAATTCTTTCCTTCAAGGGTTACAATAGAACCTGTTGCAACTAAAAATTCAACTAAACCAAAGACTCTACTAACCCTAAAACCATCCAGAGCTGCTGCTGCAGATTAGCAACAGAACAGGAAGCACCCAACCCTCTGTTCACAGCTACAACTACAATTTTCATCCGGCGCAGAGCAGTTCTGCTCAGGCACCCAACATCCCAGAAAGCCCAGATGCCAACGCACTGCATGCGGCCACTACTCCAAGAATTCAGTCACCTCCTGCAGAAAGACTGTGACCCCACCAGAAACATTACCTGACGTTTCAGTTGAACCCAAATGCCTTTTTCTTTTGCTTCCTTTTTCTTCCTTTCGTTTTCCTTCACACGCTGCAGAAAACTGTCTCTGCTCTTGGAATGTTTAATGTGCTCTATACGCACATTAATTCTCTTGGCCAGAATCTTGCCCCTAAGAAAGGGAGTCAGTTTTTAAGCTGCACTTTAAAAAGGTCACTTTAAATCAAGACTTACAGCCCTTACACAAGTAACTCCATAAGCTCAATTACAGCTCATTTTTCTTTAAAGGGCAATACCTCAAAACACAGCTGCAGATGCACATCAGATACAACTCGCATATAACTAAAAGCTTATTAATATATAACAATGTGCTGACCATTTCAAATTAAAATTGTGGAGATAATATCCTCTTAGCATACAAACAAGTCATTTTATTACCAATGTACAGCAGTCCAGCTCCTGGAACAAAGAAACCAACTTGTCTTTTTTTGACTAAATGTACAAAATCCAGGTGGATACAGCTACAGACTAGTATTTAAAACAGGCTTCAATACCAGCACACTGGCTGAAAAGCCCTGCTAGGTAATGTGACTTTAGCTGCTGGTAAGAAAAACAAAAACTGTTTCCTCTGACAGGATCCAAGTCAAATGAGCATCATTTGCTTGGGTTATAAAAAGGAAATACACTTTACCCACCTTGAATGACCAATCAAGACAAGAACTGTCTAACTGGCAAAGTGGAAGGAGGGTGCAAATACAGATTAACTTTCTCAAATACCAAGTTTCCATACAGGGAATTTCATTACTTACTTAACCTGCTTGTTAACGATAATGCCCACGGCGTGCTGAGTAACATTATACACTCTTCCAGTCTTGCCATGGTAACACTTGTGGGGCATGCCTTTTTGAACAGTACCCATACCCTGTTAAGAAGCAAATGAAAAAAAAAAAAAAAAGGAAAAAAAGTAGCATCAAGGATTTTTCTTTCAGAAGTAATTTAAAGTATACATTTCAAATTATTTGAGATACATTTTAAAATATTCCCATTTTATCCTAAAGTTGGAACTTATAACCATGCATTTTGCATCTGAAGACTACCAAATTTTGCTATGTCAGTTCTGGTTGCTTTCAGTGTCGGTGAAATGATTGATTGATCACTTTGCTTACAGAAACAGCAAGCAATCACAAGAGACATTCATCATCAAGCTCCAGAGCATCAGGAAGTCTCAATTCTGAACAGTACATTCTCCAAGAGTCAAACAACAAACTAGGAATTTACACACCACCTTCTGTGTGACTGTTACAAGAACGTGGCTTTCCAAATGAAACCAAAAGGTTCAACCTAGTAGGAATCCCTGGTGAAAGGCTTCCACCTTCACAACAACTCAGTTATGAAAGTACAGTTGACTGTAAAAGACAAGTTCTAAAAAATACCAAGTGACAGGAAATGCTGCTTCACTTTCCCCTCCCGTTTTAATATATATGATGGATCCTTACACTTATTTCTTGGTTTCTAGTTTTAATATAGCTTTGCAATCACGTAACTACGAACTGCCCCACCATAAATCATGGCCCATAACAGAACATCTACCAAAGTGACAGCTGAGGTTCCTATGAAAGTAGCACCAGTAGCCAACTCCAACATTGGCTATAGCATATTTCACTCCCATTTTGCAGCTGAACACACAGTAACAAACCACAGCCAAATTATATATAGCTACAAAACCCCACATACACCAACATATGACACTGAAGTGTTACTGCTGGTCCACTGGTAGCACTGCCATTCCAATATTGCTCCCAAAGTGAGCAGCAGGCACTTGTGTTGACACACGTGACCCAAGTAACAAAAGAGGCCACCCCAAGGAACTGAAGACTGCAGAGGACACACTGCTTTAGCTTTTAGTTACGCATGTAGATGTAGATGCAGTTCAGCACTGCAGAAAGTACCTTGATATCAACTATGTCACCCTTCTTGTAGATCCGCATGTAGGTAGCCAGAGGGACAACTCCTGTTAAGAGATACAAACTTTGATACTTAGGAATCCCAGAATTTCACACACGCATAAAAAAGGGTGGGGGACACAGAACATGCGTTCGATCCTAAATACCTCAAAAATCATACTACTTTGTTTTTAATGCACTAATTACACACTTTACATACCCCAAATTTTTAAAATATCCAACTAAAGAAAAAAAAACTTTAATCGTGTCAGTGCTGAAGCTGAAGAGACATTAAACTATTTACTATGTCATTATAAACACAACTGTTACCACTGCTTATTACTCAGAGGAAAAAAGCCTGTATGTTTTTTTAAGTAACTGCTGAAATATTTTCCTCACCTTCAAATTAGTTTTCAAGCACTGACAGAAGCAGCACTGTGACTGCTGTCAAGCAATCAGAGTACCAGTGTATTTGCAATAAGAGCTCAGAGCGCATCTGCGTATGGCCCTACAGTTTTTAGCCCAAGTTGTCAGAAATCCTTTGGCACAAGCCCTTGTTTCCCAGTCCATCCTCAGGGACTGCAACTGTCCATCAGGTCAGCAACTGGATGCAGTGTTGGTACTGTAAGGGATACTCACCATGCTTGCGGAAGGGCCTCGAGAACATGTAACGCGTCCCCCTCCTCTTTCCCTTTGTGTTCGTCATTCTGGCTGATTACTGTAAAAATGAAGGCAAATTAACCTTTCCCTGATACCCAAACTAAACCTCCCCTGACACATCTTCATGCCACTTCCTCGGATACTGTCGCTGGTCACCACGAAGATCAGTGCCTGCCCCTCCACTTCCACTCATGCGGGAGCTGCAGCGATGAGGTCTCCCAAGAGACCTCAGCTGCTCCTTGTATGACCTTCCCCCCAGACCCTACTGCACGGCCTCCCTAGGCAGCCTGTGTGGAGGCCTGGCTGTTCCCCATTATCCCCTTTTATCCAGTCTGAGCTTCTCCTCCTGACTTCAGCTGGTTGTTTCATGCTCCTTCCACACGCCCTTGCCAGGCACCAAGATACATCCTCTTGACCGTGGCGCTGCGAGGTGTCCCCCGATGACACCTCTGCCCCGTTCCCTAAGCCTCTCCTTACACGGCATCCATAAGGCACGATCTCCACCACCGCATTTATCGGCCACTATTACGTCTGACACAAGGTTTCACATGCTCCGCAGGCCGAGGGGGCCACAGGGCACCACCATCCCGGCGGTGTCCGCCCCCAGGAGCCACCCCTGCCGCCTTCCCTGTCCCGACAGCCCGCTGCCAGCCGCGGGGTGACCAGGCCCNCGTCCCCCCGCGTTCCTGCCGCGTCCCCCCGGAGCGGCGGAGGGGCGCGCGTTCTCACCGTGCGTGCGCACAAAATGGCGCCCCGGCTCCAAAGGAAGGGGGCGGTGCCGCGCCCGCCCTTAACAGCGGGGCTTTGTCGGGGCTGCCCGCGCCGCGCCTGACGGGAAGGGGGTGGCCTGAGGGGCAGCGACCCCCGGCATGCTGGTCCCCAAAAATAAGAGCGGCACGAGTCTGACGCTTTGGCCAAAGCAGGGACAAACACCGGGGGTTTCACGGCTGTGCATGTGTTTTCATGGCAACGGGCAGAAACTGATGCACAGGAAGTTCCAGCTGAACATGAGGAAGAGCTTTTAACTGTGCAGTGACACTGCACTGGAACAGGTTGTCCAGGGAGGGTGTGGAGTGTCCCTCACTGGAGCTACTCAAGAAGGATCTGGACGCAGTCCTGTGCCCTGTACTCTGGGATGACCCTGCTTGAGCAGGAAGGTTGGCCCGGAGGAGCCTCTGTGGTGCCTTCCAGCCTGACCCGTTCCGTGGTTCTCTGAGATGGGGGTGGGAGAGGTCTGGCAGCGGGGTTGGCGGGGAACAGGGAAGACGAGCCGGGTGTCTGTCAGGGATCCCGAGGAGCGAGTCCTGCGGTGAGCACCTGGCCCACCATCCATAAGGAGTTAAGTTTATAAATGTGAAACATAAGCAGCCAGCAGGGTGTTTTACGACATGGAAGTAGTACACCAGCATTTAAATTCGCGGCAGTGTGAGGCTGCTGCCGCTGCTGGGTGTCAGTCACCGCTGCCCGAATGGAGATCTCGGATTCCTGGGCAGGGAAGCGGGGTGGGAGAAGCACGCCAACACTAGAGGCGAAGAGGCTGCGCAGGTTTGGGGTTTCTTAGTATTGTAATGAGGTTTCTTCGTATTATGGATACCATAATCTGCAATTTGTGTGGCAGAGATTTCCACCAGATAAAGAAAGGCCGGGTTCTCCACAGGGAGCCCTTGCAGTGCCACAGGTTGCATCGGCTGCGAGGTGCCTGGGAACGAAGGGAATGGTGAGCAGGTCCCCGAGCTGGCAGAGTGACTCATTGTGTCTGTGCACCTCCAGTATCGGAGCAGACAGGAATCCCCATGGGAAGCTGATTGCAGTGAGTCAAGAGAGGGCCTCCTTCCCCCAAGGTGAACATGCAGGGACGGTTCAAAACTTGCCTCAGCGAGGAGTTGCCCTACTGCAGAAATCTTTGTTTTGAATGAACGAAGCACTTATTTAATTTAGGGGAGGGATGATTACTTAAAGTGGCGTATAAAAACATACTTGATCCTCTGACTAACTTCACAGTTGTACTAATGTTGTCTTGCAAAACTCAAGCCCTTTCAATCATCACTTTAAAGCAAGTTTAATATTTATGGATCACAAGATTGGATATGGAGGATTAAATACACTATCAGGTTCTGCTTGCAGAGCTACCTGGCAGGACGTGTTCTGACAGACAGGCCCTGTCTCCACATGAAACTTTTTGGAGTAAAGTATTATATTTAGAAAAATATGTCTCTACTCCATCCCTTCACCATGAAAAAAATCTAGAATTTACAGCGCCTGATATCTCTGCAGAGAAAAATCTGTCTAATTTAATGTGCATTCAGCCTAGGTACCATGAAACTTTTCCAAGCATGAAGATCGTTACAAACCTGAACAGTCTGAGGTGAGGAAGTGCATTGGCAACAGATTTCAGAGAGGATGTCAAGCCAAGACAGGAAGCCAAATCTTAAAAGGCATTATTGGATAAAGGAAGCTAAGCATTTGCAGTGAGTGAGCTGAATGCCTTAATATTTCCCTTGATTTACATGAAGGGCAAATCTCCACATCGACTAGAAGGAATGGGGAAGAAACACCACGTGCTGAAACCCATGTGCACATACAGAACATGTATGGAAACACGTACGGAAAGTGTCATTCATAAGGGAGCGGTAACTGTGAACTGAATTGAACTCTGCTCTGTTTGTGGCCAAGTAACACATTCAGAATTTGCTACATATTTTTTCCTGAATAAATCGCATGACAGGTTGATTCAAAATTTCAGTAATGTTTTTATTCATAAATTTACCTTGATTAGCACATTCCCAGGATCCTTCTTTAGCTCCGCATTTCAAAGAAACAATCGTGTTTCACAGTTTGTCTCCACTGAATCATTGCCTAGGCTTGCTGAGTCTGATCCAGAAGTCCATCCTATCTACCAACATTTGATACATGGTTTCCCAAAACTGAGACCTGATGAGCATCTAAAGACTGCAGAGCCTTTGCCTGTTGCTCACAAAAGGATTTCTTAATAATTGCTGTCTCCAGCAGATGAAGGTGCATGATTTGTGGGGTGAGTTCTGGTCTGGAAACTGGAGCTAGCAGCCAAGCAGATGTGGGGGAGACCTGCAGCTCTACATTCCAGACTGCGTGTGCTCCCCTTACTGGCCTGCCCTGCCCTCTCAAAAACCCAGCCTAAACTGCTCTTCCTTGATCAAACCGCAAGTTGTAGGATCCAAACTCCCATTTCTCCTAGGCTGTAGGGCAACCGCCACATCTGGTTCTGCTCCAGAAACACCAGGAACTCAAGATGGGTGAACACAAGTAGCAATGCACAGTGTAACACGAAGATCCAAAACACCATGAAGATCCCAGACTGGTGCTCCGCCCATTGGTGTACTCTGGAAATCTTTCTACACCATGGCAGACTGTTTCCCTCCCACTTTCCCTGGCTTGGAGGAAGAGCAAGACAGGGAAAACAGCTTCAGTGGGAGACAATTCAAAAGTTGCTGGGGAAGGGAGCTTGAAAAAGAGGGCTCATTAGAAGTCAGAGGAGTGGAGAGTAGATAAACATCACTTTGTTTTTCAGAGTGGAAAGTACCATGCCAGACCCCAACCATTTTCAGTCCCCAAGCTTCCACAGTCAGGATCCTGGTATCTTCTTTGGGAGAGCCCTGTTTTGCTTCTGACATTTCTCTGCAGCATCTGTCTGGATGATGGCTCTCTGTAAAGAATGAATGTGCTGTGATGATTCTGCACATGGGGTTGCCAGGAATCCTTCACTGAAATTTTAATGCACAGTGGGATCTGGCTTGCTCCTACGCTCAGCAGACCAAGTGATACACACAGAGATCTTGAGTGTGACATTCCATTTGTGTTGGGTTATTCAGCAGGGGTGTGGAAGGAATTTAAATTAATGAGAGTTTGTAAAGGGCTTTGAGGTGAAAAATGAAAAATATTCCCTTCAGTAGGGTGTAGGTCTCCTGTGTCTCACATAATGCATTCATTACATGAAAAGAAAAAAAGATAGCTGATTAGGACTGGAGTAAAATTTTGACAGAAATAACTGAGAATAGGTGTTAAAGAGGATTAAAATCTGCAGTTCCTTTTGTGACAATGTTGCAAAACCAAGAGCCTAAACTGAAAATCAAGATTGTGAAGTTAATTGGTTACCCCATCCACAAAAGTGCAGCATCTATACTGCATTTTTGATCGAAAAGTTACTGACCAAAGTAATCTGTGTCACCTCCTCAGGTGACCCAGTTATTCTATTGTTCACTCTTTCCAAAAGGATCATGTTATATGGCATCTCAGAGTCATGCTTCTGTCCCCTTTTATGGTCTCTCCAGCTCCCCTGTGATTCTAGCCCTAACAACTAACCTTTTTATTTCTGTGGTTAGTTCATCTCTTTATCCACAAAACCCCTTCTGTAAATACAAGCCTGAGCCTAGTTCCGTGGGAGTTAAAATCAATCACATTAGTGTCTAAGCAGCCAATCGCTTTCCAAAAATGACAGTGCAGACAAACTTCTTCAAAGGGCTGGCTCACTGTGGAATTGCAGAAGTGCCAGTACAGGTGACTGTACTGATCTGATTACCAGTGAGGCATCTCATGGGGAAAGGAATGAGAAAAACGACAGCCTGCCTTTGAGAGAAATGAAAAGGCAAAAACTCTATAGACCAAGAATTGTGATGGGGCTCAGCATGTCACACATGGGTGGAAATTTTCATTACACTTACGGTACTTATAGATTCATTGCCAATTCACAGTGTTCCTCGATGCAGGTGGATTGACACTAGAGTGAAACAAATGGCCTTTTTTCCATCATTATCTAGACTGCAACATGAAATCTGAAATACTGAACAAGATCTGTCATTCAACTGCTTATTTGATTAACATGGCATTCTACTTTGTATTTGTACGTCAGTGAATAATACTGCACTACTGCCCATACAGAAATCATCAGGCACTTCCAAGGAAGCTGTTTTGTAGCTGTAACCATCTTCTTACAGGTACCAAATTATATAAGCCATTTATCGAACTTCAGATTTATCAGATTTCATTTCAAAAGCAATTAAGGTCCCTTTCTTCCCTTACTAACAGAGCAACTTCTGAATCAACTGGTTTCATTATTCAATTTAGCCATTATTTAGTTATTCAACTGGTATCATTCAGTGTTTTCTCAAACTTCTTGTGTCTGTGTAACCTCTCCTGAGTCCAAACCAGTTACCCAGGAACAAGCAACTCCTTATGTTGTCACCATCAGCTTCACCCTACATTTACTTTTTTTGGCTAAAGGTGATTAGCCACTCCTACACTGATACAGCTGATAATTACAGATAATTCTGCTCCTTTGTCATGGAGGAACTCAGCTGCTGCTGGTAGTAAATCCACATAATGTGGGGATTTTTGTGGGGATTTTCTTTTGATAATGTACTGAATATAAGTATAGAACTAATATTCAAATATATATTTGAATTATATCCAACCTTGAGCCTAGCCCTCTTGGGAGTTACAAACTACAGTTTAAGAACTGGCTTAATGATTAGGATGCTATTTTCTCTTCCTTTGTTTATGTCTGATCTTATGCGTACTTCTAGCTGGAAGAACAATGCTTGCCCTTTTTCTGTAATTATTTGCACAAAATATCTCCTCTACACTTTCATTTTACCAAGCTAAATACTCCATGCTCTTGAAGCCTCCACGCACTTAGCAGGCTCTGTGCATTTGCTCCTATTCCCACACATCTCTCTTGATTATCAGTGTTCCAATTTATACATAACAGTCCCTGTTAACTTGCTTACTGTGCACCCATTACTTCTGAAATACTTTCTGCTATTACTGAAGATGATCACAATCATCAACCAAAAAAAAGATGCTGTAGTTTAAAAAGGTCTGATGGATGTAACAGCACAAAGTAAAAATGTGGGTGGAATCATTCTCTATTCTATAAATACTCTAGGCATTCTGTTAGCATATTGGCATCTGAAGTAGCCATTTGCATTTCTCATCAATTGTTCTGATCACAGCTATTAATATAATTGTTTTTAATTACTTATGAAATGCCAAAGAACCTTGCTGGAAGGAAAAGGTTATATAAAATATTGCTAGTTTCATTTCAGGTAAAGGAATGTTTTCTACATAGTGTTAGCTGAACTCCGGTAAGCACAAATTTACATTTATCTTCCAACTATGCCAGATTAAATTTGTTTTTCTGTATGAATGCCTAAAGACAAAGTAGAAAGTTTACGATTTTAATAGTGCCACAAAATGCTCTTTTTAATAATGCATGAAGTAACCGGAGTTATTGCAAACTCATTGTAACAATCTTTCAGTAAACATTATTGTCTTGCCTCTAGTTCTAAATATCTTCTGGATGCCAAAAGAAAATCCTATCCTGTTTTCATAGCATCTTCTTGAAAGAAAAGGAAGGAAGGATCACATCCAGAAACTACAGGAGTAAAAAGCACACTGTTATCTGCATTACAGCACTTCACATGTGTTTATAATTCTACTTACGTATTCTTTCCTAGGTGCTTTAGCAGAGTTTGGATCTGTGGTCAGAAAATGTTAGCCTTCACTGAGTGATTTGCTTTCTGCCTCCTTTCCAAAGTGGGAAATGGTCTGTAGCTTCTGCAGTCTTACACACACCAGTGTCTTAAATGATGAACCTGAGACAGAGCCCTTGACATCACAAGGAACAAATGCCGTAAAACAGTTATATTTTTTAAAAGTACATGTGCTTTTATTTTCACCATGTTTTGAACATTTTCAGTCCTGCCATCATTTTTCAGCTTTCTAGCTTATTGAGCCATAAACTTGTTATAATAAGGTGAATTTCTCAAGTAAGCCTCATCACCTGAACCCAGGAACTGTGGTTGCAAGGGAGCTATCAAATATCACAAGGCTTGCAATAAAATGAGAGTTGGCTACACTCTGACAACCCCTGTCCATGAGACAACAATAGCTGCTCTGAACAAAAACTGCAGCCAGAAAAGAACAAATGAATGGTCAGTCAAGGAGAAGTGAAACAGGGAATTAGCAAAGGATAAATTTGACCAAACTTTGACCAACCGAGGATAAACTAGACCAACTTTCCTGTCTACGTAATAGGAATAATAGCACATATATATGGAGCAGGGTTATTGTTAAGGACCAATTAATTAATATTTGTGAAATGCTGTGGAGTCCTTCATGGAATATGCAAAATAGCAATGTAAGCTAATCAGCATATGGGCTGCTCCAAGGAAGCTTCAACTTATCCAAGGGAGAGAGGCAGGTGAAAGGATGAAACAAGGAAAAAAATCCCCCAGGACAAATGGCAATAAGTGCTGCAGGGAGAGAGAAGGAAATGAAATTGCAGGGGAAATGGAAGGAGGAAATTAGACCACACGGGACAAAGGGGTGATGCTTGGATTACTGCAGTATAAAGACACAGGGCACAAACCGTGCGAAATGGAGCTTTATTAGTTCTGCTGCTCATGCAATAGCTTGTGGTTGGTTGGTGGGTTTGGATTTTTTCTTTGTTTAGTTTTTTCCTTTTTCTTTGTTTGTTTGTTTTATTTAGCTTTGTTTTTAGAAAAAAAACTAAGTATGACCAGAGAAAAACAAGTATAACCAGATGGGAGTATTTAACTGACCATCTGCAAGTACAGAGGGGAACTGTGGGTTCTCCAGGGTATAAATCTTACAAGAGAAGAAATCAAAATCATTCTACTTCTGTATTGCTGACAAAGAGAGCATTGTTTGAGAACTGATTGCAACAAGGACTTGAACAATAGCTTTAGATCAGCGGAAGAACAAAATATTGCTGTGACATATGTTTCAATTAAAACAAAAGTAATTCACCACCCATTAGCGTCATGAAAGACACAGGCTATTAACAGTAAATGCTCTTTAACAAATTTATTATCTCCACAAAGCAGTTTCCAGTATTTTTTTCTACTGCATATCTATCTCCATGCTGATTTGCATGTTCCGCCTTAGCTTCCCTTATACCTTGGTACTGTAGAAAACTGATTAGTGGGGGAGACTGTAATGATACAAACTCTTCACCTGGAGGCTGCCTGTTGTCAGATTGTGCGTCACTGTTGTTATTCCATGACAGCTAATCTTGCTTTTGGGGAACTGCTGCGCAGATCACAAAAATAAAACCTTGCTGACTGCAACGGGAAGCGTTGCTTGGTATTCTGGTAGAGAACACAGAGACTGAGGAAGCATCTTGCACTTCTTACGTCTAATAATGGATTTTCCAAGTTAGTGTTAGACACTGTCACCAACTCCCAAAGTTTTAGACTAAGGAGAAACTGGAGTAACTGAAACAATGGCATTTCAAGTGCCTGGGTCAAGGATCAAAGCCATTAATTTTTAAAAAGTTTCTGTTATTGAAAGCATTTCATAACAATATGAACACCCCCCTCTTCTTTCTAAATATACTTGTGGCCCTATTTATCCAAAAGATTCTGTTCAGAACAGTGTAAAAAAGCACCCAGTTATTATTTTTGTGCCTAGCCCATGTCCTTTTATAGCAAGATCACCGAGACCCAAGCTATACACACTTCTCTTGCAGAATACAATAAAATCTTTCAAAAGAGTTACCGTTTTATAAATGGACTCTTTTTCTATGAATTCTAACTTTATTTTCAGTTAGAATTCCACCTTCTTTTAGAAGTCTAAAGACTCAAACAGCAATAACAGTTTAGAAATCTTCTGTTATTTTCAACACAACTAAATTCTTACATTTTACAGTCCATTGGACATCTCTCTTAACTGATGTATATTTTATATTTGGAGAAATTTTTATTCAGTTTAGTAGCATAACGTTTTTTTATTTTCCCTTTAACTTCTCAGATGCTGGTTATCCTTTGTATAGCAGATTAATTGTTTGCCAGCTATACATATATGGCAAGATTCCCAGTATTAGCTGAGCTGTGAAAATCAAAGTATCAAAATATCTCCATGTGTGAACTCCTCAAGAAACAAATATTACCCTCTGCTTAAAAATAAAAAAATAAAACAAACCAAACCCACCAAAAACACAAACCAACAAAAAACCAACAAAACTCAACACCCTTACTGAGGAAAGCTTTGATCTTCTAAAATGAATGTAAGGGAAAAATCATCATGAGCAAATTTTACCCTGTCAGAGAACTCTTGCCTAATCTATTTTCTTAACAGATTTGGTCTAATAATGATTATTTCTCACACCTCTGTGTAAAATATTATGAGATCTACTGATAAAAAATGCTAAGAAATAAAATAATATTTATCTATAGTAGAATTATACATAATAATTTGTACAGTTTATATACTTTTCTATGATAATAATTTATTAATATCTTGCTTATGATTACAACTAAGATAACTCATGCTTTTGAACCTATGAGTAAAATGCATCACTTGTCTAACTACTTGCTCAGATCCTCCCATATCCAGGTAGTTTACCACCACCCCTGTCATGGCTGCCAGAGTGCATGTGCAACTGTTATGAAAACAGTTGTATTTTCTGAAAATGTCCCCCCAATGTAATTTATGAAAATAATTTACTAATACAGATGTTTCACTATCTGTCAGTCAGTACAAGATGGTTTGATAACATTATTTTCCAAATATATTTCCTGTTGTCTCTTCAGTTCCCCAGAAGGATTCAATTTCAATTTTCATAATGTCTTAAGATTCTACTTCTGTATCATTTATGCAGCATCAGGTTTTCTTGGAATTACGGATTATGAGTCGGGGAAAATTTCTTTTATGTCTTACTCTCTACTGCCTCGTAGCACAAATTCTGGAACACCCATTGTCCAGAAAGTAAGGTGCCTTTCCATGGCAAGGCTGGTTAATCTAGCATGAGAATGGTGGATGACCTTCACTGGGATATGTGTCAATAAAAATACAGATGGTGAATTCAGATGGCTTTCTTGAAAGGACAAAATCGCCTCCTCTCCGCCCCCACTATTACGTCTGGATCCAAATTTAAGAGTTTCCAGAACAAGCGGAGGTATACAGACTCATAGAACCATTTAGGTTGGAAAAAGACCCTTAAAATCAAGTCCAAACGTTTACCTAGCATTGCCAAGTCCACACTAACCCATGTCCCTAACTGCCATATACACAAAGCAACACGCTCTGGTGTCAGATCTGACTCTGCTAGGGGCAGAAGGCTGGACTGGAGACCTCCAGAGGTCCTGTCCAACCTGAATTATCCTATTATAGTATACTCTTGCAGTCACTCTGTACACTAGTCCAACAACAGGTGTGGTGTGCCTGCATTCAGATAACGCAGCAATAGGCCGAGCAGCTGGTGGTTTGACTGGTTAGTGGAGGGGTAAATAGGCTTGTGGGACCAATTCCGTTGTCAAGCAACAGTAATAAAAACCTGACATGCTCCAGATTCAGCGAAACCATCTATAGTCACAGATAGATGATACAGGCACAAACACACCTGTACCATGCCTACTCTTCAGTTTCTGAAGCCAACCTACCCACACACCCTAGAGTAAGCTGGGTGCTTGCCAAACCACAAGATTATGAAACAAGGAGAAACACAGGTTAAGCAGCAGCAGTTTATCCTTGTTATATTTTCTCTTTGCTCTTCTGAGTCTCTGCACATTTGGAATGTAAGCTCTTCAGAAGACAGAATGGGGTTTTCTCTTAGTGTGTCACATATTGACTGAGAAGGCGAAGTGCTGTGGCCTCTGACTTGTATTCTTAGATGTTGTGGTAGTACAAATGCTATGCAGTAACAACTACATGCTCTGAGAGACTTTCAGGGCAGGGAAATAATTCTATCTGTTCAACTAATGTCCCTCTGTAAGAAAATAATCCGTTCTTTAGTGAAGCCCTTAGGAGATACTGTAGGTGCCATTTCTCTTGGCAGCATATTCCAACCATTAATGTCTTCTACTGTTAAAAAATGCGTGCCATTTTTAATTAAAATTCGTTTCGTTTCAGTTTACAGGTATTTTTCTTGTTATGCCTCTCACTGTGCAAGATTAAAGATCACTGTAGCCACTTTCCTGTCTTTTTGAAAAGCCAAGCAGATTGCGCTCTTTAAGTCTCTCCATACAAAGAATTTTCTCCTGCCTCAAATAATTTCTCAGCATTCTTTTGACAACAAAGACACCAGAGGCTAGTGCAGTATTACCACAAAAATCTGTTCAATGCCATATCTAAAGGGAAAATAATGTCTCTTCCTGCTTGCCACATCCCTGGTTCCCTTGTTATATAGGCAAGGATTCCCTTATTTGCTTATACCATTGCTTTAGACTGGCCCCTGGACACTCTAAATTTCTTTTCAGTCACTGCTCTCCACAACAAAGCCCTTCATCTCTGCAGACATGACCTGCTCACTGTATTTTTAAGTAACTCTTCCTGAGTATATATTGAAATATACTGTATCTGAATGGGATGAATTTACCAAACAATGCAGATCTTATGATAACCCCAGACTGAATCTCATTTAGCTACTCTTTCTATCTTGACAGCATATCAATTGTGCTTTCTCAGTGCTGAAAATACTAATACCTCTGTTTTTCCCACTGTTAGGATCCTGGCACTCTCCTGCCAGCTTTCCAGAGTAACTTTACCCTTCAGTGCTGCCGTTCAGTGCATCCCATCTACCAGTTTCCTGAATAAACTTGCGATACAAGACATGACTGATATCTTTTCTCAGACCAGGTCAGTTGCCATGCTGATGTTTATGAATTACAGTCACTCTGTTTTCAAAACTCTGTAGCCTCAAGCATACACAAACATATGCACAGTCCTGGTCTACCCACCCTATCTTTCCTTAGCTCGCTAAATATACTTAATTTTTGAATAATTCCAATTGCCCCAAAGGGCTTGATGATGACAATTAAGGGATAATTTTCAATTCTATTCCTCATTTCCTCATATTTTACTCTAGTTTAATGGTTGATAGTATATAAAGTGTTTCTGTATTTCTCCTCATTCTATGTGGCATGAGTTTAGTTTGCTTCTAACACAGCAACTCAGTTTACACAGCATTTTAGAACACAATCGGTCTCTCTGTATGTTACTAATTTAGAATCTTCCTAGCTGCTCTGCTTAGTCTCCAGCCACGACTACCCACACCTGCCACATACAGGCCAGCACAGCCATACATTCTCCACGCTTTTTGAAATGTAATCCAATACTCCAAAATAACTGAATTTTTGCCTTGGAACTAGAGACAGAAAGAGCACTTCACGACAAGTATATTTTACCTTCTTTCTCTAATTTTTGGGCAGGAAGAAACTTCTAGGCAATCTCTGACTTTCCGGTTGAGTGCCTTTCAAAATTTCCTGCAGTATTCTCTGGCCTGTACGGTTCCACTTGATGCCACATAATTGGTTCCAAACTGAATTATCTCCCCGATAACGGTATCAGCTTCTGCAACAGTGCAATTGCTTTTCATGCTTTTCTGCTTCAGGGAGACAGGACACTGCCTTATTTTTCTCATGTCATGTTTTGAAATTTGGTCTGCTCTAGATGATAGAGCAGGATCTGTTGTGGTGGATCTGATTAATACTGTAAGGAATTGTTTTGGAGGTGTTTCTGGCAGCAAATATATTTCAGTAGATGAACTGCTGGATATCTGAAGGTTTGACACTTCTGTCCTGCTAAATACCTATTCTTGCTTTTTTGCTCATAAATGGCCAATCCACTACTTTTGTTTCTATTCTTTCTCATTTCCCTGATGCTGTCCTCCCCCATGGTTTCTGTGGCAACAGTTTCAGAATGTAGTCATCCAAGAGGTGTTCATTTTCTCAGCTACTATACTTTTGAAATATACAATTCTAGATGACAGGTATCATATAAAATGATTTTATGTGATATTTCAGGATATTTCAAGTTGCAGTAGAGTTCATTTATAATACTTTCTAAAGTCATATTCTCTATGTTTCAGCTGAAGGAAAATTTACTATTCCATTAACTTAGTTGCTAAAGAACATTTACTTCTGAAGATCATAGAAATTGTAATTATTTAATGTTATAGATGTTAAAATACCTTTTTTACAGTGAATAGATGTATTTATGATCAAGACCTTGTGTGCATTGACATTGGTCTTAATAATAATGCATCTTGATCTACTAGATTCTTCCTGTGTACGAAAAAAAGACACTGTGGCAGATATCTTGGCTAGCTTTGTGCTTCTTTAGTGCAGGTATCAACATCTTGAACGAGTCATCCAGATTTCTCTTAGTCTGCAGACAAACAAC
The DNA here is from genome assembly GCA_013397755.1 of Cnemophilus loriae. Taxonomy (NCBI): domain Eukaryota; kingdom Metazoa; phylum Chordata; class Aves; order Passeriformes; family Corvidae; genus Cnemophilus; species Cnemophilus loriae. The sequence continues at coordinate 270,383 of VZTF01006013.1, forward strand.
ACGGTTAAGCTCTTCCTCAAGTAGGTCCCCCAAGTACCTGGTATGACTACTCTACACATCTGCTTTTATTTTCCAAGATATCTGAGGCTGGGGCACTGTGGTCCCTTTCAGCCTGACCCATCCTGTGAGTCTATGATCAGGTATTGGGATAGGTTGCCCAGGGAGGTGGTGGAGTCGCCATCCCTGGAAGTGTTTTAAGAGGCGTCTGCATCTGGCGTTGGGTGATGTGGTTTAGGGGTCACAGTGGTAGTGCTGGGTGGACGGTTGGACTGGAAGATCTTGGAGGTTTCTTCCAACCTTGGCGATTCGATGACTCCGTATAAACTCTCGGGCCACCGACGGACCTGCCCGCTCCCTT